>JAOPSE010000027.1:5044221-5508168 GCA_029449295.1 Zea luxurians | reverse complement strand
TCATGATGTACTGTGGCTGGGTCAGTAGTGCCGTTGTACTTGGGATAGGTCCCTGCCCGGAAGTTGGCAGTCCATGGTGTCACTTGGAGGTGTGGCGCCAGGGGACTTCGCTCGTCGAGGTAGTTGACACCTTGGAATGCCGTGGCGTGTGGGATGGCGGGATCCCGGCGGGAAAGTGCAGGTCTTCGACTTGTGCGCGCTGTTGCAGGGGTGGCCCGTGTTGTAGGCTGAAGTGGCCTTCGCGCTGCATTAGCGCGATCTCTTGCTCGAGCTCCTGGGCCTTCTGCTCTTCGTCTCGTATCATTTGCCGCACCTTGGCCTGTGTGGACACACGTTGGCGCTTCGCCTCAAGTATCTCTTTTGCTTCTTGGAGATTTCGGTTCTTGATGCGCAGGGCGCGCAGCTGTAGCTGTTCTTCTGCTGAGACATCGATGACTTCGCCGTCCTCGGTGAAGTCCATGCCCTCTGGTGGAGCGAAGCCTGGGGTGAGGCTGTCGGCTGTCCTTCAGGGCCCTCTGGTAGACTGATGTCTTCGCAGGTGTGGAGAACGTCGTCTTCAGTGGCCTCTTGGTGGGTGGAGTGGTTGAGGGCGAGGGCCTTGCCCTTTTTTGCGGCCAGCAGTGCTGCCTTCGCAGCCTCGTCAGCCTTCGAGCTAGCTTTCTTGGGTGCCATCGCGGGTGGTTTTTTTGTAGCACGAACGGTGGGCGCCAAATGTTGGAACTTGCTTTCCGGCGCAAGATGATCCAACGGGGGAGTATAGTAACGTAAACAAGGTTTTTGCACAAGATGGCAATAGCTCTGTTGTTCTAGCCTCTCAAGGGCACTGTGCGGGGGTATTTATAGGTGTTTGAGTGCCCAGCGTCCAGCGTTAAGGACGCATGTGCCCTCAGGCATCTAGGTTATCCCCGGAATATTCCCATAAAGCAGGGTTACAGACTGTAATTACAAGGAGACCTTTACAATTAGACCCGTAATGTGCAGCGGCCACGCAGGGCCTTTACAATGGGCCGGACCACACGTGGGCCTTCATGTTGGACGAGGCCGCAGGAAGCGACGACCTCGTCATAGGTCTTCGTCCGGCGACGCGTGGGACGAAGGGTAAAGCCGCGAGTCGTCTTGCCTCCGTTGGTGCAAGCGAGGACGGTGAAGGCCTCGAGCGAAGGGTGGCGTCTTCGCCTTCGCCCCAACAGTGCTCATCCTTGGCTTGCTTCAGGGCTTCAACAGCAATGACTTCACGACTTTCCAAGGCAGCTACACGGGCTTGAGCTGTGGTGAGATCCACATGGAGCTTGCGGTTGAGCTTCTCCGCATCTTCTGCTTGGGCAATCATCTGACGGTGGTGAGAGCCAAGAAATCATACTGGTTATCCAGGGTGAGGCAGGTATGTAGTGAGGTACATGACTGTGGGGTCATCCTCAAGCAACTGTTGCCCTTCCAATGCACGCATCCTGGCCATCCAACGGGACGGTCTCTTTGAAAGGGCGGAAAGAATCTGAGCGGGGTGTCGGCCACTTCTTATTCATAAATTTGACATAGGGCCCTCAATGCCTTGCGAGCGACGACTTGGCAGGTGTCTTCGAATCTGTGCCCAGCAGCAGTGACACTCCATTCCACATGGTGCGGACTGGATCCAATGTATATAGTCATGACACACTTCTCTGTGCCATGCTCGACAAATTCACGACCATCATACTCTGGCTAGCTCCTGATTCTGAGGCGAACTGTGCATGCTCTCAACAACTTGGGAAACCATCTTCATTCTGACAAAAGCTGGTATGGCAATGGACCTCCATCTGACTTCTGAGAGAAGGAAAGGGGGAAAGCATTTTGAAATGAAGGGATAAGAGCAAGATTTTTTTTAAGAAAATAGTTTTGACTCAAAACTTTTGGATCAAGGCTAAGGGTTATGTCCTGCGGCCAACCTAACAGCTCTGATACCACATGTAGCGCCCCAATCCTCTGGGACTCAAATGTGATACAATTACTAGTCCCAGGAGGCTAGTAAACACATTTATACAACAGATGATTCCATATCTGCCTACACGAGACAAACCAATAAAGGTGGCGATCAACTTTAAGAGTTGGTCCACAACTCGAGACATATCATCAGAGTGGGGCTGAAGCAGCCCGATATACGCAGTGAAGCAAATCAGCGGTCCAACAGCCACAGGCAAGGTTGGGAACAGGCGTAACTCTTACCCGATCAGCGATCACCTTCTCTAAGAAATAACAAATAAGCAAGGGTGAGTACAAACGTACTCTGCAGCCCACCTTCACCCACAGAATGGGGAAATCAGATATAATGCATGGAATATGTGGAGCTCAGGATATTTTGCAGAAACAACAATATTTGATGCAGGGTTGTTTTGTAAAACATTTTTCAAAGCGCATCCTCTCCCATAGGAGCCGGAAGTTTTTCAATATTAGAACAAAATCCCCTGGACTAAACCATCCAGGTATCTTAGTTGTTCCCCACTGGTTTTCATTTTCAAAAATAGCTACTGGACTTCCCGTCCACCATAGCTCACGGCTCAACCGCCGGACCTTTTAAAAACCACTTTTCTCATAAGCACCTTTTTTGGAAAACAAAACACTAATGTCATACCACACCAGACTCATCTATTATTGTGGACACAGACTATTCGAATAGGTTTGAACTCTGCGCAGAGGGGTACACTTTACCCACTAGTCTGGCTCTGCGATCTCATGGCCAATGAGACCCGAATCCGAATCTCTTTGTTTCCTTGCACATCCTTACCTTAACAGTTATACTGGAAGGAGTCAGGCCACCGCCATGTCCAAACCAGACAAAACATTCCCCCTCCTTATCCTCCTGGTGCTCCCCAGCCTTCATAACCCTAGGGTTTGGACCGTACGAGTTCAGATTGAGTGACTGCGCATACAGTCTTGAGTGGTTGTACTTATCATGAGTACATGTAGTGAAGGATGACAAACCGGTCCTTATATGAGGGGACAATCCTTCTGCTCACACCTAACCGAGCTGAGCCATCACCTTAGGCCCTCCTCTAAACCAGGGAGTCCCTGATCATCCCACTCACAAGGTGATGAGGGTGAATACCTTCATCATACTCATTTTGAAAAGCATTTTCTTTTGAAAAACTCATACCTTTTCTCAAATCATTTGTAACAAATATATCAAGGATTGATTGCGGCAAGCGGCTAGGTGGCCATAATAATTTGTCTCAAAATCATATCATGCATAAAATAACATGTTGAGGGTTGTGGTTGAAAAATCATAGGTAATTTATGCATCAAAGGGGATCCAGTGAGCTTGCCGTGCTTATCCAGCGAAAGGGGGGAGAGCTCGCGGAACTGGCTTCTGACTCCATTGCCTGGCATAGACTTGCAGATCTGGCCTCCATGAGACGGCACGAACGCTCCGATAACTATGCAACATGAATAAGCAAACATACAAACCAGCAAGTATATCAACAGATATTTAGTATAGTGGTCAGAATAGCGATATATGGATGGGTAGAGTCTTGAGCAGAATTTGTGTCATGTGGTGTTGAGATACTACTAGTGGCGGAGCGGAGGTGCTTACCAGGAGGATGGACTGGAGGCGAAGCTACACTATGCGTGTAGCCGGCAGAGCGGAGTTTGTATTACTGGAATATGGGTCTGGCTAGTCTTAGGTGGACTGGACAACATGATGGATGAGTAATTGAAATTTGGGGTGATCGGATGATCGATGAATAGTAATGGTGAATAGTAACGACGAAAGTAATTATAGATATCATCGATGAATAGTAATGATGATGAATAGTAATGATGAATAGCGGCGGTGAATAGTAACGGTGAATAGTGATGATGAACGATGAATAGGAACTATGAACGAACGGACGAATGATTGAATGATCGGATGAACGAACGATCGAAATTTCGTCAGCATAACGGCAGGACAAAGATTATCTGGACGAACGATGAATAGGGACTATGAACGAACGATGAACGATGGATAGGAACTATGAACGAACGATGAACGATCGAATGATCGAACGAATGAACGATCGGAATTTCGGCTTCATAACAGCTGAACAAAGGTTATTTAGACGAACGAACGGACGAACGGACCATGAACGATCGGACGAACGATCGAATGATCGGATGAACGAACGAACAAACTAAGAACAGGTGGACGAATGATCGAAGAACTACCGAACGATCCTTGTGCTAGTGGGTGCTTGTGTGGGAGGTGGAGTGGGCGTGTGGGGGGGGGTGGAGAGAGTTGCCATGAAATGGCTTGGGGTGGCTTGAGAGGAGGCCCTTGCCCCTCTATTTATAGCCATGGTGGGGGGATTAGGGGGAGGGATGAGAGGATTAGTGGGAGGATGAGATGATTAGTGGGAGATTAGCATGTATTTGTCTTGTATAAGTGAGATTAGCTTGTAGAGCTTACCGTATGACACCGGAGGCATACGTATACGTATGAGCATGAGGAAAGTATGAAGAAAATATTTTTAGGACTTCAAAAATGTTCTGAAGGTATTTCTTAGGAGGAAAATACTTGGAGAGTTATCGGTGGAATATCTGGGCAATATTTCTGGAAAGAACTTGAGGGCATTACTGGGGAAATATCTGGACAATATTTCTGGAAAGAATTTGAGGGTGATCTCTGGGGAAATATTTGTAGGATATTTTGAGGAGGATTTTGGAGAGAATATAGACCACTATATTTTATTTGCTGATATCAACTCGCAAACAAACATTTTGAAATGAAATTTAAAATTCATTTTGAATTTAGGGTGAGTTTGAGAAAATTTCAAGATTTGAATTTTTGGGATGCTACACCATCCGGGTAAGAAGTTACCGTAGATCTGTAGGTAACAGATGGGTAGAGGGTTTAGTAGGTACCTATAAGTAAAATGAGATTATTCAGAAATTAGTTTGGTGATTTGCTTCTAGATCGGTTGGATAAGTTATGTAACCTGTTATACAAGCCAAGTGGCTGACCTTAGGTTAGCTCAACATAAGGTTAGACTTTGTTAGGTTAGATTAACCTATTAGATTGGACCAGATCTAGAATAAATTGATGTGACTATTTTAGACTAGATAAGATCTATATAAATTTTGGATTAGCTCATGGTTGTTATTCTAGAGTGGGATAAATATGCAAATTAGGGCAAGATGAATACATAAGGATAAGGTAGAATCTCTTGGGGTCAGTTAGATCTATTAAGGTGAGATAAAATCTTTTCAAGATAAGATGAGTCTATTAAGATAAGAGAGGATCTTTAAGATGAGATGGATCTATGAGTGTAGGATAGAATCTTTTAAGATGAGATGGATATTGTTAGGCTAGATACTTTAATGAGGGATAATCTAGTTTGTCTTGTTATTATTTCTATAAGCATTTTTTCCTATATGCATATGCAGATGTAATTGTGGATATTACTCCACAACTCATCACACTCAATCAAAGATCCAAATCAAACAAGTATCATAAGAGCAAACACTCAAGCATATAGATACCTTCAAAAATAGTTTTGTTTTTGTTCCTATGAGTCGGTCTCCTATTCCTAAAGGTCTTAAAGTATGAAATCCACATTTGTCTTTTAGAAGTGAAAAGGTAAGAGTAACCAAAGTAAAGCAGCATTAGATGTGAAAAGATTAAGGTAAGTTTAGAAAGAATCAGATTGGCAAAGGTAAGTAGATAATGGTTGTCCAGTTCTGTCTAGGTTTTGTCCTACAGTCAACATCCCTGTGATACCACTTCTATCACACCCAGGTTTAGGGGCACCAAGACCCGGGCGCGAACATAATCACCAGGTGTGCTGGGACCAAGTCTCACACATATGATGAATCATGGCACATGATCGAATGCCACATATTTACTATATAATAGGAGTTTTGTACAAAATAAATTAATAATTACATTATAAGGAGACAATGGTCCAGCAACCCAAAGTTGACTGGGAGACGACGACCTAGACCTCTCACGAACTCGTCACAGCATCCTCCACGCGCCTCATCCTGCGGTACCTGTCCTTGACCTGTGGGGGTGTGAGACAGCAAGAGTGAGCTCACATACGTTCATAGCTCAACAAGTTGTGGGAAATAATGTGCATGAACTCGCTAAAGGTGGGAGCTCACGTGAAGTGTAAGGCTTACCAAAGAGGATGGTTGAAGCTGAGCATTGCTTTTAAAGTTGGTCAAAATTTTATTAGCCGTTACTAAGTATAAGTAAATACCAACCCAATTAATTAATGGAACAAAAGTAACAACAACATCACCTGCGATGCAATGCATATGACAAATTGAATTTAGTTCCATAAATTAATCATGTGAGTGTCCGAGCTGCTCATGACCGTGAGAACGGCTAGTATACCAGTTTTACACTCTGCAGAGGTTGTACATCTTTACCCACAAGTCATGTTACCCATCTGCCAACAAACGGCCAATCCCATACACCTCTACCGAGGAGGCGAGGTAGGGTAACACTATGAGGCCTTTACAAAGTTCCACTAGCTTCAGAAAACCTGCTATAGTTTCTAGGAAGCTCCAATACAGGAATCTCTCGCCAGACCGCCATTGCAGCAAAATCAACCCGAGGACCTCCCTACACTGACCACTCCCCTACTGCCCTTGCCCCTTTCGGGTAAGGTAGTCCTCCACTAGCTTTCCTAGCTAGTCAACCAAGGGCGTCCCATTCCACCCTTGTGGTAGCACTGTTTTCCCCGGTGGTTCTCCATGTTCCAATTAACACAATGATCTTAACATGAACAGTAAATAACAACTGATAATAAAATATAATCATGAATAAAATGTATCTCTATACCCAAAACCACATAAACAAATAGCAGGTACTACCCAAAGATTCAGTGGTGAAAAAGATATAAAGATAGTCAAACTAGGGTAACCTATTGGGTCCCATCAAAATTAACTTATGCAGATTATTATGATTAATTAGAACATGACTGGGTAAAAAGAAGTGATCAAGGGCACAACTTGCCTGGGACTTGAGATTCCAGGTACCAACTTGCTCTTCAGATGACACGTGTCCTCACTGCTAAACGTAGCAATACAGACAAACATGGTATAGGCAAAATCAACATCACACCAAACATAAGAATAAACTATGTAATAATAATATATGCGTCGCTACAAGATCGTGGGATCGAGAACTACTAAAATCGGAGTTACGATTAAGGAGTTATGATTTTCCGAAGATCCACGCAATTTAAGCACTTAAAACTAGACCTTATGTTGATTTAATAGATCATGTGAGAAAATAACCTAAATGAATAATTAATTCAACTTTAAGTTAAATCATAATATAATTAGGGATCATATTTTAGCCAAACTATAATTATAAACAGATTAACTTTGATTTAGAGAGGTTAATCTACTAAACATAGGTTAAATGAATATCTAACTATAAAAGTATGAGATATGGTATGATTAATGCTTTTAGTATGTAGAGAATATTTTTAGGAAGCTAACGCAACTGGAACGGAGTAAAACGGATTTAAAACGAGTAAGTTATGCCATAAACAAGTTTCTAGGTTTCCTAATTATTTATTTTAACTCGGTAAAGGTTTCCAGGGTATATTTAAAAAGTCCAGGGACCCTATTGTAAGTTTTGCCTACTACTGAGGACGGCGGGTTCTATTTCGTAAAAGCATGGGGACTTTTTAGCAAAGTTGTCAGCCGAAGGGGTACAGGCCAACCAAGCCCGCTGTGATACCCCAATTTTCTGAAAAGAAGTTAAACTTATTTTTATCTTTTCTTTGATGTTCTATGGCATTGGGGTTTGGAGTTTCAGGAGGCATTCCTCAGAAAATAGTAGATCTTTTGGCATTTTTTCCGCTGGGGTCGGGAGCTCAAAGGGGAGAGCGAGTTTGGGCCATTGATCTCGATCCGATGGATGGGAGCCCCCCTCTCCTCCCCAACCCTAGCAACCACCTCTCCTTCTCCCTAATTGGGTTGCAGCCGCCCCCCTCCCTCTCTTGCTCTCCTCCCCATTGGCAGACGCCCCCTACCCTCTCCATGGCTCCCTCCTCCCTCTAGATCCCCCCACACAGCAAGGATCGAGAAGAGGAGGAGCACGTTGAATTGAAGAGGAAGAGAGGATCAAGGAGATGTTCTTTCCCATCTCTTCTTGAAGATTTTCTTGGGGAAAACCCTAGGTATGGATGAAATCCTTGTTCCTCGCTGTAATTATATGCTTTTGGAGGTTGTGAATCATGGGGATTAAAGGATTAGAGGTTGGATTAGATGTGGGGTTAGGTTTTGATCTCGAATTTAGTTTTCTGCGGAATGGCAGATTCAACAGTTTCTGTTCGTGCCAGTTTTCCGTGGTCTTACTGGCCTCAAAAAAATAAAAATATTTATATGAGTCGTAGATAATTTGTAGATATTTCCGTGGCAACAAAGAACACCTCAATCACACATTAGATCAGAAAATTATTGCAGTTTTATTATAGCAGTTTTTCAGTCTCATAATTTTGTGCAGAATATGTTCTCTTAAGATTTAGACAATTTTATCAAAAGAATTCAACCTTGGGTTTGTAAGAAAAGTTGTAGATAATTTCATAAGCATTCCAGATTGTTAAAAAGTGCATTCATATGAATTATGAAACTCCAGTTATGTTTGTTTTACTGTGGCTGTTCCTGTTTGCCTGACAAAAATGAGCGGGTCTGTTCACTAGTAGGTTCCATTAGGTAAATGGCCGAATTGGCTCTTCCAACTATGGAGACTTCTGTAGAGGGATAAAAGTTCTTACTGCCAGAAGAATTTCATGATTTTTGGTTGAGTGTCTTGTGAGATATCGAATTTTGAAGTTAACTACGCTGCTGTCTAAAACAGATTCAGTTAGTTATCTTGTCAGATGTTTTAGAACTTATAGATGGCAGAATTTAATTATCCATTGAATACCGAAGTTGTACGGTATTTTGTGTAGATACTCCTAGATTATTTGTTTGATATCACCACTATTATAATTTTAATGACACAAAATTAACAAACAGCGCTGCTACTGTGTGGCATGTGGTTCAGGGTGGGAGGCTTTCCACTAGGTCTTGGTTTCAAGTGTAGGAGCGATTTGTTGATTGTTGGCAAATGTTTGTGAAATATTTGTACTAAGTTTTATGCCTGCTAGAAGGTGGCTACACTCCAGATCATGCCTAGTACATTTCTTCTTCTTCGATGAAGGCAAGTGAATGTAGCGGTGGTTGCTTCCGTTCTGACCTGTTATTTCTATTGCTTACACTCTAATATTCAGAAGTATTGGATTATTTCATAATTGGACTCTATGGTGATGCTTTACTTGCTTGCATTATACTGATGCTCAATCACATATTGATGATGATTATGATTCGAGTATGATTCATGAGATTAATTCACACCCCTGAAGGTAAATGAAGTATTATTTGAGGTTAATATTGTATCTGAAGGTAAATGAAGTATTATTTGAGGTTGGTATTGTATCTGAAGGTAAATGAAGTATTATTTGAGGTTGTATTGTATGTGAAGGAAGTGAAGTATATTGATAAATGCAGCATGTCATATACATTGTATGATTCACTTGCATCTGAAGTTGGGTCGTGACCTATGGTCCGATTGTACCAGTACAACTTAGCATCGTACGTTGCCCGAGGAGGGGTACGATGCGGCTTCATAACCTTAGAGGTATGAACGCAGAGGACATATGCATTCCATTCATATGCATTCATTGAAGTGATATTTGCAGATGAAGTGGTTTTATACCTTCAGAGGTAGGAAGACAGAGTACCTACACTTTGCATTCCTATGCATACATTGAAGTGATATTTGCAGGTTTTGTTGACGTAGAGAAGTGTTATAGAACCTATGGTGGTTGTTCGAGCAAATGAGATGGTATTGGTTATATTGGGACTACTGAGTTCTATATCTAAAAGTATTTCTGATCTTAATTGTGATTCTTTTAAAATATTAATCAATTCAATTTGTGGTTTAAATATCTCGTCAAAACAATTCACTTGCTGAGATGTTTCATCTCACTCTTGCATTACTCAATGCAGGTGCTTGTTGCTCATCCAGGGAAGTGGGAAGTAGCAGCACATCCACCTTCACTCTCATAATAACGCTGCTTAGGCGCAGTTATGATTTCATTAGAAGCTTCTTGCCAAAGGATGTTTGTTTCTAACTAGTTGTGTGCACTGGTTAATTTAGTTCATGCCGTTATGGTTGTCTTCCCATTGCTAGCAAATTATTAATGTCGACTATGTTTTCTTATCATGATATCTATTTATCTTTGTTACTTCCCTGTTTATGCAATTTTCCAAGGAGATGCTGTCGAAATTTTATATACGAATGTTAGAGGTGTAGTTTAGTAGCATTCTGGGGTGTTTGTGGATCCCGGGGTGTTACAGTTGGTATCAAAGCATAGGCTTTAGATTCTTGGCAATTTGAAGATAAATTTGACACACTTGCACATATAGGAAGGGTATGGGTTCAAATATCTTTGATATATGTTAATCTCTTTGAAGTGCAGATGAAATAATTTCACCCTCCCTATTCCTTTACGGTGATGTGGTAAGTTGTTTATGACTTAATGCCTGATATAATTCATTTCTCAATTTTGATATTGTTTTATTAATGCGATTGATATCGCTGGTCTTTTGTGAGATTGAAGTTGCTATTATGCTGGTGATATATAGGTATGCCTATGTTGTTTTCAACATGTTTTTCATGGTTGAGTTTTATTACAATAATATTGTTATATATGCTTGATTGAGGATGTTTCTAAGAGGAGTGTGAATTGCATGTTTTGGGTTACAAGGTAACCATTAATTTGAATTTAAGTTGTTGGGCGGTTGGTGGATAGCTCCAACTATCTTTGCAAAGAATGATTATTTATGTCGAGAAACCAGTTCTGAAAGAAATGAATATTGGTACTTTTATATGGATTTCGGGGGAAGTCTTTACATAACCAGAATGGCTTACATGTCTCTCTTCTATCGTGTGTTTTAGTAGCCACAAAGCTTAGATGTGGTTTAAAGTGGTTGCATGTTAGTCATGCTAATTGTAGAATAAAATCTTTGATTTTCTTGATCCATTGATTATGTATTAGTACGTTGAAGATCTGATGGTTCTCTCTCCGATGCATGTTTGTGGAGCCATTGTTGGACCACTTATCTATTGGTTTGAATGAAGTCATTGCCTAGCCTAGAGTTGGTTGTGTGTGGTAAGTCACCTATTCCTAAATGATGTGGTTTTTACATCAACTTGAGATGTTTGCCAAATGTGTGAAGGATTACGGGGTTAGTATTGACCCTTTAGGTCTGGTACTTTGAGTGCATCATATGATAGAATGAAATGTAAGTTTCTGAACTACAGTAGATGAAGACTTATATTATGTGTAGGTTAACCTTACTAGTTGGATATTTTTCTTAGTTGAGATGTTGAATGAAGTATAGTGACATGGGTTAAGCAAGTATTGTGTTGTTGTTGGGCTGTCAGTGCTCTATGTAGAGTTTTTGGCATTTCTTCGATGAACTGTGCCGCGCAAGATGTTATTGGCTTCTTGTCGGCTTTTTTGCTCCATTAGTTCTATAGATTTTCTCCCTTTTAGTGGGGTGCTAAGTATGTTAGATTACATTATTATCTTTTCATTATGGCAAGAACAAGGTTTAGGAAGATTAGGAGTTTTGTTTCAATAGAACTACTTATTTCGTGGTGCTGTGAGGTGAGGTGTTTGATCTTCTTATATATTCATCTGGTGTGGATGTTTCACCATTGAATTAAAATGAATTGTTAAAGTTGGTAAAGATTGTGCTTAGTGCGTATTACCCCTTCATAAAAGAGTGTCGTTTTAAGACATTGATGTTGATGTATGGCTGCATCCAAATTCGATGTTGTGAAATCGTAGTGTTGATTGCATCTATGACTTGGTTTGAGCTCCATTACATGTTGGTTCATGCTTGATGTCAGGTGCTGTGGTTTCCTTAGACAATTAGTCGATGTAGAAGTTCTTGTGTTAATTAAGACTAATAATGGACCCATGTTTTGCATGGTGCTGCTATATGGGGTACCTTGGATGTTTTGTTGGAGTGGTCGAATTCGAGGACGAATTCTTTTTAAAGGGGGTAGAGTGTGATGCCCCAATTTTCTGAAAAGAAGCTAAACTTATTTTTATCTTTTCTTTGATGTTCTGTGGCATTGGGGTTTGGAGTTTCAGGAGGCATTCCTCAGAAAACAGTAGATCTTTTGGCATTTTTTTCGCTGGGGTCGGGAGCTCAAAGGGGAGAGCGAGTTTGGGCCATTGATCTCCATCCGATGGATGGGAGCCCCCCCTCTCCTCCCCAACCCTAGCCGCCCCCTCTCCTTCTCCCTAATTGGGTTGCAGCCGCCCCCCTCCCTCTCTTGCTCTCCTCCCCATTGGTAGCCGCCCCCTACCCTCTCCATGGCTCCCTCCTCCCTCTAGATTCCCCCACACTGCAATGATCGAGAAGAGGAGGAGCACGTTGAGTTGAAGAGGAAGAGAGGATCAAGGAGATGTTCTTTCCCATCTCTTCTTGAAGATTTTCTTGGGGAAACCCTAGGTATGGATGAAATCCTTGTTCCTCCCTGTAATTATATGCTTTTGGAGGTTGTGAATCATGGGGATTAAAGGATTAGAGGTTGGATTAGATGTGGGGTTAGGTTTTTATCTCGAATTTAGTTTTCTGCGGAATGGCAGATTTGACAGTTTCTGTTCATGCCAGTTTTCCGTGGTCTTACTGGCCTCAAAAAAATAAAAAGTATTGATATGAGTCGTAGATAATTTGTAGATCTTTCCGTGTCCATGAAGAACATCTCAATCAGACATCAGATCAGAAAGTTATTGCAGTTTTATTATAACAGTTTTTTCAGTCTTATAATTCTGTGCAGAATATGTTCTCTTAAGATTTAGACAATTTTATCAAAAGAATTCAACCTTGGGTTTGTAAGAAAAGTTGTAGACAATTTCATAAGCTTTCCAGATTGTTAAAAAGTGCCTTCATATGAATTATGAAACTCCAGTTATGTTTGTTTTACTGTGGTTGTTCCTGTTTGCCTGACAAAAATGAGCGGGTCTGTTCACTAGTAGGTTTCATCAGGTAAATAGCCGAATTGGCTCTTCCAACTATGGAGACTTCTGTAGAGGGATAAAAGTTCTTACTCCCAGAAGAATTTCATGATTTTTGGTTGAGTGTCTTGTGAGATATAGAATTTTGAAGTTAACTACGCTGCTGTCTAAAACAGATTCAGTTAGTTATCTTGTCAGATGTTTTAGAACTTATAGATGGCAGAATTTAATTATCCATTGAATACCGAAGTTCTAGGGTATTTTGTGTAGATACTCCTAGATTATTTGTTTGATATCACCACTATTATAATTTTAATGATACAAAATTAACAAACAGCGCTGCTGCTGTATGGCATGTGGTTCAGGGTGGGAGGCTTTCCACTAGGTCTTGGTTTCAAGTGTAGGAGCGATTTGTTGATTGTTGGCAAATGTTTGTGAAATATTTGTACTAA
The DNA here is from genome assembly GCA_029449295.1 of Zea luxurians. Lineage (NCBI taxonomy): Eukaryota > Viridiplantae > Streptophyta > Magnoliopsida > Poales > Poaceae > Zea > Zea luxurians. The sequence goes on along the minus strand of JAOPSE010000027.1, from coordinate 5,494,664 downwards.
GTTTTATGCCCGCTAGAAGGTGGCTACACTCCAGATCATGCCAAGTACATTTCTTCTTCTTCGATGAAGGCAAGTGAATGTAGCGGTGGTTGCTTCCGTTCTGACCTGTTATTTCTATTACTTACACTCTAATATTCAGAAGTATTGGATTATTTCATAATTGGACTCTATGGTGATGCTTTACTTGCTTGCATTATACTGATGCTCAATCACATATTGATGATGATTATGATTCGAGTATGACTCATGAGATTAATTCACACCCCTGAAGGTAAATGAAGTATTATTTGAGGTTAATATTGTATCTGAAGGTAAATGAAGTATTATTTGAGGTTGGTATTGTATCTGAAGGTAAATGAAGTATTATTTGAGGTTGTATTGTATGTGAAGGAAGTGAAGTATATTGATAAATGCAGCATGTCATATACATTGCATGATTCACTTGCATCTGAAGTTGGGTCGTGACCTATGGTCCGACCGTACCGGTATAACTTAGCATCGTACGTTGCCCGAGGAGGGTACGATGCGGCTTCATACACTTAGAGGTATGAACGCCGAGGACATATGCATTGCATTCATATGCATTCATTGAAGTGATATTTGCAGATGAAGTGGTTTTATACCTTCAGAGGTAGGAAGACAGAGTACCTACACTTTGCATTCCTATGCATACATTGAAGTGATATTTGCAGGTTTTGTTGACGCAGAGAAGTGTTATAGAACCTATGGTGGTTGTTCGAGGAAATGAGATGGTATTGGTTATATTGGGACTACTACGTTCCATATCTAAAAGTATTTCTGATCTTAATTGTGATTCTTTTAAAATGTTGATTACTTCAATTTGTGGTTTAAATATCTCGTCAAAACAATTCGCTTGCTGAGATGTTTCATCTCACTCTTGCATTACTCAATGCAGGTGCTTGTTGCTCATCCAGGGAAGTGGGAAATAGCAGCACATCCACCTTCACTCTCATAATAATGCTGCTTAGGCGCAGTTATGATTTCATTAGAAGCTTCTTGCCAAATGATGTTGGTTTCTAACTAGTTGTGCGCACTGGTTAATTTAGTTCATGCTGTTATGGTTGTCTTCCCATTGCTAGCAAATTATTAATGTCAACTATGTTTTCTTATCATGATATCTATTTATACTTTGTTGCTTCCCTATTTATGCAATTTTCAAAGGAGATGCTGTCGAAATTTTATATACGAATGTTAGAGGTGTAGTTTAGTAGCATTATGGGGTGTTTGTGGATCCCGGGGTGTTACACCCGCCCGATGAAGAATCAAGAGTCTAGATTAGACCGTGAACCGGTATGATCTGTAGACCATCGGATTTTGATCTTACGGTCGCATTTCTAAATAGTACGACTCACCAGGTGCCCGTCCGATCGCAAACCAACGAATGAAAACCCGCCACAACAGGGGGCTAATCCGCACCGCCCCTACGAGATCCAATGGTCACAACGCGCCCCTGAACCGGTACACCAGAGTTTTAATCTGAGCCGTCCATGCCTAGATGGATGACCCTGATATCATCCACCCCTAGATCTAATCATGCGCGACCAATTGCAGATCGATGGCTACAGGCTCTTCTTCTTCCCTCCGGCCATTCCGTGGCGGCGCAGACCCCATACCCGGTGGTGCCATGGCCAGGGCAATCCGCCCACGTATTCTAGTGCCCGACTACCATGCGGATAGGTGCCTACCGAAGATGAGCTTGAGGAGATCATGATAAGGCGCATCATACCGAGGATTAGCATGCCGACGAGGCCGTCCACGCACTGTGGTGGATCCGTGGCGGAGAGATGATTCCGGCGAGAAATTCACGTGACTCAGTGACTCCCCAGTGCTCAATTCTGCCCAATAAGCAATCGGTGGAGTGGGGCGCAACACCTAACCAAATCCCGGACCTCGAATGGTGGTGACACCATGATTTCACCACGGTGGAGGATCACTGACTCCACGACATCACTTAGCTTGGCTATGGCACGCGACTACGTTTAGGGCGTGGCTAAGCACAGGGAGGAGGCGGGGTGGTGCATGATTTTATACCCTAGGCGCTGCGGGATTCTCGTTGGTGGCAAGCCGCGCGGGTCGGCGCCATCCTCGGCTTCAGTTGCGGCTGGCACGACGAGTGGTTGAGGACTCAGTTGACAACGCGGGCCCATGGAGCAGAGAAAGCCCAGGACGCGTGTGCTGGGGGGTTGGCGACTAGATTATGGGTCCGGCTTGACAGTGAGAGGAGAGGTCAGCAGGGACTGCTTGGCTAGCACGGTGAAGAGGAAGAAATGAAGAGTTGGGCCGAAAGGTACAGTTTTGGGCCCAAAGCGCAGGAATGCCTTATTTTTTTCTTTTCTATCTATTTCTTTTTTTTCTCTTTGAGATATTCAATCCAAATTCAAATTCTCATTATGAATTTAAGATTCCCAATCTTAACATAATCATAATGTGAATAAAATCTTACTATTTTTAATATTACTATTTATTCTCCTTCTATTTTCAAATTCTAGAAGTGATAAATGACTATTATAATTTCCTTTCTCATTTTCTGTTTTATAATTTGAGGTAATTTTTTTAAGTTGACACCTTTATTTCGATAAAATACATCGCAACAAAATCATCAGCACATGATGCACTTTTCTTTATTTATTTATGGGTTATTTGGCTGATTTAATACTATTAATTGAATATGAGGAGGGAGAGCCTAATAGATTTTTAATGGTCTTCAAAAATCTTCAAAACCCTATCATGCATGTATTTATTTCTTTATTTTATTATTATTAATTTTTTTTCTTATACAAATTTTGGGCTTTACAATACTGTGCTACATGTTCCGATATATATGAATCTTTTGTCGACGGGAAGTGTCTCGATAATGTGTTTGCAATGATGCCATAAATCATCACCCTTCCATGTGTACCAACAGATTAATTTTCCAAATATTAAACCAACCCAGATCTCCACACACACTAGTCATATATTTACAATAGCATAAATGTTCTGACGTCGTAATAATGCATGGTTTGTGCTCTTATTCTTCATGTGCGTATGTAGTCGTAAACACCAAACAAACTTTAAAGTCACCCCACGTGATTTGCGCGTCAGCCAGATTCCTTTTGCATGGGTTATGCACATTATGCTCTCTGTTTATTCCAGTATAATTTTCCAGCATGTAATGCCAAAGTATCAATAGAATATGTCCTTCCTTATTTTAGTGTTCCTCAAACCGCAACACGATTATAAAGCAGTAACTATCCCACATTCAACGCAATTTTACAGCATAATTTTCCAAATATTAAACTAACCCAGATCTATGCACACACCGGTCACATATTTACAATAGCATAAATGTTATAATGTCGTAATAATGCATGGTTTATGCTCTTATTCTTCATGTTCATATGCAGTCGTAAACACCGAACAAACTTTGAAGTCGCCCCACGTGATTTGCGCGTCAGCCAGATTCGTTTTGCATGTGTTATGCACATTATGCTCTCTATTTATTCCGGTATAAACGCCGACGCAATCATGGGGATATGTCCCTCTATATTCATTGCATGGTTTATACAAATTGTATAATTGAGTTAGTCCGGCATAAACGCAGACGTAATCATACAGATCATATCCCTATACGCGTCCTGTCTAGGCTTCCCCTACTAATCGAAGCCTAGGGCTTCCATTACCTCGTTCCTATATATATATATATATAGACTATATATAGGGATGAGCTAATAGAAGCCGAGGGCTTCCATTAGTACTAGGAAGCCTAGGCAAGTAGACCCGCACGTGTTTTGTAGGCCAGGGAGCCTGTTAATTGGCATGATCGATTGAGGCGGAGATGGATACAGGAAGCACCGTCTCCTGCTAGATCTTGTCATGTTCTCTCCTTGTGGGGCGACCCATCTAGGCGAGCACCGGGATGGAGCTGCAGGTTGGCGACGGCTAGGATTTGGATTAGCGTGAGGAGATGAGGGCGGTTGGCAATATGATGTGATCCCATGGGGATGAATGGGGCTAGCCGGCTAGCACTTGGGCTGTTCCAGGTGGACCTCTGGAGGTTCGGGCCTCGGCCACTAAAGGGCACCCATTATGTTGGTTGAAAACATGATGCAGTTGGATCACCAAACTGAAATTACGACCAGAGCTTCCACTAGTTATTGGAAGCTTAGAGCTCCCAATATATAAACTATATATAGTAAGAAAGAGCCATTTGATCTTAATTTTGTTGGTCTTGGAGTTGTGTTCTTTAATTTTGGTAGTGTTGTTATGTGTCACATGAAGACTACTTATAGCTGTCTCTTAATCTCGTTACCTGCCATGCAATTCATTCTGATGTACATCTGTATATACATGAGTATATCTTCAAGAGGATCTCGTCTTACGCCAATTTATTAATATGGTACCAGAGCCAAGAATTTGTTTTCTAATTCCCTACCATGGAACCTTTTCCCTCCTCCCATGTTAATGCAACCGCTTCTACCACCATGGTGTTTGATCCTCGTACACCAAGTCATCACGATTGGATTGACTAAATCTAATTTTCTGCTATAGCTTGCTTAGCTCCTTCCATATCTAAAGGGGTGTTTGGATACCCAACTAATAAAATGAGTTTTTTTTATCTCAGTTATCCGGAACACTTCGCTTTGTAAAACTAGTATCCCCATCCTTGCAATTTGATTTTTGGTATTATAATAGTCTTTCCTTTAGACTTATGTTATCTTCTCGCTTTTAACAATCTTAACCATCATGGACCGTCATCAACATAGCAGTGTATGAACGTGGCCCTCAACCGTGACACCAAGTCCTGCCTGTGCCTGGATCCCTGGAAGAACTATCTCCGCCTCAGGATCAAGAAGGGCCCACTGACGAGCGCGAAGCTGGTGAGAGACACTGCGACATTAACGAATGGCTTGTCGGTAATCGAGTCGACCAAGTAGCTCTGGGTGGGCGCTAGCGGGTGCCAGATGCGGGAGTCGAGGTAGAGCATGGGGTCATCTAGTGGCGAAGCTAGGCTTTGATCCAAGCCTAGGCACCTCCAGCGTTTCAATCACGTGCCTGTTAGCGGTGGTTTCATTTGTTAGAACTGGACCGATGACACATGGTGTGTCCATCGGGTCCGCCCGCACACACGGCGTGCCCACCAAGGCTGTCGGGCCACGACACACACGCCCGCACGTATAGTAGCGGACTTTAGGTCTCTTGGGCCAACACTCCCCACAAAAAACTAGCCTTATTACATTATGGAACATGGCATGCGCGTGATTAGAATCAACATATCACCCTTTTGATCACGCTGCACTTTGATCACGCCAAGTTTCTGTCGTAGCTCCAAGAATCTGATGCGCCCAAGATACTTTGTCAGGATATCTGCTAGTTGTTCTTCTGTGCTCACATGATCAATGTCGACCTCCCCTCTATCAACACAATCCCGTATGAAATGGTACCTTGTGTCAATATGTTTGCTTCTATCATGATGAACTGGATTCTTACTCAATGCAATTACTGATTTGTTATCCACCAAGAGATTTACTGTTGGCGTTGGTATGCCTAGCAGTCCACCTAGAAGCCTCCTAAGCCATATTCCTTGGCATGCAGCATTGGCACTTGCAATATACTCAGCTTCACGAGATGATAGAGCTACCACCCTCTGCTTTTGAGATCCCCAGGTCACCAGACTAGTTCCCAGGAGGAATACTGAACCACTTGTGCTCTTCCTGTCATCAACATCTCTAGCCAGATCAATATCACTGTAGCCGGTCAGTTTTACTATAGATGTGTTCAGCTTCCTGTAAATGCACCCATAGTTCATAGTACCTGATAGATACCTGAGAATTTGTTTTACTACTGCCCAATGACTTGCTTTAGGGTCCTCCATATACCTACTCACTATCCCAACCGCATAGGTAATGTCTGGTCTAGTGTTTACCAGATATCTTAGACTCCCAATAACACTTCTATACTTTGTTTTGTCGAGTGAGGGTGTCTTGTCATTCTTGCTCAGCTTCAACCTATTCTCCATGGGCACATGACAAGAATTACAACCTTTCATGTCTGTCTGTTCTAGGATCTTCAATGTATAAGAACTCTGACACAGTGAGATCACCCCATCCTTTTGTGTCACTTGGATGCCTAGATAATAATTTAGTAGCCCCAAGTCACTCATACTGAAACTCTTCTTCATCTCCTTCTTGAATGCCTCAATATGCGTATTGCTTGGTCCTGTTATGATCAGATCATCAACATATACTCCTACTAGGAGAAAAACATCATTATGCTTCCTCCTATAAACAACATGTTCAAGGGGGTTCCTCTCAAAACCAAGTTTTATCAGCTCACTGTCTAATCTGGCATTCCATGCCCTAGGAGCCTGACGCAAGCCATATAATGCTTTATTCAGTCTAAGCACCTTGCCACTGCCTCTCTAAACAGCAAATCCAGGAGGTTGTTGAACATATACCTCCTCCATCAGTTCACCATTCAAGAATGCTGATTTCACATCCATGTGATGCACATTCTAGCCTCTCTGAGCAGCAAGAGCAATTAGTAGTCTCATCGTTTCTATTCTTGCCACAGGAGCAAACACTTCTTCAAAATCCACCCCTTTCTCTGTGCATACCATTTAGCAACCAGTCTTGCTTTATGTTTCATAATGTTGCCCTCAGGATCCTTCTTCACCTTGAACACCTATAGCTTTGTGGCCTGCAAGTAGCACTAACAACACCTAAGTCTTATTTGACTGAATAGAGTTCATTTCAGTCATCATGGCCTCCCTCCAGCATTGTTCTGATAAGGCTTCCTCCACACTCCTTGGCTCCTCTACTACATGGAAACACACACCACTATACTCGAAATCATGAATCTCTTCAGTTGTATCATACAAGTCAGCCAGATTTCTGTATACTGTTCGTACCCCTTCAGAGTTACTTGACCATTCTAGTTGTGGAGTTGCTGAAACTTCTCCATGTGTAAGGCTCTCTGCTGGCATGTGTGTCACATATCCTCCATGTGAACTGGTGCTAGAATTCCACTCACACGGGGTTGGTGAATTCTGAATTATGTCATCAGGGATTGCAGCACCCTCTCCTTCTGTTGCTATTTCTTCAGAAACTGTTCTCTATCTGAAAACATAATAGAAATCCACATCAAACACTGAACTTCCAGGTTTGGTATTTACTTCTTGCTTCCAATCCCAAGCCTGTCCTTCCTCAAAGATTACATCTTGGGATATGTGAAGTTTCTTTGCTACTGGATCATAGACCCTATAAGCCTTTGTGCCACTCTCATATCCAATTAACACCATTTTGGTGGATCTGTCAGTAAGCTTGGAAATCCCTGGCCTAATGTTTTTCACATACACAACAAAACCAAATGTGCATAAATGATGTACCTTGGGCTTCTTGTTGTACCAGGCTTCATATGGTGTGTGCCCTTGTAGACTTTTTGTTGGAGCATGGTTCAGTAGGTAGACTACAGTTGACACTGCCTCTCCCCAAAACTCAGCTGGTAGACCTTTACTCTTCAATAAACACCTTGCCATCTCCACCAACATACGGTTCTGGTGCTCAACTACAATGTTCTGTTGAGGTGTGTACGGTGCTGTGGTGAAGTGCTTTATGCCGTGCTCGTCACAGTACTCCTTGAACTCGATGAAATTGAATTCTCCACCCAATCACTGTGGAACACGTGGAGCTTTAGACTACACTCAATTTTAGCTAGTGCTTTCACCTGCTTGAAACACTTGAACGCTTCATCCTTCGTTGTCAATAGTTCAACCCACATGAAACGACTGAAATCATCAACAACTAACAAGAAATAGCTCTTACCACCTAGTATTTTTGGTCTGATCTGGCCACAAAGATCTACGTGGACAAGTTCAAGCCCTTTCTTAGCTCGGTAATTTGCCACCTAAGGAAATGAGTGTCGCTGATGTTTGCCCAATGCACATCCATCACACACTTCTTCTACACGGTCTAATAGTGGTATTCCTTCCACCATTCCCTTCTGTTCGAGCTCTCTGAGTTCTCTGAAGTTGAGATGTCCATATCGGCCATGCCAGAGCCAGGCTTGATCATCTGTCTTCGCCTTCAAACAGACAGGAGCAGCTAGATGCACTTTCAGCAGATAGAGACAATTTGACACCCGAGGTGCGCGCGCCAACAATAGGTGCTCGACATCGTACATGTTGCAGTATCCGTTCTCCAGCACCACCTTGCATCCTCCCTCCTGCAATTGACCTAGGCTCACAATATTACTCTTCAACTTAGGAATGTAATATACCTCTGTTAGCACCTTGTGTCCCTCTTTCTTCGTCTGGAGAACCACTGATCTGATGCCCTCGATCTCCACAAGTGAGCCGTCACCAAAACGCACTGTGCCACGCATAGACGCATCTAGCGATGCGAGTGCCTCGCACCGCCCTGTCATGTGAATGCTGCCCCCCGTGTCGAGGACCTAAACATCCTTCTCTTCAACACCAATCGACGCTGGATACATCTTCTTCTCGTTGAGGTGCACAACTTGATGTGTTGTGCGCACCTCAACTGGCTCGGCGTCGAACAACGCCCTGTCAACGCGCACCGTGGCCACCATCATTAGAAGTAGTGAAGGATTCTCCTGCTCCGCCTGTGCGACATGTGCCTCCTCCTTGCGTTCCTTCTTGGGAGGTCGCTTGCAGTCTACTCGCCAGTGGCCGTAAATACCACAGTTGTTGCATCGACCTTTCCGCCGCTGTGTTCCTTTCGAGGTCAGTTTCATAGGGGCTGTCCTTCTTGTCATCGTGGCCCCTGTTTCTCAACTTGTCAGGATTGTACCCCGACTTCTTCTTGCCACCGCTCGACGACGATTGTGATAGAACCTCCCAAGTAATTAGGCCCACCTACAGTTGTCCTTGTCCAACGGACCTCAGACAATCCTATAGGTGCCCCTGAACTACTTGACAAGCTCGGTATCTTTTCATACCTTACCAGGAACGTTTCACCCGTCATGCAGACATTACAGAACATCGGAGATAAAGAAATGCGAAAGCAATTACATAAGCTTACATTTATTAAAAACTAAGATCACGTTGTTTATTATAGACCAGGAATATATAACGAGTGCAGAGTATTATTATTACACATACCAAGGGAGGTAAAAACTCCTCCCGACAGCTATCACACAAAAAGTCTTAATGGAGGATCCTTTCCTCCCGCAGTTCATTCTTGCTTTTCTTCATTAGGAACCACCTTGGTACAGAAGCAACAGAAATCTGCTGCTTCCTCACCTAAAAACAACAAGGGGATAAACCCTAAGTATGGAATTACTCAGCAAGTCTTACCCGACTAAGGAAAAGACTCTCAAGGGTATGCTGGCTAGAGGGATTCAAGGAGTGGCTTATCAAGAATCAAAGACTCTGTTTTGCAGAAAAGCTTACTACGAGTGGATCCTTAAAATCCAATTTTATTGTCAGGTTCAGTAAAATTACCTGCAGCTAGAGTTCTTTCTACCATAGATCAAACACTTTGCCTGCACTAGCCAATTTTCTTATCAACCCTTCAACTTCACTGGATTGCTACGTGTAAGTCAGTGGCCATGTCTCCATGACCGCGGAGGTACGGCGATCCGAATCGATTATACTCAGCTGAGGATCTCCGATCACACGACATATGTAGCACTTAACCCTTGCATATGTCAACCCGCCACCGAGTTTCTTAAGACCAGATCAGGTTCACGCAAACCGAGAGCACAGATACACCACCGTCCAGCCTCTTGCCACGGAGGGTACACGCTACTCTCGCCACCGCTCCACGCCCATTTCGTGTTATCTTATTCTGGCCTTAGTCCACCCGAGGCAAAGCTTACCCATGACGAGGCATGTGACCAGTTAAAGGGTCCTCGGTCAGCAGGCTTACATCGAGACGGCCCTTAATCGACTCAGACGGAGACACTACACCGATACTCTCTTTCTCGTGCAAGTCACCCGCCCGGTCTTAGCTTGATCATTAATCCCAAAGGTTGGTACCTGGCAGAGGTACATCTTTTCCAATGTTGAATCCATCAAGGCCTTTGACAGATTCACCATCAAGTTTTATTTTGAAAACAACCCTCCCACTTTGCCAAACATCTTTTGTAAAACAAATCCTTTTGTTTGCTAGAGCAATACTAAGCATAACAAAACCTTTTGTAAAATAGGGTATCAAGGAAGGTAATCAAATTCCAAGGAAAGTAATGTAGGAATTGTTTTAGCAATCAACACCTATCACCTAGTGCATCAAACAAGTAAGAAGGATTTAAAACACAAGGGGGGTGGCAAATGCACCGGGGCTTGCCTTTGTTAACAGGTGAGTCTGGCTCGGATCCGCAAATATCAAAGTAAAAGCAGTTGCCTGCTTGAGAATCCGAGGGTGGTGGTGTCCTTTCTTCGGTGACTTCTTCTTCTTCTTCGTGTTCTAACATAACCATATATATGTATAAGAATGGATGCCATGGGATGCTCGTGAGGGTGCAAAGATAATATAAACTTATTATCTAAGTCTTGAATACAACTTTCCTTCACGGTACTCCGAGAACTTAGGGTTTCCGGAGTCAGTAAAGGAGTTCATAGGGCAGGGGGGGTGTTTTGGGGTTTGGTGATCAAACAAGGTCCAAATCAACCCAAATTCTACCCAAGGCTTCTAAATAATATGAGGAGCTCATATAAAAATTTTGAGCATTTTTGGGATTACAACTTATCTTTTAAAAATCCAAAACTACTATCTTAAGCTATTTTAAATACCTTAAAATTCCCTGTTTAAACTAAAAATCATTTAACTATTTTCATTAAATTCTAGGGAAAATAAGAAACCTAGGAAAATTGGTTTCACAATTTTAGGATTTTTCTACAATTTTTAACAGATTTCCAAAGTTCTTCTAAAAAAGAAAAAGAAAAAGACTTAACAGTATTGGGCCAATATTAGCCCAAGCGGCCCAAATCCACGCAGAAGCGTGCCCGCGCGCGCGCCCGCGCTGGTGGCTTTGCGGAAAAGCCCTCTGGGTTTTCACTAATTGGGGATTAGTTCGGTTACGGTTTTTCTGAGTCAATGACGCTTTGCAGAAGAGTCCTCCAACTTCTATCTATTCTCGGTTTGAAGTCCCCGACGACGGTGAACGCGGCCGCGCAACTCCGACGAGCTGGACTGGTCGGAGGGGGCCAAGACGGGTGCTCAGCTTTGGCCTAAACCAGATTCACTACCTGGAGAACGTTTTCCCTAACTTAATTGCACAAATGCCCAATTAATGAGCTCTGGCCACGGTGACCGCGAGAACTATAGCAAGACTGTCGTGTTCCCGGCAACCAGAGGCTACTCTGTGCAATTGAGTGGGTCGATGGGCATCACAGGCATACGAGAGCACTTAAACAAGGTTTGAATCGGACAGAGCTTTACCAGAACCGGCTGGCCACGGTGGACTTGGTTTCACGGTGTTCTTCGACTGATTTGGGGGAAGTATGAAATTGGAGCTTGCTGGTGATCGGCTAGGAGCAATACTAGACGTGGGGGTGCGCAACGATGTTGCGAAGCTAGTCACGGGCTCAATTTATAGGCAGCTTCGTCGGTGGTACTCAATTTGAGCGAATAACGCGGCGGCCGGAGGTGAGGACGAACGCGGGTGCGGTGAATACGTGTGCAATGTCGTGGCAGTAATTCTGATGGTCGACAGGAAGATAGAGGGAGTCACGGCAATGCGATGGCAAGGTTGGGACACGCGGCGCAAGGCCGGAGAACGGCGGTTCACCGGCGATCTTATCGGCTCAAGCCGGAGGGTAGAGGGAAAGCAAGGGGGGTCACCGGAGTGGAGTCCAGCTCACCGGCGGTGAACATTCCCCCATCCCGCGACGTTATCCGTTAATCTCCAGCGCGAATCCGGGCGGCGGCAGCACGAATCCCAGCGCAGGGAGGTCACCGGCGACGAGCTTGCAGCGCTGGTAGTATGATCTTTATCAGGCTACTGTACCATTGGATTGGGATTCAGTTAGCCTGACAGTCGATATTCAGGCATGATTTGCTCACAAATCCCAATGGGAACATACTCCATGCTCTGCAGCAAAGTTGGAGAGCTATATACCATCTACATTTCGACTATAGTGATTGAACTCATTTGATCACTAGATCAAGGTTCAATTCAACCCCAAAGATGGCTCTGTTACACTGAAAACCTTAATTTCAGAGTAAAACTAGCCTGACAGCCAGACTTTAGGCTTAATTATTTCTTACATTTCCTTAACAACAATGCTCACACTCTTAAGCAAAGTTGTTCACCTATAATTAAGCTACAATTTTGATGTGGTGACCTAGGGCAAATTCTCAATAATTTGGAAGATCCAATGCTCCAAAGTTGAGCCCTCAACACTGAATTTCAGACTTAGCCTCTATAGTGCTTAAGAGGTGATTTTTTGCAATTTGGTCCAAAATTTAGGGTTTGGCTTGCAAATTCACATATATGTGACCCAAATGACTTAAGATACTTATTTGCCTTGGTTTTTGCACTTTAGCCCAAAAGTGGACTAATTTTGCACATAGGTCCCTAGGATTTGGTTTTAGGGTTTTTCAGGGTTCTAATTGAAATTCTTGATGTCCCAGGGGCATAACTGTGATTCCACCTTGTTTTTGGGGATATTTTATGACTCTTCCCTAAAGCCTTTAGGTTTTCTCTCCTTGGGTTATGTCTTACCCCTTTTGAGCCTTATATAGGGTTAGGTTCCCTATCCAGGGTCCTATTTGCAAAACACCAAAATCAATACACTTGTTTGAAATTTTTACCTAGTGAATGCACTCTAGGTGTATCAAACATATGCAATGTCCATGCTTATGATGCCATGCTCAAGTTTTAGTTACAGTAACACCAGGGGTGTTACATCCTTCCCCCATAAAAGAATCTCATCCCGAGATTTAAAGTCCTAGGGTGAGTAATGGAAAAGGAAATGCTTCATATTTGTATTTCCTTATTTCTGGTACAAGGCAGGGGTGGTGTGGGGGTTCACTCCTTTATTGCAATAACTATATACACTTTACAAATTACATGAGGCTAGAAAGCCTGGGAAATTCTTATTCAAGAAGTCTTGAGTTTCCCACGTAGCCTCTTCCACAGAATGTTGGTTCCATTGTACCTTGTAGAACTTGAGAGTCTTTCTCCGGGTAACCCTGTCCTTTTGATCCAGAACTCGAATAGGATGTTCCGAGTATGTTAAATCTGGTTCCAGGACAACATCTGTCACTTCAATGGTTCGATCGGGAACCCGAAGACACTTCTTTAATTGCGATACATGGAACACATTATGTACAGCAGACAATGTTTCGGGAAGTTGAAGTCGATACGCCACTGGCCCATATCTTTGAAGGACAGGAAATGGACCAATGTACCTGGGTGCAAGCTTTCCTTTTATCCCGAAACGCGATACCCCTTTCATTGGGGAAACCTTCAAGTAAACATAGTCCCCTTCAAGAAAATACAAGGGCATTCGCCGTTTGTCTGCATAGCTCTTCTGTCGAGCTTGGGCTTTCTTCAGATTATGAATAACTTTCTGAACCTTTTCCTCGGCCTCCTTCACTATGTCAGGCCTAAAGAAATACCTTTCCCCAGGTTCAGACCAATTTAGCGGAGTTCGACACCGTCGCCCATATAAAGCTTCAAAAGGTGCCACCTTGATACTTTCTTGATAACTATTATTGTATGAAAACTCCGCCAAAGGTAAACATTCATACCATTTTGGTGAGAAATCCAGGACACATGCTCGCAACATATCTTCGAGTACTTGATTAATTCTCTCAGTCTGTCCACTGGTTTGTGGATGATATGCCGAACTATGGAGCAACTTAGTACCCAAGGATTTGTGAAGTGCTTCCCAAAACTTGGCTACAAATTGGGGTCCACGATCCGACATAATGGTCTTCGGAACACCATGCAGACTAAGAATACGAGCCATGTATAATTGGGCGTAGACAGTAACTGGGGAATCCGTCTTGACCGGCAAAAAGTGAGCAATCTTCGTAAGCCGATCAATTATGACCTAGATAGAATCATACCCTTTTGCAGTCCTGGATAATCCCACGATAAAGTCCATACTTATATCTTCCCATTTCCATGTTGGGATCGGCAAAGATTGTAATGGACCAGCAGTTTTCATGTGTATGGCTTTGACACGTCTGCAAGTGTCACACTTAGCCACATAGCGTGCAATTTTGATCTTCATCTTTGTCCACCAGTAATGTTGCTTCAAATCTTGGTACATCTTAGTGCTTCCGGGATGAATAGAATAACGACTAAGATGTGCTTCATCAAGAATTTGCTGGCGGAGTGCTTCATTCTTTAGCACTACTATGCGGTTATTAAACCATAACACACCTTGATCATCTTCCTTAAAACATTTGGCTGTTCCAGCCCTTATTTTCTCTCGTAGGTGCTTCATACCCAGATTATTTTTTTGAGCATCCACTATTCTTTGCAAAATGATTGACTCAAGCTTTAGCTGATTCAGAGTCCCTTGTTGGATTATCCCCAGGTTTAACTTCTCCATCTCTTGACACAAAGTGTTGTCAGAGGTCTTCACCATAAGACAGTGGCAGGAAGCCTTACGGCTTAGTGCATCTGCCACCACATTGGCTTTGCCTGGGTGATAATGGATCTCCAGTTCATAGTCCTTAATAAGCTCAAGTCATCGTCTTTGCCCCATATTTAATTCTGACTGGGTGAAGATGTACTTCAAGCTTTTATGATCTGTATATATATGACAGATATTTCCCAGCAGATAGTGACGCCAAATTTTCAGGGCATGAATCACAGCAGCTAGCTCCAGATCATGAGTTGGGTAATGCTCCTCATGTCGGCGCAACTGCCTTGAAGCATATGCAATTACTCGGCCCTCTTGCATTAATACACAGCCGAGTCCACTGTCAGATGCATCACAATATACATCAAAAGGCTTGGTGATGTCCGGTTGAGCCAATACCGGAGCAGTGCTTAATAATGTCTTCAGTTGCTCAAAGGCTTCATTACACTTAGAAGACCAATTGAACTTAATGTCATTTTTCAATAAACTTGTGATTGGCTTCACAAGCTTAGAGAAATCTGGTATGAATCTGCGATAATATCCAGCTAGTCCAAGAAAACTCCGGACTTGGTGAACAGTGGTTGGGGGTTTCCACTCCAGAATATCTTTGACTTTGCTGGGATCTACCGCAATTCCTTTGGCCGATAACACGTGCCCCAGAAATTGAATTTCCTCCAGCCAGAACGCGCACTTGCTGAACTTGGCATACAGCTGATGTTCCCTCAGGCGCGTCAATACAATCCGTAGATGTTGAGCATGCTCCTCTTCATTTTTAGAATATATCAAGATATCGTCGATGAAGACCACCACGAACTTGTCCAACTCGGGCATGAACACCGAGTTCATCAAATAGGTGAAGTAGGCAGGAGCATTTGTGAGCCCGAAAGACATTACCAAGTATTCAAACAATCCATACCGCGTAGTAAATGCGGTCTTCGGTATATCCTCGGGCCGAATACGGATTTGGTGATAGCCCGACCTGAGATCAATTTTGGAAAATACCCTCGCCCCAGTCAGTTGATCAAATAAGATGTCGATCCTTGGAAGAGGGTACTTATTCTTGATAGTGACCTCATTTAGGGTCGATAATCCACGCACATTCGCAAGGTTTGATCCTTCTTCTTAACAAAAATGGCGGGACAACCCCATGGAGACGAGCTTGGCCGGATGAATCCCTTATTCAGTAGATCTTGTAATTGAATCTTCAATTCCGCCAACTCATTAGGGGGCATACGGTACGATCTTCGAGAGATGGGAGCCGTACCGGGCTTTAGCTCAATTACAAATTCTACATCTCTTTCAGGGGGCAGTCCAGGCAAATCTTCCGGAAATACATCTGGAAACTCACATACTACCAGAATATCCTTGATTTCTGGTACAATGGCTTCGTATACTCTACCAGAAGCTTTGGCTGGATTGGTCACGGGGAGAGACAAAAGAATCTCTTCTTGATTATAGCTCAACCTGACGGTTCTGAGTTCAGTGTTGAGAATTGCCTTGTGTTGGGTTAACCAATTCATACCCAAAATTACATCTATATCCTGGCCTTTCAGAACAATCATGTTAGCAGGAAAGTTCCGTCCGGCCATTGTTACTGGCACTTCATAGGCCACTTCTCGAGTAAAAATATGTCCCCCAGGTGAATGAATTTTAAATCCCTCTTTTGATTCATGGCATGCAATGTGATGTTGCTCCACAAATTTCTTGCTAATGAAGGTATGCGAAGCACCAGAATCAAAAAGAATAATTGCAGGGTGACTGGCCACGGGAAACGTACCCATCATCACCGGCTCTCCTTCCGGTGTAGTGGCCACTTGGGTGTAGTATACACGCCCTGTCTTCCTTGTATTCCTCCCCACAGTATTTCCCTTGGGCTGAGTTGACTTCCCAGATCCTTGATGAGCATTTGATTGAGTTTGCTTGGGATATGGGCAGTCTTTGATAAAATGTCCCGACTTGCCGCAGTTGAAACACCCAGTTGAAGAGATGGGCAAGGCAGGGAATCGAGTGCCTGGGGCACCCGGCTGATTTGGGAGAGTGGGGGTATTGTTGGGGCGAATAATAATGGGCTGTTTGAAAGGGAATGCAGGTGGACGTGAGAAAGTGCGATTTTGGCTAGAAGGCCGGATGACGAACTGTTGCCTCTTCGCCTGACCCTGATTAGGCCTCTCACCACCAAATCCCTTGTTCTTCCCAGAGCTTGCGTATTTTGCTTCCACAGATAAGGCTGTACTGACAGCCTTTCCATACGTGAGATCAATACATGTGGCCATCTTTCGCTGCAACCGGTCATTTAGACCCCTCATGAAGCAGTTCTTTTTCTTCAAATCAGTATTCACCTGGTCGATGGCATACTGCGACAGGTGATTAAACTTGTTGAGATACTGATTGATGGTATCTCCTCCTTGTTTCAGCTTCATGAATTCCTCTTGTTTCATATGCAGCACCCCTTCAGGTATGTAGTGCTCACGGAAGCCTGCTTTAAATTCTTCCCAAGTGATTTGATGGTTGACAGGTTGGATAGCCACAAAATTTCCCCACCAGGTACTGGCAGGGCCACGTAGTTGCTGTGCGGCGAATAATGGCTTCTGCGTTTCTGAACAACGGAGAAGACCAAACTTTTGTTCAATGACCCATATCCACTCGTCGGCTTCCAGCGGGTCCTCTGCCTTAACGAATAGGGGTGGACGAGTTTCGGAGAAGTCCAGATAGGTGGTTTCACGGGGGCCTTGCTGGTAACCCTTTCCTGCTTGCTGCTGGAATTGCTGTTGACCCGCCATTTCCCTAAGGAAGCGGGTATTATCTGCGGTGGCATTTACCAAGGCGGCAATCGCCTCGGCCAACGTGGGCGGAACTGGAGGTGGATTTGGGGTGACATCCCGACCCCCAGAAGTTCCGGCTGCGTCCTGTCCGCGAGTCCTGGTCGGCATCTGAGGCAAAGAACATTTGAAATAAACATAATATGCCAAAGAGACCTTCCATTTTACATTACTATAAAAAGTAATGATACAGACTCGATATTACATAACAGGACACATTACCCATTATACAAAAGTTCAACCTATTATACAACTTACTATTTCTACTTTTACAACTATACTACTACTCCCGCTTATTCTTGGTGGCTTCATCGTCAGGGGTGGGAGACCATACGTCGACCAGCCTCAAAGAAGCAGGGGGCCTAAAAAGGTCTAACTCTCCACCAAGCGCTTCGCCCGCAGTGTGCGAGGGTCCGGCTTCAGACCTGACGGGATCCGCAAGGACATTTGGGTGTAATTGCAAATACAGTACATGAACTTCTTCATGCAAAGTATTGCAATATACCTGCAAGTTATCAACAGCAACGTTAAGTTCGTTGACTCGTGCCCGAGCCTTCGCTTCCTTAGCTAAAGCTACCGAACGAGACTGCACTGCCCAATCAAGTGCCAAATCTCGGTCAGCTAGTTGATCTTGCAGGGTGCGGATGTAACTTCTTAAATCATTGATTCGGTCACCGTCCGCAACCCATAGATTAGTCTTGTGCTGTAACTCCTCTTGGAGATGATTCACGCGAGCTTCGAGATCACCAATAGGATCGTTGCTCCCGCTACTGCTGTTTTGCTCTTGCTCTCGTGGGGCAAGCTGATGCCGAGGCACACCAATGGGTCCAGTATGCTTACGTGCCGTTTTCCTTGTACGTGGCGGCATTTGCTAAGGGGAAAATTTATTAGTATAATTCTTAGCATGATGCATGAATAAGTATAGAATCAACCTTAGTCGATTCAACCTTCTATACATTGCACTCTTCCTATCTGGTCCTTGAAATAAACTCTTCAGAAATACTTAGGTAAGAAGAGAAGCAATTTTCTAGATAAGTCTTAGAAAATCCTTTTGAAGATGCCACATAATATCTGACAAGAAGGGCTACGCTCCGATACCAGCTGTGACGGAACCTCCCAAGTAATTAGGCCCACCTACATTTGTCCTTGTCCAACGGACCTCAGACAATCCTATAGGTGCCCCTGAACTACTTGACAAGCTCGGTATCTTTCCTTACCTTACCAGGAACGTTTCACCCATCATGCAGACATTACAGAACATCGGAGATAAAGAAATGCGGAAGCGATTACATAAGCTTACATTTATTAAAAAGTAAGATCACGTTGTTTATTACAGACCAGGAATATATAACGAGTGCAGAGTATTATTATTACACATACCAAGGGAGGTAAAAACTCCTCCCGACAGCTATCACACAAAAAGTCTTAATGGAGGATCCTTTCCTCCCGCACTTCATTCTTGCTTTTCTTCATTAGGAACCACCTTGGTACAGAAGCAACAGAAATCTGCTGCTTCCTCACCTAAAAACAACAAGGGGATAAACCCTGAGTATGGAATTACTCAGCAAGTCTTACCCGACTAAGGAAAAGACTCTCAAGGGTATGCCGGCTAGAGGGATTCAAGGAGTGGCTTATCAAGAATCAAAGACTCCGTTTTGCAGAAAAGCTTACTACGAGTGGATCCTTAAAATCCAATTTTATTGTCAGGTTCAGTAAAATTACCTGCAGCTAGAGTTCTTTCTACCATAGATCAAACACTTTGCCTGCACTAGCCAATTTTCTTATCAACCCTTCAACTTCACTGGATTGCTACGTGTAAGTAAGTGGCCAAGTCTCCATGACCGCGGAGGTACGGCGATCCGAATCGATTATACTCAGCTGAGGATCTCCGATCACACGACATATGTAGCACTTAACCCTTGCATATGTCAACCCGCCACCGAGTTTCTTAAGACCAAATCAGGTTCACGCAAACCGAGAGCACAGATACACCACCGTCCAGCCTCTTGCCACGGAGGGTACACGCTACTCTCGCCACCGCTCCATGCCCATTTTGTGTTATCTTATTCTGGCCTTAGTCCACCCGAGGCAAAGCTTACCCATGACGAGGCATGTGACTAGTTAAAGGGTCCTCGGTCAGCAGGCTTACATCGAGACGGCCCTTAATCGACTCAGACGGAGACACTACACCGAGACTCTCTTTCTCATGCAAGTCACCCGCCCGGTCTTAGCTTAATCATTAATCCCAAAGGTTGGTACCTGGCAGAGGTACATCTTTTCCAATGTTGAATCCATCAAGGCCTTTGACAGATTCACCATCAAGTTTTATTTTGAAAACAACCCTCCCACTTTGCCAAACATCTTTTGTAAAACAAATCCTTTTGTTTGCTAGAGCAATACTAAGCATAACAAAACCTTTTGTAAAATAGGGTATCAAGGAAGGTAATCAAATTCCAAGGAAAGTAATGCAGGAATTGTTTTAGCAATCAACACCTATCACCTAGTGCATCAAACAAGTAAGAAGGATTTAAAACACAAGGGGGGGTGGCAAATGCACCGGGGCTTGCCTTTGTTAACAGGTGAGTCTGGCTCGGATCCGCAAATATCAAAGTAAAAGAAGTTGCCTGCTTGAGAATCCGAGGGTGGTGGTGTCCTTTCTTCGGTGACTTCTTCTTCTTCTTCGTGTTCTAACATAACCATATATATGTATAAGAATGGATGCCATGGGATGCTCGTGAGGGTGCAAAGATAATATAAACTTATTATCTAAGTCTTGAATACAACTTTCCTTCACGGTACTCCGAGAACTTAGGGTTTCCGGAGTTAGTAAAGGAGTTCATAGGGTAAGGGGGGTGTTTTGGGGTTTGGTGATCAAACAAGGTCCAAATCAACCCAAATTCTACCCAAGGCTTCTAAATAATATGAGGAGCTCATATAAAATTTTTGAGCATTTTTGGGATTACAACTTATCTTTTAAAAATCCAAAACTACTATCTTAAGCTATTTTAAATACCTTAAAATTCCCTGTTTAAACTAAAAATCATTTAACTATTTTTATTAAATTCTAGGGAAAATAAGAAACCTAGGAAAATTGGTTTCACAATTTTAGGATTTTTCTACAATTTTTAGCAGATTTCCAAAGTTCTTCTGAAAAAGAAAAAGAAAAAGACTTAACAGTATTGGGCCAATATTAGCCCAAGCGGCCCAAATCCACGCAGAAGTGTGCCCGCGCGCGCGCCCGCGCTGGTGGCTTTGCGGAAAAGCCCTCTGGGTTTTCACTAATTGGGGATGAGTTCGGTTACGGTTTTTCTGAGTCACTGACGCTTTGCAGAAGAGTCCTCCAACTTCTATCTATTCTCGGTTTGAAGTCCCCGACGACGGTGAACGCGGCCGCGCAACTCCGACGAGCTAGACCGGTCGGAGGGGGCCAAGACGGGTGCTCAGCTTTGGCCTAAACCAGATTCACTACCTGGAGAACGTTTTCCCTAACTTAATTGCACAAATGCCCAATTAATGAGCTCTGGCCACGGTGACCGTGAGAACTATAGCAAGACTGTCGTGTTCCCGGCAACCAGAGGCTACTCTGTGCAATTGAGTGGGTCGATGGGCATCACAGGCATACGAGAGCACTTAAACAAGGTTTGAATCGGACAGAGCTTTACCAGAACCGGCTGGCCACGGTGGACTTGGTTTCACGGTGT
Organism: Zea luxurians; assembly: GCA_029449295.1. Taxonomy (NCBI): domain Eukaryota; kingdom Viridiplantae; phylum Streptophyta; class Magnoliopsida; order Poales; family Poaceae; genus Zea; species Zea luxurians. The sequence continues at coordinate 5,473,581 of JAOPSE010000027.1, read as the reverse complement.
TCTTCGACTGATTTAGGGGAAGTATGAAATTGGAGCTTACTGGTGATCGGATGGGAGCAATACTAGACGTGGGGGTGCGCAACGATGTTGTGAAGCTAGTCACGGGCTCAATTTATAGGCAGCTTCGTCGGTGGTACTCAATTTGAGCGAATAACGCGGCGGCGGAGGTGAGGACGAACGCGGGTGTGGTGAATACGTGTGCAATGTCGTGGCAGTAATTCTGATGGTCGACAGGAAGATAGAGGGAGTCACGGCGATGCGATGGCAAGGTTGGGACACGCGGCGCAAGGCCGGAGAACGGCGGTTCACCGGCGAGCTTATCGGCTCAAGCCGGAGGGTAGAGGGAAAGCAAGGGGGTCACCGGAGTGGAGTCCAGCTCACCGGCGGTGAACATTCCCCCATCCCGCGATGTTATCCGTTAATCTCCAGCGCGAATCCGGGCGGCGGCAGCACGAATCCCAGCGCAGGGAGGTCACCGGCGACGAGCGAGCAGCGCTGGCAGTCTGATCTTTATCAGGCTACTGTACCATTGGATTGGGATTCAGTTAGCCTGACAGTCGATATTCAGGCATGATTTGCTCACAAATCCCAATGGGAACATACTTCATGCTCTGCAGCAAAGTTGGAGAGCTATATACCATCTACATTTTGACTATAGTGATTGAACTCATTTGATCACTAGATCAAGGTTCAATTCAACCCCAAAGATGGCTCTGTTACACTGAAAACCTTAATTTCAGAGTAAAACTAGCCTGACAGCCAGACTTTAGGCTTAATTATTTCTTACATTTTCTTAACAACAATGCTCACACTCTTAAGCAAAGTTGTTCACCTATAATTAAGCTACAATTTTGATGTGGTGACCTAGGGCAAATTCTCAATAATTTGGAAGATCCAATGCTCCAAAGTTGAGCCCTCAACACTGAATTTCAGACTTAGCCTCTATAGTGCTTAAGAGGTGATTTTTTGCAATTTGGTCCAAAATTTAGGGTTTGGCTTGCAAATTCACATATATGTGACCCAAATGACTTAAGATACTTATTTGCCTTGGTTTTTGCACTTTAGCCCAAAAGTGTACTAATTTTGCACATAGGTCCCTAGGATTTGGTTTTAGGGTTTTTCAGGGTTTTAATTGAAATTCTTGATGTCCCAGGGGCATAACTGTGATTCCACCTTGTTTTTGGGGATATTTTATGACTCTTCCCTAAAGCCTTTAGGTTTTCTCACCTTGGGTTATGTCTTACCCCTTTTGAGCCTTATATAGGGTTAGGTTCCCTATCCAGGGTCCTATTTGCAAAACACCAAAATCAATACACTTGTTTGAAATTTTTACCTAGTGAATGCTCTCTAGGTGTATCAAACATATGCAATGTCCATGCTTATGATGCCATGCTCAAGTTTTAGTTATAGTAACACCAGGGGTGTTACAACGATGACTCCGGCAGAAGGCGATTCTAATTTCTCGACGCCTAGTCCTCCTCCGTCAACAATAGCCATCCCGCCTTGTTGGTGACGGATTCGATCCAGATTCAGTCCTTAGCCATCCAGAGATGGCCGACCAGCTCCTCGATTGTCAAGGTCTTCAGATCGAGTAAGGTTTCAATCGAGATCGTGATCTGGGCATAGCGTTGAGGTACCACACGCAACATCTTTTCACAACTCGAGTATCTTCGATCTCCTCCCCTGATGTGTGCAGATCCGCCGCCAGTGCATTGATGCGCATGGCGAAATCGTCCATTGACTCGTCGTCGTGGAAGGTGATGTTCTCGAACTCCTTCAATAGGCATTGCACATTCGCCTCCTTCACGCGCTCCACTCCCACTCACATGCTCTTCACGGCCACCCAGGCGTCCTTCAACGTCCTCTTGGACCGGAGCATTTATCACATCTCCTTCGGTATAGACCACAACGGACAGCCCATGGCTAATCTGTCTTGCGATCGCTTGACACCATCACCACCAGGCTTGATCACATCCCAAACCTCCATAGCTTCATAGTTGCACTGCATGAGCATTGCCCACTCCGTGTAATTGGAGCCGGTGAGCATCGGCCACATTAACAATCTTTCACGTACACCGCTCGCCAAGGCACTGCCTGATCCCACCTCCTCGCTCATCTCTGACGCCGGACGTCTTTGGTGCGGAACGACGAACTTCTTCTTGGGGGGCTCATGTGGTGGACTAATGGAACCACTATAGAACATACAGTAGGCTTTGATACCAAATGTTGGAACCGGACCGTCGACACATGCACAACTGGAATCCGGGCCTTCGCCGAGTGCTAGGAGCTTTGCCGAGTGCTTTTTGTCGGGCACTCGGCAAAGTAGCCTTTGCCGAGAGCCGCACTCGGCAAAGTAGCCTTTGCCGAGAGCCGCACTCGGCAAAGTCCTGCTCTCGGTAACGAGCTCGTTTACCGAGTGCAGGACACTCGGCAAAGACATCTTTGCCGAGTGCCGAACACTCGACGAAGGCGGCGCTCGGCAAAGAGCCGTCAGCGGCAGTCTAAAGCTGACACCCGTTAACCATTGCCGAGGGCCGAGGGTTAGCACTCGGCAAAGAGGATTCTTTGTCGAGTGTTAACCAGCTGACACTCGACAAAGACCTCTTTACCGAGTGCCTTTTTTGGGCACTCGACAAAGCATATTTTTATTTTTTTAATTTTGGCAACCAAACTTTTTGTGGTATGTTCCTACACTGTGTAGACCTACACGTACCATTTTGGGACAATTATAACAGTGTTTTCAATAGCTAGTAGATTTAGTTCGTTTATTTGAATTTCTTCGGAAAAATCAGATTTGAACTGCAAGTCACTCGAAACTTGGAAAACCGTGCACGTCAAAATGATACCCATGCTATTTAGCACAAGTTACGACTGATTTCAGGAGCGGACCGGAAACTTCGAGCAACATGCTCACTAAACATGGCCGTGAACTTGCCATCCACATGTTTAAAAGTTGTATAAAACACAAACAAAGTCAGAAAATCATGAAACTTGTCCACATGTCATGATATCATATATAGAGGCTGTGATAAAAATTTAAGAAAGTTTCGAGAAAGCTGTGATGCACTATGTGTAGAAACCCCCTGCTCGCCACGCGCGCCGCCGTTCAAGAGCGCCGCCCACGCCCGCACGCGCCACCCCCTGCTCGCCGCGCACCGCCACCTGCTCGCCGCACGCCGCCTCCGCTCGCGCGTGCTCTCGGCCCCGCTCCCTGCCGCTCGGAGAGACACCGCCGCAGCCCGCACGCGTCGTCGCCCGTACGCGCCCCCTCTCCCGCGCGTGCCGTCGCCGCCGCCCGCGCTCGACCTGGCAATTCACCGGCCATTCTCCCCACCGTGCCATCTCCGTCAATCACCGTCGCTCTAGCCATCTCCGGACACCCCGCCATCTTCGCCATCCTCCCCGGCTAAGTTTTACATTTCTAATATATGCATATGGTTGGCATATAGGAAATTACATGCGATTGATTATATGTGGTTAAACGTAGTGTCGGTACGCTGAAACTAGGGTACCCCCTGCTACTGTACAAAGACGCAGAACCCATGCGGCTATCCCTTAGTCGCGTGGCAGAAGTGCTGTGTGGGACCAAGCTGTGCCTCGCCCCAATCTCAGGTGGCTATTCTGGGTCCACAGCAGCGCCCGAGGCCGCCACATGTCCAGAGAAGGTGGCATACTCCAAAGCATCAACAGTGAGTCCGGACCCCCACGGGAGTGCTCCGGACCCCAGATGTACAGTTCGGACCCCTAAAGATGGTCCGGGACCCCCGGATATACAGTTCAGACCCCCAAGGTTGGTCCTGGACCTGCACGTGTGCAAGTCAGACCCCTAGAATAGGATCCGGACCCCTCCGTATGGGGTCCGGGTCACTCACAGTGGGGTCCCAAGGTGCAGGACAGAACGTACATGGGCCTTGGGTCAGACCCAGGCGGGGGTCCGGTGCCGACACATGTCCAGGCCCAGTCTGGTGTAGACCTGTCCGCATACGCCTCTACTCCCCGCCTAGGCGGAGACCCGTTGCTGCCATGTGGCCTACTGCACGTGACATAAGCCAGCGGGCAGAGCCTGATGTAAGGCCCCTGGGTTACGCGGTCCCTGCATTTATTGCGGATAAGGGGCGCCGCCTGCCCACTCCGCGATGTGCCGCCTCGGCATTTAATGAGCCCTGTCCATTCCGTAGGCGGCGTGCCTGTCCATTCCATAGGCAGGCCATGTGCCACCTCTGCATTTAATGAGACCTGTCCATTCCACTGATAGGCAGCGACCTGTCAGTCCCATAGGCGGCATGCCTATCCGTTCCACTGGTAGACTGCACACCCATAATGCCGCGTGCGCTACGCCCATCATTACTCGCACATTACCAACGAAGCTGTCGCCGCATGTCAACGCTACGCGTGCTGCGGACAACATGGGCCTGGAGATTGCACAGACGACACCTGCATTAGTTGCTATGGGTATTCCATCCGTTATGTTCCTGGGCCCACATGTCGAGGCTCAGCAACCTTGTATGTGCCTCCCTTGAGCTATAAAAGGGAAGGCACACGACGTTACAAGGCAAGCTCGCACTCACTCAAGTTCACTCAAGCCAACTTAGATCCTTAGGAAGTTCTCCAAGCTCTCGAGCACCAGCAATACAACAAACAGTGGAGTAGGGTTTTACGCTCCGGTGGCCTGAACCACTCTAAACCCTTGTGTGCTCTTGTGTTCATCGATCACCTAGCAAACAGGCAAAACGCTTAGGCCCCCTCTTCATCTTAGGATTTAGGGCGGGTGCATTCCGCCACTCGGCCAGAGATTTCCTCTCCAACATTTGGCGCGCTAGGTAGGGGGCTTTGGCATTTAGTTTTTGCTTATTTTCCTGCTCGACACCATGGTCCATATCGTCGAGCACCACGACTTCGTTCCCGAGGACTTCCCCATGGAGGAAGAAGCTGCCTCTTCCACGCCACGGGCCTCCAGCCGCCCTGCGCCTGGTGCCGCTGCTGTGCGCTCTGCGCGGCAGCACACTCCTGCACAGGCGTCTAGAGCATCAAGGGCTACTCCTGGTGCGCTCTCCCTAGCCAGGGAGTTGTTACGCCACCCTCCTAGCTCCACAGCCTTGCCAGGGGCCATGAAGCAGTGGCGTGATGATGTCGACCGTCTGCTCGGCATGGTGCACTCTGGCTCAGCCAGGCCTAGACCTCGGTCATCCCGGTGTCAACATGAGGCGTTGGCGTCGGTGCGCTCGCCTTCAGTGAGGGCTGTGCCGACCAAGGACCTGCGGGCGAAGCTCAACCGCAGGCGTGCGGTAGAGGACGCTCCAGTCTCTCTGGAGGGGCCTGATGACCTACGGGCAGAACTCAACCGCAAGCGTGCGGGCGAGGATGCCCGTGTCTCTCTAGAGAGGGCGCGAGAGCGCCGACAGAATATCGAGGGTCGCAACCTCGACCAAGACTTCACTGCGGTCGCACCGCAAACTCCAAGGGGCACCCGGATCCAAGCGGGTGTCCCGTCGGCCAGTGTGGGCTGCGCCGCACTCGCGGATCATCTTGGCGCGGTGACTTGGCCATCCAAGTTCCGGCCACACCTACCGGAAAAGTACGACGGTACGTCAAATCCATCGAAATTCTTGCAGGTGTACGTTACCACCATTACGGCAGCAGGTGGAGACACTGCTGTGATGGCAACATACTTCCATGTAGCCTTGTCAGCGCTAGCCCGGACTTGGCTCATGAATCTTGCCCTAGGATCGATCTACACATAGGAAGAGCTCTGTGCGCGGTTCATAGCGAACTTCGCCAGCGCTTACCAACAGCATGGCATGGAGGCTCACCTCCATGCAGTGAGGCAGGAACCCGGGGAAACCCTCCGGGCCTTCATCTCCTGCTTCACCAAGGTACGGGGCACCATACCTCGTATCTCTGATGCTTCCATCATCACCGCTTTCCGCCAGGGGGTGCGTGATGAAAAGATGTTGGAGAAGTTGGCCACGCATGACATGGAAACTGTCACCACACTCTTCGCTCTGGCCGACAAGTGCGCTAGAGCTGCCAAGTGCCGTGCATGGCACTTGGCACCACAGACCGGGGTCGCCCAGATAGGTGGCTCGGGTGCCATCGCCCAGGACAGCAAGAAGAAGAAGAAGAACCGCGACCACGAGAGGCCGCAGACTGCTGCACCAGTCGTCGCGGCTGCGGCTAGGGGCCAGAGCGAGCGCAACAAGCGCCCACAGCCACAGGGGCAACAGCGGCTCATGCCCTGTGCACCCCAACAGCCGCCACAGCGCCACGGAGTGCCGCGAGATTATCAAGCTCGCGAAGCGCGTTAGCGAATGGCGCGAACAGACCTCCAAGGATGGCTCCCCACCCCGTCGCCGGCCTGGCAAAGAGAGGGCCGACGACGGCGACGTGGCCGTTGGAGAATGGGACCTCAGGTATCAGTCACCCGAGGGGGTTCTAAAGGATGTCTTCACCGGGGACTCTGACTACGATGGTGAGAGAGACCGCCGCAAAAAGTTGTACGTCATGTACGGCGGGAGCTGGGAGCTCACCTCCCGCAGGAATGTCAAGTCCCTGCGCCGCGAGGTCCTGTCGGTGACCCCAGGGGTCCCGAAGGCTGCTCCACACCAGCGGTGGAGGAGCACCACCATCTCCTTCGGGGCATCCGACTGCCTCGACAACATGGCAGGGGTTGGTATACTACCGCTCATCATCGCCCCTGTCATCGCCAACATGCGGCTGCACCATGTGCTGATCAACGGTGGGGCCGGCCTCAACGTCATCAGCCATGCAGCATTCAAGCAGCTGCAGATCCCAGGGTCCCGCTTGGGACCCTCACGTCCATTCTCCGAAGTGGGCCCACAGCTGGTGTATCCCCTAGGGAGCATCGCACTCCCGGTAACATTCGGGACCGAGGAAAACTTCCGCACGGAGAACGTCCAGTTCGACGTCGCGGAGGTTAACCTCCCCTTCAACGCCATCATCGACAGGCCAGCCCTGTACCGGTTCATGGCCATTGCCCATTACAGTTATTTGGTCCTCAAGATGTCGTCCCTGGCTGGGGTCCTCACCGTGCGGGGCGATCGCGCCACTGCGGTGTCGGCGGTCGAGAAGCTGCAAGCCCTGTCGGAGGAAGTTGCTTGTAACACCCACTTTGTAATTGCTAGATAAAATACCAATAGAGAAAACAATTTCTCTCTTTTTGGTGAGTTTGATCTTTATACATCATCACATGTGAACACTTCATTTGAAAACAAATAATTAATAAACATGTAAGCCACCAAATTATGCATCATGCTGGATTTTATTTTGAGTGCATTTTGTGACAACATAAAATAATTTGAAGAAGAAACATATTAAATTCCTAAAATTAAAAATTGGAAAGTAAAAGAAATTCTTGAATCTAGGAAAGAGAAGAAAATGGTGTGGATAAAAAAAATAAGTAAATAATAATATTGTGGAAGTTAAATTTACTGGAAAATTTGAGGTTCAGAACATAAGTGAATTGGAATTTGGATTTGAATTTGGATCCACACACAAATTTGGAAGTTTAAATGAAAAACAAAAATGAAATAAAACAGAAAATAAAGAAAAAGGGGAGATCCTAATTGGGCCTGATTCTCCAAATTCGGCCCATCCACTCACCCACCCGCGCGCTTGCTTCTGATTCGGTCGCTTACACGCGGGGCCAGCTCGTCAGTCGCTTCCCACGCCCGCGCGCTTGCTTCTGATTCGGTCGCTTACACGCGGGGCCAGCTCGTCAGTCGCTTCCCACGCCCGCGCGCGCAGTCATCTTGCCGGGTCCTTCGCTGACCAGCGGGGCCCAGTCGTCATCTTCTTCCCCCCCCGTCTTCTTTCAACGGAACGCGATTTCGTCGCCGCTCGCACCGCGGGTCTGGATCTCACCGCGCCTGATCTCCGCTGGTCGTTGGGGCCGTTTGGTGGTGCGAAGGTTGCGGATTCCCCTACTCCGCACCTGGGCTATAAAACCGATGCGCCAACCCCTCTCATCCTCCTTCCTCTCGCTCCCTCGCATGGTCGTGGAACAAGCAGCTCCGCCGCCGACTCGGTTTCATCTACACCGCCGTCGCGTCCACGATTCCGGCTCTGGGGGTCTCGCTTTGCATCGGGGATTTAACCGGGGTGCTCCCTGCTGAGGATTGGCGACCGGAGCCCTCGGATTTCTCGCCGTTGTTCACACTCCGCCGCGGACCCGCCCTCCTCCATGGCCGAGCTCCTTCACAAATCAACAACCGGTGAGCGACTTCCTAACACATTCGCTGTCTCGTCCTCTATGCCTAGGTCCGTTCGGTGTGTCGAATGGGGCACGGTTGCCCGGGGTCAACGCGCGCGCCGCCGTGGGTCTTCCCCGTCGGGCACACGGCTTGCCGAGTTGTGCGGGAGAAAGAAGACACGCCAGGAACGTTGATCTCATATTAAACGGCCCTGGTGTGTTGATGGGGGAAGGCATGGGTGCCGTCCGATCCAATTCGGACGGATGCGATTAGAAGCAGCGTACCCATTCAATAGGTTAAATCTGTGCCGTATATTCTAGATCGGACGGATCGGGGGAGATTTCGGAGTAATTAGATCCGCGCCGTTGATCGCAGAATGGACGGACCGTGCGACGTACCGCTTCGCGGGCGGCCAAATCTAATCTGGTGCGCACGTCTCGGATCTGACGGCCGATATCACGCCATACCCCTTCGGCCGTTGCGTTTTACTAAAGAGACCCTCGGGTTTCAGTGAATCAACCCGCCGTCCCTGGGCGACTGTTCTCTGTGTCTGGGACAATTTGCACCGAGCCCCTTGCGTTTTCCATTAATTGAGGCCCAGTCCAGAGACATTTAAAAACAGAGAAATAATATTAGAAATTCATTTTTAATACAAAAACAAATCTAGAAACTTGTAAAATTCATAGAAATTCCATTTTTGGTCCAAATTGAACTATTCCAGTTTCTAAAATTTTGTAATAATATTCTTCATCATTTAGTGCCTCTGTTTTGTCATGAAAACAGTTAGAAATTTAATCTCTCACTTAATCCATTTTAAAACACATAAAACCTTTGAAAATTCATAACTTAAAATCTACAACTCCAAAATTAATAATTCTTTTTCCTGTGATCTTATTTTAATATGTATATTATTAATGTGTATTTTGTTCTTATGTTTGGTGTAATGTTAATTTTGCCTACACCATGTTTGTTTAATTGCTACGACTAGCAGTGAGGTCACGTGTCATCTGAAGATCATCTTGGTACCTGGATTCTCAAGGCCCAGGCAAGTTGTGCCCTTGATCACTTCTTTTCACCTACTAATCATAATGATCTGCATAGGTTAATTTTGATGGGTCCCAATAGGTTACCCTAGTTTGTCTATCTTTATACCTTGTTTACCACTGAACTTCCTGGGTAGTACTTGCTAGTGCTATATGTGGTTTTGGGTATGGAGATACACTATTCATGATTACACTTTTTGTTATCAGTTGTTATTTAATGTTCATGTTAAGATCATTATGTTAATTGGAACATGGAGCGACCACCCGGGAAAACAGTGCTACCACAAGGGTGGAATGGGACGCCCTTGGCTGATTAATTAGGAAAGCTAGTGGAAGACTACCTTACCCGAAAGGGGCAAGGGCAGTAGGGGAGAGGTCAGTGTAGGGAGGCCCTCGGGAGGATTTTGCTGCGATGGCGGTCCTGCAAGGGATTCCTGCACTGGATCTTCCTATAAACTGTAGCGGGTTTTTCGGAAGCTAGTGGAACTTTGTAAAGGCCTCGTAGTGTTACCCTGCCTCGCTTCCTTGGTAGAGGTGTATCGGATTCATGACCCCTTGGCAGATGGGTAACACGACTTGTGGGTAAAGATGCGCAACCTCTGCAGAGTGTAAAACTGGTATACTAGCCGTGCTCACGGTCATGAGCAGCTCGGACCCTCACATCATTAATTTATGGAACTAAATTCAATTTGCCATATGCATTGCATTGCAGGTGATGTTGTTATTACTTCTGTTCTACTATTTAATTGGGTTGGTACTTACTTACACTTAGTAACTGTTAATAAAATTTTGACCAACTTTAAAAGCAATGCTCAGCTCTAACCATCTTCTTTGGTAAGCCTTACACTTCACGTGAGCTCCCACCTTTGGCGAGTTCATGCACATTATTCCCCACAACTTGTTGAGCGATGAACGTATGTGAGCTCACTCTTGCTGTCTCACATACACCACAGGTCAAGACCAGGTTCTGCAGGATGATGCTCATGGAGGATGCTGTGATGAGTTCGTGAGAGGTCTAGGTCGTCGTCTCCCAGTCAACTTTGGGTTGCTGGACCGTTGTCTCCTTATAATGTAATTATTTATTTTGTATAGAACTCCTGTTATATATAAAGATGTGACATTCGATCCTGTGCCACTATACATCATATGTATGAGACTTGGTCCCAGCATACCTGGTGTTTATGTTAACCCCGAGTTTTGGACCCCTAAAATCCGGGTGTTACAGAAGTGGTATCAGAGGAATGTTGACTGTAGGACGAAACCTAGATAGAACTGGACAACCATTGTCTACTTACCTTTGCTACTCTGATCTTTTCTAAACTTATCTTAATCTTTTTCTCATCTAATTCCGCTTTACTCTGATTATTCTTATCTTTCCTTCTAAAGACAAACTTGGATTTCACACTTTGAAATCCTGTGCCTAAAGTGACCTTTAGGAATAGGAGACCTACTCTTAGGAACCAAAAACAAAACTATTTTATAAGTATCTACATGCTTGAATGCTTGTTCTTATGATATCTATCTGATTTGGATCTTTGATTGAGTGTGATGAGTTGTGGAGTAATGTCCACAATTGCATCTGCGTATACACATAGGTATAAAAATATATTTATAAAATAACTAGACAGCCTAGATTATCCCCATTGGAACCTATCTAGCTTAAGAAATTTATCTTATCCTAAAAGATCTCATTCTAACCAATTCCTCTTATCTTAAAAGGATTCTCCCTTATCTTAATAGATCCATCTCATCTTAAAAGATACTCATCTTATCTTGAAAAGATTTTATCTCATCCTAATAGATCTAACTGACCTCAAAAGATTTTATCTTATCTTTATGGATCCATCTTATCCTAATAGGCATACTTATCCACCCTAGTTTAACAACCATGATCTAATGCAAATTAATTAGATCTTATCTAGTTAAACTGGTCATACCAATCTAATCTAGATCCCATCCAATCTAATATGATTCAATCTAAGGTGAGTTATTAACAAGTTAGTTAAGTTAGTGATATAGGTTAGACACTGTCTCTACAAATAGATCTTGACCTAAATTAATGTCTTATACCAACTCATCCTTGAACAATGACCTACCTACATCATATAATCCATCCTATCATAAAAGATTCTAACATATCCTAATAATATTTATCCTACCCTGGTAGATCTAGCTAATCTTAACTAGTTTAATCTAGTCATACCAACCTAATCTGGATTCTATCTAATCCAATATGATCTAAGCTAGATTGAGTTACTTAATGCTGATACAAAGGATATGGCCATACTCCTAAATCACTTAAGCCTAATTTGAAGACTTATATCAACTTGGCCATACACAACAACTCGATCTATATAACAAGTTACATAACTTACCCAATCAATAGAGTCTTAATGGATTACATAATCTATCAACCACCACCTAACATCAAACAAACTTTTGACCTACATCATGTAGTCTATCTCATCCATACCTATATTAACCATATTCCCCAGCCCAATGATATACACTAACCTCGAATCAATGAGACAAGACCAGAGAAGATGATCAACTTCATCAAGAAAGGATGAGCACCAACTCAAGTCTTCAAGGATCAAGAGAGGTCACCAAGATGAGTCAAGATCCACAAATCTTGGATGAAGTCTTTCCTTACCCTACACATTCTTACCCAAACCTATAAATACTTTAAAGATATTTTCTATCCTACATAATAAAGTAGACATACCCATATTACCCATGCTCTCCTAATCACTCACTGATAAAAAAAAAAACAGGCTCTTGATGTTGAACTAATTAGAAACTAAAAGCTAACTTACAAACCAATTTTTCTCTATTCCTTTTCTTATTAATCTCGAGGACGAGATTATTTTTAAGGGGGGTAGGATTTGTAACACCCACTTTGTAATTGCTAGATAAAATACCAATAGAGAAAACAATTTCTCTCTTTTTGGTGAGTTTGATCTTTATACATCATCACATGTGAACACTTCATTTGAAAACAAATAATTAATAAACATGTAAGCCACCAAATTATGCATCATGCTGGATTTTATTTTGAGTGCATTTTGTGACAACATAAAATAATTTGAAGAAGAAACATATTAAATTCCTAAAATTAAAAATTGGAAAGTAAAAGAAATTCTTGAATCTAGGAAAGAGAAGAAAATGGTGTGGATAAAAAAAATAAGTAAATAATAATATTGTGGAAGTTAAATTTACTGGAAAATTTGAGGTTCAGAACATAAGTGAATTGGAATTTGGATTTGAATTTGGATCCACACACAAATTTGGAAGTTTAAATGAAAAACAAAAATGAAATAAAACATAAAATAAAGAAAAAGGGGAGATCCTAATTGGGCCTGATTCTCCAAATTCGGCCCATCCACTCACCCACCCGCGCGCTTGCTTCTGATTCGGTCGCTTACACGCGGGGCCAGCTCGTCAGTCGCTTCCCACGCCTGCGCGCTTGCTTCTGATTCGGTCGCTTACACGCGGGGCCAGCTCGTCAGTCGCTTCCCACGCCCGCGCGCGCAGTCATCTTGCCGGGTCCTTCGCTGACCAGCGGGGCCCAGTCGTCATCTTCTTCCCCCCCCCCCCGTCTTCTTTCAACGGAACGCGATTTCGTCGCCGCTCGCACCGCGGGTCTGGATCTCACCGCGCCTGATCTCCGCTGGTCGTTGGGGCCGTTTGGTGGTGCGAAGGTTGCGGATTCCCCTACTCCGCACCTGGGCTATAAAACCGATGCGCCAACCCCTCTCATCCTCCTTCCTCTCGCTCCCTCGCATGGTCGTGGAACAAGCAGCTCCGCCGCCGACTCGGTTTCATCTACACCGCCGTCGCGTCCACGATTCCGGCTCTGGGGGTCTCGCTTTGCATCGGGGATTTAACCGGGGTGCTCCCTGCTGAGGATTGGCGACCGGAGCCCTCGGATTTCTCGCCGTTGTTCACACTCCGCCGCGGACCCGCCCTCCTCCATGGCCGAGCTCCTTCACAAATCAACAACCGGTGAGCGACTTCCTAACACATTCGCTGTCTCGTCCTCTATGCCTAGGTCCGTTCGGTGTGTCGAATGGGGCACGGTTGCCCGGGGTCAACGCGCGCGCCGCCGTGGGTCTTCCCCGTCGGGCACACGGCTTGCCGAGTTGTGCGGGAGAAAGAAGACACGCCAGGAACGTTGATCTCATATTAAACGGCCCTGGTGTGTTGATGGGGGAAGGCATGGGTGCCGTCCGATCCAATTCGGACGGATGCGATTAGAAGCAGCGTACCCATTCAATAGGTTAAATCTGTGCCGTATATTCTAGATCGGACGGATCGGGGGAGATTTCGGAGTAATTAGATCCGCGCCGTTGATCGCAGAATGGACGGACCGTGCGACGTACCGCTTCGCGGGCGGCCAAATCTAATCTGGTGCGCACGTCTCGGATCTGACGGCCGATATCACGCCATACCCCTTCGGCCGTTGCGTTTTACTAAAGAGACCCTCGGGTTTCAGTGAATCAACCCGCCGTCCCTGGGCGACTGTTCTCTGTGTCTGGGACAATTTGCACCGAGCCCCTTGCGTTTTCCATTAATTGAGGCCCAGTCCAGAGACATTTAAAAACAGAGAAATAATATTAGAAATTCATTTTTAATACAAAAACAAATCTAGAAACTTGTAAAATTCATAGAAATTCCATTTTTGGTCCAAATTGAACTATTCCAGTTTCTAAAATTTTGTAATAATATTCTTCATCATTTAGTGCCTCTGTTTTGTCATGAAAACAGTTAGAAATTTAATCTCTCACTTAATCCATTTTAAAACACATAAAACCTTTGAAAATTCATAACTTAAAATCTACAACTCCAAAATTAATAATTCTTTTTCCTGTGATCTTATTTTAATATGTATATTATTAATGTGTATTTTGTTCTTATGTTTGGTGTAATGTTAATTTTGCCTACACCATGTTTGTTTAATTGCTACGACTAGCAGTGAGGTCACGTGTCATCTGAAGATCATCTTGGTACCTGGATTCTCAAGGCCCAGGCAAGTTGTGCCCTTGATCACTTCTTTTCACCTACTAATCATAATGATCTGCATAGGTTAATTTTGATGGGTCCCAATAGGTTACCCTAGTTTGTCTATCTTTATACCTTGTTTACCACTGAACTTCCTGGGTAGTACTTGCTAGTGCTATATGTGGTTTTGGGTATGGAGATACACTATTCATGATTACACTTTTTGTTATCAGTTGTTATTTAATGTTCATGTTAAGATCATTATGTTAATTGGAACATGGAGCGACCACCCGGGAAAACAGTGCTACCACAAGGGTGGAATGGGACGCCCTTGGCTGATTAATTAGGAAAGCTAGTGGAAGACTACCTTACCCGAAAGGGGCAAGGGCAGTAGGGGAGAGGTCAGTGTAGGGAGGCCCTCGGGAGGATTTTGCTGCGATGGCGGTCCTGCAAGGGATTCCTGCACTGGATCTTCCTATAAACTGTAGTGGGTTTTTCGGAAGCTAGTGGAACTTTGTAAAGGCCTCGTAGTGTTACCCTGCCTCGCTTCCTTGGTAGAGGTGTATGGGATTCATGACCCCTTGGCAGATGGGTAACACGACTTGTGGGTAAAGATGCGCAACCTCTGCAGAGTGTAAAACTGGTATACTAGCCGTGCTCACGGTCATGAGCAGCTCGGACCCTCACATGATTAATTTATGGAACTAAATTCAATTTGCCATATGCATTGCATTGCAGGTGATGTTGTTATTACTTCTGTTCTACTATTTAATTGGGTTGGTATTTACTTACACTTAGTAACTGCTAATAAAATTTTGACCAACTTTAAAAGCAATGCTCAGCTCTAACCATCTTCTTTGGTAAGCCTTACACTTCACGTGAGCTCCCACCTTTGGCGAGTTCATGCACATTATTCCCCACAACTTGTTGAGCGATGAACGTATGTGAGCTCACTCTTGCTGTCTCACATACACCACAGGTCAAGACCAGGTTCTGCAGGATGATGCTCATGGAGGATGCTGTGATGAGTTCGTGAGAGGTCTAGGTCGTCGTCTCCCAGTCAACTTTGGGTTGCTGGACCGTTGTCTCCTTATAATGTAATTATTTATTTTGTATAGAACTCCTGTTATATATAAAGATGTGACATTCGATCCTGTGCCACTATACATCATATGTATGAGACTTGGTCCCAGCATACCTGGTGTTTATGTTAACCCCGGGTTTTGGACCCCTAAAATCCGGGTGTTACATTGCTCGCCCGGACGACGGAGGGAAGGACCCCTCGACCTCCGGTACCAAGGCGCCCACCAAGGTGCCAAAGGTGCAGCCGTCCGGAGCAGACATTGGACCTGTGAAGACCATCCAGGTCGGCGAAGACACCTCCCAGACCACCCGCATCGTGGGCAATCTGGGAGAGAAATAGGAACTCGCGCTCGTCACCTTTCTCTAGACAAATGTCGACGTTTTCACTTGGGAACTGTCACAGATGCCTGGGATCCCCAGGGAGGTGATTGAGCACCATTTGAAGATCCACCCCGATGCCAGGCCGGTGAGTCAAAAGCCTCGGAGACAGTCTGTCGAGCGGCAGGACTTCATCCGCCAAGAGGTCCGAAAGCTGTTTGATGCTGGCTTCATCGAAGAGGTCCATCACCCAGTGTGGCTGGCCAACCCAGTCATCGTTCCAAAGGTGAACGGGAAGCTTCGGATGTACATCGACTACACCAACCTGAATAAGGCTTGTCCCAAGGACCCGTATCCACTTCCACGCAAAAACCAAATCGTGGACTCTACCTCCGGGTGCGACCTCTTGTCCTTCTTAGATGCCAACTCGGGTTTCCATCATATTTGGATGGCTAGGGAGGATAGGAAGCATACTGCTTTTGCAACAGTGGATGGGCTTTACTGCTATGTTGTGATGCCCTACGGTCTGAAGAACGCCTTGCCAACATTTGTATGGGCGATGAGTAAGACCTTCGGGGACCTGATTAGGGACAGGGTAGAGATATATGTCGATGACATCGTGGTCAAGACTAGGAGGGGGTCGACTCTGCTGGAAGACCTGACCCTGGTCTTTGACAAGCTGCGGGCGACGCACATGAAGCTGAACCCAGACAAATGTGTCTTTGGTGTCTCCGCTAGGAAGCTGCTGGGATTCTTGGTTTCGCACCGAGGGATCGAAGCAAACCCAGAGAAGATCAGAGCAATTGAGGCAATGAGGCCTCCGGCTCGGATCAAGGATGTCCAGAAGCTTATGGGGTCATTAGCCGCCCTTAGCCGCTTCATCTCAAGGCTGGCTGAGAGGGCGCTACCCTTCTTCAAGCTCCTGCGGAAATCCAATCCATTCTCTTGGACCGAAGAGACAGAACAAGCCTTTCAAGAGTTGAAGCAGCACCTGGTATCCCTACCAGTACTGGTAGCTCCAGACCCTGGGGAGCCGTTGTATTTATACATCATGGCGGCCACACAAGTGGTGAGCATGGTGCTGGTTGTGGAAAGGGCGGCATAAGAAGGCCAAGAACTTGATGGCTCGGGACCTGCTACAGGGGTCCAGACCGTTCAAAGGCTGGTCTACTACGTCAGCGAGGTCCTCCATGAGGCAAAGACCAGGTACCTTGAGACACACAAGCTCCTCTATGATGTACTTGTTGCGTCCAGGAAGCTGCGCCACTACTTACAGGCACACAGGGTTGTGGTGGTAACCTTCTTTCCGTTAAGGGCCATCTTACACAACTCTAACGCCATAGGCAACATCGCCAAGTGGGCTGCGGAGCTCGCTAAGTTCCAGCTGGATTTCCAGCCTCGCCACGCCGTCAAGAGCCAGGTCCTAGCTGACTTCATCATGGAATGGACGCCTCCCCCGAGCGCCCCTGGGGGTCCGGATCCCGATTCGGACCCCACACCTGCAGAGCCCAGGGGTCCGGTCTTCACCGAGCCTCACTAGAGGCTCTTCTTCGACGGATCCACCCGTCAGCCAGTTGGCGGGGCCGAAGTGGTCCTCGTCGACCCAAGCGAAGATCAAGTCAACTACATGGTGCACCTTGAGTTCAAGGCCATGAACAACATGGCGGAGTATGAGGCACTAATCTTCGGCTTGTCGGTGGCCCTATCCCTAGGGATCTGCCAGCTCCTCATGAAGGGGGACTCCCAGCTGATCATCAAACAAGTCCGCGGGGAATGTAGCTACAACGAGCTCAGGCTCGCGGCTTACCTCCTCCACGTAAGGAAGCTGGAGAAGGACTTCACGACCTTGGAACTGCAACATGTTCCTCGGGCTGACAACTCAGCAGTAGATGAACTCTCCATGAGGGCATCAACTTGGGCACCTGTGCCCAAGGGCGTCTTTGAAAGACGGCTGCTGAGACCCACTGCCCAGCCTGCGGAACTAGGTGAAGGGGGCGAGACTAGCACCTCGAAGCTAGCGGTCCCGGTGGTGTTACATCTACAGCACCCACCGAAGACTGTGTGTGCTATAGGGGGTCCTGTCTACCCCTTAGTGCCACAGCTAGTATCTCAGAATGGTCCCGATGCATGGATCTCCGAAATCCAGGACTACCTGAAGGAAAATATCCTTCCTAAAGATCATGTGTCCGCAGAGCGTATAGTGCAGTTGGCTAAGCGACACACGGTGGTGGAAAGGGATCTCTACCGCCGTGGCACCAACGGCATTCTTATGCGGTGCATCACCCAGGAGGAGGGTCATGAGTTGCTCATGGAGATCCATGGAGGTGAGTGTGGAAGTCATTCCTCATCCCGCACATTGGTCGGTAAGGCCTTCCGGCATGGCTTTTACTGGTCAACCGCCCTCCAGGATGCAGCTAAGATGGTAAAGTCCTGCAAGGCGTGTCAATTCCACGCAAAGTAGATACACACACCAGCTCAGGCTCTGCAGATGATTCCGCCCTCCTGGCCATTCGCCGCATGAGGGGTGGATATCCTGGGACCATTTCCTAGGGCCGTCGGCGGGTACCGGTACCTCTTCGTCGCCATCGACAAGTTCGCCAAGTGGCCAGAGGCCACCCCTATGGTCAACATCACCCAGGGTGCTACCGTCGCTTTCCTCAAGTC
Organism: Zea luxurians; assembly: GCA_029449295.1. Lineage (NCBI taxonomy): Eukaryota > Viridiplantae > Streptophyta > Magnoliopsida > Poales > Poaceae > Zea > Zea luxurians. The sequence continues at coordinate 5,455,262 of JAOPSE010000027.1, read as the reverse complement.
GATTGTTTGTATATTTGGGGTCCCAAGCCATATCATTACGGACAACAAGACCCAGTTTACAAGTTGGATTTTCCAAGAGTATTGCGAGGGCATCGGCACCCAGGTCTGCTTTGCGTCTGTGGCTCATCCCAAGAGCAACGGCCAAGTGGAGAGGGCAAACGCAGAAATCCTCAGGGGACTCAAGACACGCACCTACGACTGCTTGAAAAAGCATGGTGCAAACTGGGTCAGTGAGCTTCCGTCCGTGCTGTGGGGGAACCGGACCACACCCAGTTATGCCACCGGGGAGACCCCGTTCTTCCTGGTCTACGGGGCCGAAGCCTGCCTTCCCCAAAAATCATTATGGGCTCCCCACGGGTCCAAGCTTTCGATGAGTCTGTGCAGGAACAACTACGACATGAGGATATGGACTTCATCGATGAGCGTAGATGGCAAGTGGCGATCCGAAATGCACGGTACAACCAAGCACTCATGCGCTACCACCAATGGTTCGTGCATAGTAGGGAGCTCAGGGTCGGGGACCTGGTCCTAAGGAGAGTACTGAACCAAGAGGGGCTCCATAAACTCTCCCGCAGCTGGGAAGAACCCTTCAAGGTGACAGAAATATGCCGACCCGGGTGTGTCCGCCTTGCTACAACTGAAGGAGAGCCTCTTCCCAATCCTTAGAACAAATAGCATCTCCGTAAGTTTTTCCCATAAAAGCAAACCTGGGGACCCGGTTTTCTTCCTTTGTAACTAGGTAGCGCATATATGTACGCCAGCCCGGTGAGGTTTGCCCTCATAAACCCGGTCTATTGGCCTACACTCATGAATATCAAGTTATAAAGAAAAGATTCACCCCCAGATTTGTTGCTGTGATGGTCTTATTTTGCTTCAATTTGCGAGCACCATTTTTTATCTAACCCACCCATACAGTTCCCACCCTTGCTGGTATAATTACATCCGAATTGAGTAGCCAGGCTTGCAGTATGGGACCCCTCGGCAGGAGGGGTCCAGCAGCCTGGGGGCCAGTTCTAGAGAACGGTTACTTGTCTCCTAGGGTGGTCCGGAGCCGTGTAGCCGCTTAGCCTAGTTCCGTACCCTAAACCTGCACGCTCCACCACTTTGTGATGGGTACCCTAGTACATGGAACTATAGTCCTGTGGGTCCGGCAACCTGGGGTCCAGTTCTAAAGAAAATACACTTGTCTCCTGGGGTGGTCCAGAGCTGTGTAGCCGCTTAGCCTGGTCCTACACCCTAAGCCTACACGCTCCACCACTCTGCGACGGGTGCCCTATTATTTGGAGCTGTGATCCAGGGGGTTCGAACACATGGATTGGCTTCCCAGTCTAAGTCCTGCAGGTCCTGTTGCATGAATCAAAGGATAAAAGATACCAGTTACTGGGTCCTATGGGTGCAATACTAAAACTTCCTAGCCAAGGGTGTGTGCAGGTTCAGGTCCCAGTCGAGACTATCTCCTAGGGACCAAGTCGCCAATTCTTTCTTAAGTATACTGGCATCCAGCCTCGACACGTCGAGCCTACATCCCAGGGGGCCAAGTACCAGGGAGAAGTTGGTAACGACGCACACAGCAAAGACAAATAACATACAAATAAGTTCTGTCACTGTTAGAACAATACTTCCCAAAAGTATCTTACAAAATCAAAAAAATATTACAAAGCCGCTTCCAAGCGGGACCCTTTCCTTCTCTCTGCAAATCTAGCTACTCATCATCGACGGGATCCCGTTGGAAGCGCTCGGCCACCACCGCCACGATATCTTGTACGCCCTCCCGGGCGGCGTCTTCGGTGTCGGCCACCAGACCAGCGATCATCGGCTCCATGGAGATGGCCAGGTCGTGGCTCCGGAAGCACGCCAGGATGTACTCTATCACCGCCCGGCAGAGCCTGCCACCCTCGGCTTCCAAGCGGGCGCCAAGGATTTGGTTCAGGCGTCGGAGGCGATCGGTGGCAGAATCCAGCACCGGGAGCGCGTCGGAGATGGACGTCGGCGGCTCCGACACCGGGATAGGGCTCACCCCTAGCGGAACCAGTGTCGTGCTCGCCTCGCCGGCCGATGCGGCAATGCGCTGGACACCGGCGTGCTGCTCCGCCTGGAGATCTTCGAGTGTCTTCTTTATCGCCTCCACCGCCTGGGGGCCTGATGCTGCCTCTGCCGCCCGCGCCGCCTCGAACTGGAAGACCCGCACCTCCAGCGCCCGCTCCTCCTCTGCCTCAAGCTCATGATCAGCTAGCAGCTTCTCTCGCCTTTCAAACATTTCCTCCCTGAAGGCGAGGTCCTTCTCCTGCCAGGCGAGATCTGTCGCCCACTTATCTAGGGAGGCATCTTTTTCCTTGAGGTTCTCCTCGACCAGGGCAATACTGCCGGCCCTATCATCTAGCTCCCACTGCAGCCTTTGTAGGCTCTCCATAGCCGCGGTCTGTTGGGCCCGCTGCTCCTCCAGGATTTTGTTGAAAGCATTCAGCTTGGCCTGGAGCTCCGTGATGACCTCCTCCCTCTGGTCTAGGTGCTCCTCCTTCTTGGCCAGCCTCTTCTCCTTCCGAGCCACCTCCATCTCCTGGGCATACACCTTCTGGAGGTCCTTCTTGTAGTCCTTGCGATCCCGCGCCAGTTCGGACCGCTCAAAGGCAAACCGCTGGGACACCGCCTTGGTGCGTTCCTCCAGCTGGGTACGCCAGTCGCTGAGGCGCTGGTGCTCGGACTCCATCGCCTCCCATTCCCGCCGATCTCCGCCTCAGTCTCTTGAAGGGCCTGATGCGCACGAGACAACTCCTGGGGGAGGGGAACCAGCGCCGCTTCTGGCTCGGCGCTGGACTGGAGCCGCCGCCCAAGAACCACCTCCGGCTCCTCCAGAGTGGGCGGTGGGACAGAACTGGACGCGCCCCCTGCATCACCTCTCGTGGTGGGGACGGGCGCAGCTGGGACCTCCTCGGCCGCTACCGACGGTTTACTCGATAGCATCGCTATCATTGAGGCTGGGGTAGCCGTCGACGCAGTTGCAGCGACCGAGGGCGGGCTGCCGACACCACTCCTAGCAGACGCCTACTGCTGAGAGCCGGACCCGCCGGCGGGCATGGTACCCGGCAGAGTAGGCGCGCCCTTGGGAGCAGAGGGGGAGGAAGCCCTAGCAAACAAGGATGGGTTGAGACCCGTTGGCATGATAACTACACTCGTAAAAATAAGGATGGGACTACACTTACTTGGGGCCCTGGACCTTCCAGCGGCCCTGGAAGCGAGACGTCCGCTGCTGTTGCTGCTGGCGCCCCTAGGAGAGATCACCCCCAGGTGGTGGTGGCGGGACCTATGGTGGTGGTGGCGGATCCGATGGTGGCGGTGGTGGAGGACTGACGCGCCTCTGCGTGCCCTGAGCCTAGGAGCCGGTCCCCTCGGCCCCGCCAGTTGTCCTCTTACGCTTCTAGGGCGGGTCCGCATCAAGAGGAGGGTCCGTGACGAGCGACCCGTCGGCACGACGCAGTCAGCGTCACCTATCATCCTCCGACCCCCGGTGCCACCCGGGGCGGAGGAGCTACTTGCAGCCCCTTTGCCCTTGTCCACGGGGCTGGGGGCCATAGGGGGAAGCCCTGTGTGGCAGAACCTCCAAGTTATTGGGCCCACATGCACCTGTCCTTGTCCCAAAGACCTCAGACGGCTATGCATGTGCACCAGATAACTTAACAGGATCTGTCCAATTGCCCCAAGAACATCGGATAAACCACGAACAACCAAGATCGTGAGATTAAGTAACACAAATCACACACACCAACATTTTGCAGCGAAAATATTATTACCAAATTTTACAAGTTACAAAAATTTTACATTATTTTATCGGAGTGATTACAAAAGTATAAGTTTGAAATATATGCTAGCTCAAGTGACCATCCTCAATAAGAAGTATAGAAGAGTTACTTAGACTTATAAGAAGGCCGAGCCCACCGGCACTTAACACCATCAACAGCAGCACAAAGTTAGAACCTGAAAAACAACCGGGAATAAAACCTTGAGTACGGAATTACTCAGCAAGACTTACCCGACTAAAGAAAAGACTCTCAAGGGTATGCTGGCTAGAGGGATTCAAGGTATGGCTTATCAAGAATCAAAGACTCTGTTTTGCAGAAAAGCTTACTATGAATGGATCCTTAAAATCCATTTTTAATTGTCAGGTTAGGTAAAGTTACCTGCATCTGGAGTTCTTTCTACCCTAGTTCAAGTACTTGGCCTATACTAGCCGTCTTTTCATCATCCCTTTAGTTCACTAGATTGCTACGTGTAGGGCAGTGACCAAGTCTTCATAACCGCGAAGGTACGGCGATCCGATTCGATTATACTTAGCTAAGGATCTCCAATCAAACGACATATGTAACACTTAACCCTTGCATATGTCAACTCGCCACCGGGGTTCTTAAGACCAGATCAGGTTCACGCCAACCGAGAGCACAGATACACCACCGTCCAGCCTCTTGCCACGGAGGGTACACGCTACTCTCGCCATCTCTCCACTCCCATTGCGTGTTATCTTATTCTGGTATTAGTCTGCCCGAGGCAAATCTTACCCATGATGAGGCATGTGACCAGTTAAAGGGTCATGAATCAGCAAGCCTACATCGAGACGGTCCTTAATCGACTCAGACGGAGACACTACACCAAGACTCCCTTCTTGTGCAAGTCAACCGCCCGGTCTCAGCCTTATCATTTAAAACCCAAATTTCGGTACCTGGCAGAGGTACAACTTTTCCGATGTTGAACCCATCAAGGCCTTTGACAGATCCACCATCAAGTTTTATTTTTGAAAACATTCCCACCCACTGAAGCATCACTTTTGTTTTAAAACAAAACATTTTTGTTTTTCTAAAGCAATGCTAAGCATCATAAAATTCTTTTCATAAAAGGGGGTCAAGGAAGAGTATTCAAGTATTCAAGGAAGGAAATGCATCAACGGTTTAGCACACAACTCCTATCACCTAATGCATCAAACAAGGTGATAAAGATTTTAAAACACAAGGAGGTGGCGAATGCACCGGGGCTTGCCTGAATAACACTAGGTTAGTGTTGATAGGTGATGTCCACTTGACGACCATCCTTTGTCCTAGCACTTGATCAGGCGGGTTTGTCCATCAGTATCATCAAGCGGAGTAGCCCACGCTTGGGGTCGACTTGGCTCGTCTTCCGCATCACGCGATTATTTATCGTACCTCATGAGATGCACGATGCACATGTATGAGCACGAGTATAACGAGTATAATATAGATAATCTACACTAAAAAGGATGAAACACTTAAAACCAAGCATTATTACAGCAGGGCATCGACTACATCCATTAACCAAATTGATATAATAACACTAGAAAATCTATTTTTATTCCTAGCTTTTTATTAACTCGTTAAACTGTGTATCTTAATTACTTGATTTACCGATTTACCTAAATCGATCATCACAATATAGGCATGCTAAATTACTAACATTTATTATGACCAATAATTCTATTTAATCTATTTATAGACCTAGTTAACGGGAATACGAATCAACTTACCCTGACTAATTTGACGAGATAGTCGCAAGCACAACGACGGTTTCCGGTTGACGTCATTGATCATACACGTCTGGCGAGCGAGGCATACAGTCTCCATTCTTGACCAAATATCCGGGGGATTCCTTTTTGCTGAGCTGGTGACGCGTGGCTAGCACCAGAGTATCTTCACGGCTTGGGGCTTGGCGTAGACGAGGATGACGATTGATGACTTGTTCGAGCTTTTTGTCGCGCACTTGGTGAATACCACGCTGCTGACTCCGTCTTCACCCAACTCTTGAGATTTCTTGCTGACGCACGGATCGACGACGACACAGGAGGGTGACATATATAGAGCTACACACGCGACGCGACGACGAACGACACTAACCGGCGGAATCGACGACGCGATGAGAATTAAGGCCAAGCGAGCCGAGAGGGCGCACTGGCGAGCAGGAAACCACGCGAGTACAAGACGGGGAAAACAACGATACTGTCGCACACAGTGCGAAGACGAACGACGCGTCGACGAGGACCTAGGATGTGCGACATACGACATGCAGTCAGCCTATCACACAACCGAGTGATGACGACGAACAACCGAGTGCGGTAAGGAGCTGGAGAACGACGACTGGCCAAGTAGAGGAGTTCACGCGTGTACAGGGAAGAACTCACGGCCACTAGAACGAGCTGTGATATTCGGACTTGGCGACAACAACGAGCTGGAGCGTTGGCGAGCTTGAAAGTTCAATGGCGAAATCGACGACAGCCAACGCTAGAGCGCACGGCGAGGGAACTTCGACGGTGCGAACAGCAAGCAAGTGATTTGACGGTGAATAGAGAGCTTCGCGCGCGGCCAACAGATAGCTTGCGCGTAGGGACTTCACGGCGCGCGGTGGAGCTAAGCGTCGGCAAGCATCCCAGGCACGCGACGAGCTGAGGGGGCGAGCTGCACGTGTACAGAGGACAGGGAAGGCGCGGACCAGGCTCGGCCATCGACGCGGCAATCCAAAGCCTCGGCCAGCAGGACGCCGAGCAGAAGTTCGACGCGCGCAGGGACCAAGCGAGCTGGAGCAGACAGTCATGGGAGATGTGCACAGGGAGGAGCAGAGCCGAGCTGGGCGACTGAACAAAATCCGGGCGCCGAGCGTGGAGGTTCAGGTAGCGCGCGCCATGAGAGCCGCTCGGCCATGGGCGTAGACACAGAGAATTCGACCGGCGAGCAGAGGGGCTGGGCAACTCCATGGGCGAGCAAAGCGCGCCACCATGGCGAGCAGAGAAGCACGACGCGCGACATGGAAGCTTTGAGCAGCGGACGGCAGCGCGCATGGGGAATTTGGTGCAGCCGTGGAAGCTCCAAGCCGGCGTGGGGAAGATGCCGAGCTGGGGCCGGATCCGAGGAAGACGAGGGGCCGCGGCGCGTCTTCCATGGCTGAGCAGGGAGGGAGGAGTGCATAGGGGATAGGCCTCGGCTGCGCATGGTTTGAAGAGCGGCACAGGGAAGAGCGGCGCTGGAGAGCTGAGCTGAGGGAGAGAGAGCGAGCAGCCGAGCTGGGGACTCGAGCTGGCCGAGCTGGGAGGGAGGCTGCGTGCCGAGGAAGCTGCCGCAGGGGAAATCGCCATGGATGAGCAGGGGCAGAGAAGACGCTGGCGAGCAGCAAGGCGACAACACGGCTGGATATTCGACGAGCAGGAGCCAGGCGCAGAGGCGAGCTCCATGGAGAAGAAGCCGAGCGCAGGGCAAGCTCGGGGAGCAGGGAGCATGCGGCCGAGCAAATGGAAAGGGGTGCGGCTGGGTGCGCCATGGGAAATCCGGCCGAGCAGAGCACAAAGCTTCGGTCAGGGATGGAGCAAGGAGCCAAGGATGCAGCGTGAGAGAGAGAGCGCGCAGGGAGAACGACGTCGTGGGGAGGAGCCGCACGGCGGTGAGATTTGTAGGAGTCCAGGGCGACGGCCGGAGAAGATTTTTTTCATCCCCGCGCGCGGATAGGAACAAAGGTTGAAGGAAAAAGATCAGAACAGGGAACGACTGGATAGGGAAGGAGATATTTTCCATTTGTTTTAATTTTCTTTTCTCTTTTTTTGTTTGAAAATCGTAGATATTTTTGGATTGAGATTTTTAGCGATAACAAAAAGGTCGATGGTACTTACGACATAGTTTGATTTTTGATTCGAAACATGATATATTTGATCTGTGGTCAGAGCACATGATTCCATGGTCACGGTAATTTACCAGAGAATTGAAGCTCAATTATAATTCTCGGACGCGCAGTCACGGTTTTGATTTAGCGAATACTTGGGAGTCGGATGAATTCGTACTGTTAATTCACCTTTTTAAACCAAGGCGAAAAGCAATGGACCGAATTAAACATACTTTGGCTTTGTTAATTTTGCTCTACGTGATTTGATTCAGTTGACTTCAGATGATTTCCCTTTGCTACTCGAACACTCAACTAAAACAATTTAATTGAAATCCATAGACGCGATGTCACGGATAACAAAAAGGGGATTAAATTATTTTACACTGAAATCTTAGTCGTCGAGTTCCATTTAATTGGCCCGGGATAAAACCGTTCGAGTGGGTCAAGCTTCCGAATTCGTATTTGCGCGAGCGATGAATTTTAAATAACCACCAGACGCACCAATTTTCGAAACAGCTATGTTCCAAACATCACAAAAATTTAGGAGGAGCCCGGATAAATAAAAAACGATGTCACACTCGCGACAAACGAAACAAATGCGATATGAGAATCGCGATAGATGAAAATAATTGGACCCTAGTGTCCGTCTTATTCACTGATATCATGTGCTTAAATCCGTACTCGTTGTCGAGCGGAATATAAACACCTGGGGTGTTACACCCTGGAACTCGCACCGGCGGGCTAGGAACCTCCCACCGGTACACCGGGGATCTAGATCCCACGGTGGGGGTCCCGGCCGCCGGTCTAGCGAACTGCCACGCCGCTCTCGTCGAGGGTCGGCAGCCAGGCCAAGATCGCCGTCCTCAACCCTAGGTCATCGCAGAGCTCAGGGATGCCCTGGGGAAGGATCAGGGACTCAGGAATGAAAGACTCAACGGTAATCCCCTTCACCAGCCTTCTAGCTCGTCCCAGGACAGGTTGGTCCCTGGCCCGCGCTGGATCCAACCGATGTCGTTTGGACCGGTGAACCAGCAACACAGGCGCGCCCTCTGCTACAGCGGCGCGATCCGACGCTTCAAGAAGTCGCCGACCACGTGCATCGACGTCAGGCCACCAGTTGCTAGGGATTTGATCCTGTCTAGTACAGGTTCGAACTCCGCCGCAAGCGACGGCTTGGCCCTCCACTGCTTCCGATCGAGCCTTGGCCCTTCGCTCGGCAGCGCGAGGCGGTCGTTGGCCTCGGTGCTGACGATCACCCAGTCGGCGTGCCAGTGTTCCCACCTCGTGCCACCGAGGGAGGGGATGTAGGCACCGGCCGAATCCGGCTTTGTTTGGAAGTAGTAGGCGCCAAGATGGTCCTTGGCCTTCCCGGACTTCACCAGCACGAAGAAATGGCGGAAGAGGGAGGTACAGGGCGCCACCCCCACGAACATCTCACACAGGTGGGCGAAGATGGTCGCCTGGAGGATGGATTGGGGCGTGAGGTGCTGAAGCTGAAGGCCGAGCTCCTCCAGCAGCAGCAGGAAGAAAGGCGAGATCGGCAGCGCCAACCCGCAGGAGAGGTAGGAGACGAAGAGCACGAACTCCCTGGTGGCGAGATCGTCAAGGGGAGCGGCGCCGGCGCGCTCCATCTGAGCAGGTTACGCACCAGGTTGAGTGCCCACTCGAACTGGAAATGCTCGGGATGAACCAGTGAGGCCATGGCGGCTACGGCGGCGGAAAGCAGAAGAGCGCGAATGCAAAGGGGCGCAGAGGGCTCGGAGGCGAAAGGGCGCAGCAGTAGGAGAGAATACGAAAGCGTAACTGCTGCACGCGGGGTGAATCCATTTTCAAGGAAGACTCCCCCGCTCGCGCGCCCCAGAAATCCCATCCGACGTGCACCTAGCGCCCAAGCGACCCAGTCACTAACATGGGGGCCCAGGCCCACAAGTCATGCAACTGGTGTGCCTGTCTCTGAGTGTGAAAAGGGCGAACCACCGCGCGAGGAACGAACCGCTGCGCACGACCGTACACCGCCTCAGGGCCGCTGCGGGGAGATATTTATTAACCAAGGCGGCGGCAATGAGGCGCCCCACGCATGGCCCAATGGAACCGCCAGACGTGGGGCCATGGGTCAGTCAGCCACGGTGACAGATGTGGCAGTTGACGTGACCGAGGGCGGACTGATAGCGCGTGCGTCACCAGATGCGCTGAGTTAATGCGGCACACGCTAAGGTGGCGCCCAAGTCACCGGTCATGCCATGTCGACGCGGGGTACAAGTTTTGGCCCCACCTGCAGGCTCGCATCCTCCCCTGAGGTGGGCCTGAGGGCCACTGTCAGTACCCTGAAACTAGGGTACCCCCTGCTACTATACAAAGACGCAGAACCCTCATGGCTATCCCTTAGTCACGTGGCAGAAGTGTTGTGTGGGACCAAGCTGCACCTCGCCCCAATCTCAGGCGGCTATTCTAGGTCCATAGCAGCGCCCGACCCCACCACATGGGCGGGTCCAAGGCCGCCATGTGTCCAGAGAAGGTGGCATACTCCAAAGCATCAACAGTGAGTCCAGACCCCCACGGAAGTGCACCGGACCCCTAGATGTATAGTTCGGACCCCCAAGGATGGTCCGGGACCCCCAGATATACAGTCCGGACCCCCAAGGTTGGGCCTAGACCTCCACGTGTGCAAGCCAGACCCCTGGAATGGGATCTGGACCCCTCCGTATGGGGTCCGGGTCGCTCACAGTGGGGTCCCAAGGTCCTAGGATAGAACGTACATGGGCCTTGGGTAGGACCCAAGCGGGGGTCCGGTGCCGACACGTCTCCAGGCCCGGTCTGGTGCGGACCTGTCCGCGTACGCCTCTGCTCCCTGCCGAGGCGGAGACCCGTTGCTGCCATGTGGCCTACTGCGCGTGACGTAAGCCAGCGGGCAGAGCCTGACATAAGGCCCCGGGTTACACGGCCTCTGCATTTATTGCGGATAAGGCGCGCCGCCTGCCCACTCCGCTGACAGGCGATGTGCCGCCTCGGCATTTAATGAGCCCTGTCCATTCTGCAGGCGGCGTGCCTGTCCATTCCACTGGCAGGCGATGTGCCGCCTCCGCATTTAATGAGACCTGTCCATTCCACTAGCAGGCAGCGACCTGTCAGTCCCACAGGCGGCATGCCTGTCCGTTCCACTGGCAGACTGCATGCCCATACTACCGCTTGCGCTATGCCCATCATTACTCGTACGTTACCAAGGAAGCTGCCGCCGCATGTCAACGCTACGCGTGCTGCAGACAACATGGGCCTGGAGATTGCATAGACGACACCTGCATTAGTTGCTCTAGGTATTCCATCCGTTATGTTCCTAGGCCCACATGCTGGGGCTCAGAAACCTTGTATGTACCTCCCTTGAGCTATAAAAGGGAAGGCACACGACGTTACAAGGCAAGCTCTCACTCACTCAAGTTCACTCAAGCCAACTTAGACCCTCGGGAAGTTCTCCAAGCTCTCGAGCACCAGCAATACAACACACAGTGGAGTAGGGTTTTACGCTCCGGCGGCTTGAACCACTCTAAACCCTTGTGTGCTCTTGTGTTCATCGATCACCTAGCAAACAGGCAAAACGCTTAGGCCCCCTCCTCATCTTAGGATTTAGGGCGGGTGCATTCTACCACCTGGCCGGAGATTTCCTCTCCGACACATAGTTTGCATGTGATTGGTCTATAGGAAATTACATTTCTAATATATGCGTATGATTGGTCTATAGGAATTAAATGTAGTTTGCATGTGGCTATGGTTATATGTGATTACCGGCCATCGTGCCATTGAATTATGTGTGGATGTCAGTCATCGTGCTGATAGTTTTATTTGCAGGTTTTAGAAACCTCCCCGTGCAGGGGAGGTGCTGCCGAAATTTTCTATTGCTAAGCTTCTGTTAGAGGATGGAGGACCGTGAATAAATGTACATGGGTCGTAGAGGAAGGAACAATGTCACCCCTGAATGGATTAGAAAGATTGATGATTTCGTGGAATGGGCATATGGCGAAGCTGCTAAAGGAGCCCATGCCCGTGCAACAAATGTGCCAACCGGAAAAGAAAACCAAAGAAGGACATGGTAGAACATATTTGGAATAATGGATTTACGCCGGGCTATACTCGGTAGATCTTTCATGGTGAAGCGCATCGTACGAGAGAGGAAGTGCTGAGACAACGTGTCGAGGATTATGATGCCGATGCGGGGGTAGCGGATATGTTGAACGACTATCAGGAGGCACAGTACACGAGAGGATGTATGGATGACAAGCTAGAGCCGAATGCAAAGGTGTTCTACGACATGTTTGACGTGGCACATAAGCCGCTTCACGGCCACACAAAGGTTTCTCAACTGGATGCCATTGGGCATGTAATGGCGTTCAAGTCGCAGTACATCATGAGTAGAGACGCATTCGATGGCTTGTTGACGGTTATTAGGAGCTTGCTTCCGGATGATCACGTTCTGCTAAAGAGCATGTACGAGGCACAAAAACTCCTTCGTGCACTCAAGATGACGTATGAGTAGATACATGCTTGTCCGAAGGGCTGCGTGCTATTTAGGAAAGAATACACCGAGGCAAAGTACTGTCCCAAGTGTAAATCGTCTAGGTTCATGGAGGTAGACTCTGGTGATGGATAGAAGAGGCAGCTCGACATACCCTTGACAATCCTATGGAACCTTCTGTTCATACCGAGGATCCAGCATCTATACATGACAGAGGAATCCACGAAGCAGATGACATGGCACAAAAATGGAGAACGATACAATCCTGACAAGATGGTGCACGCATCAGATGGTGAAGCATGGAAACACTTTGATGCCATTCACCGTGAGAAAGCCGAAGAGGCTCGTAATGTACGTGTTGCGCTGGCCACAGATGGGTTCAATCCCTATGGAATGAGCGCTGCCCCGTACACATGTTGGCCCATGTTTGTTATCCCAATCAATCTCCTCCCTGGTGTGTGCTTTCAAAGGCAGAATATATCCGTGTCGTTAATAATTCCTAGACACTCGGAGAATAAACTGGGAGTGTACATGGAGCCTTTGATTGATGAATTGGTACGTGCCTGGGAGGAAGGGGTATGGAGGTATGACCGAGCTACGAAGACAAACTTCAGAATGCATGTTTGGTACCAGTACTCCATGCATGACTTACCGACATATGGGCTATTCTGCGTCTGGTGTGTTCATGGTAAGTTCCCATGCCCAGTTTGCAAGGAAGCTCTCAGGTTCACACTAGTACAATTTGGCTCTATACAAGTGGTAGGATTTTTACATCATAGGCGGTTCGGTTAGAAAACCACCTGGGATGTCCCAGGCTATTCGAACCGCGTGTGATGTATTAGTATCACAAGCGGTTTTTGTTTAGGACCGCCTGTGGTGCTCTATTATTTTCACAAACGGACCCTAATGAAAAACCGCCTATGATTGTGATTTGATTACCATATTAATATTTTAATTTTTAACATAAATATGAAAATACAATTTAAATGAATTAATATTTTAATTTTTAACAGAAATATGCAAATACAATTTAAATGAATTTTAATATGCCATACATAGATAACTAGAGAGATTTTAAATTAATTGGCAACCACAATGCATAGTCGATCATACATGATAACAAATACAATTTGATTCATAAAATTTTTCATGAACTACCATTTTTCTGCATGTATGGCTTTAAGTTCTTATCAATTTTCTTTTCCACATGCTTGATTCTCTCTGGACCGTTAAAGACGAACATCTCTTCATACTTATTGTATTCCTCATCTCCGTCTCCCACATTCTCAACTCCAACAATTTTTTGCTTTCCAGAAATAACTACATGCATCTTCTCATCTGCTGGATCGAGTACATAGAACACTTGTGCAACACATTCGGCGAGAACCCACGAGTCATCTTTATATCCTACTTTCTTTAAGTCTACCAGTGTGAGTCCGTAGTTATCCACTATCACCCCCATGGGATGTTGTACCCATTGGCACTTAAATAAGGGTATTTTCATGCTTGGGCCATAATCAAGTTCCCATATTTCCTCTATGAATCCAAAATATATGGTCTTCTGTCCATGTAGGTCAAAAGCATCGATACGAACACCGCTATTTTGTGCAACACTTTTCATGTCTTTTGATTTAGTGTAGAATGTGTACCCATTGATGTCATATGCTTGCCATGATGTCACAAAACACGATGGCCCAGAAGCCAAATTCTTCATTGTTTTCTCTTCCATAGAGTCTCCGAATGGGATGTTTTTGTCCATTAACCATTCGCTGAAACGATGTTTGTGCTCCCTCATGATCCAGTCCTCTGTGCGGTTCTGATTTTCTTTACGAAGCTCGTCCAGGTGTTCCTCTATGTAAGGCTCGACTATCGTGAGATGTTATAATACACTACCATGAGCACAATGTACTAGCTTGTAATCCTCAACGCGAAAAGTTTTCCTGCCCATTCTCCCTCTCCCACATAGTTTACCCTCATGTTTAGGTACAGGCACACCTATCATTGTTCCATCACTGATGTAATCTATACAGCTCTCAATCACTTCTTCTGTAGTGTATCTCTCCATGATTGAACCCTCTGGGTCAGCGCGATTTCGCACATAACCTTTTAATACTCCGAGGTATCGCTCCAACTGAAACATATGATGTAAATATAGTGGCCCTAATATTTTTATCTGATCCATGAGATGTATGATTAGGTGTACTTGCATATCAAAAAATGATGGAGGAAAACACATTTCAAGCTTGCACATAGTCTCGATGATGTATGCCTTTAGATAGTCCAAGTCTTCTAAAGCTATTACTTTTTGTGAAACCGCATTGAAAAAGTAACACAAGCGTGTGATGACAACTTTGACATGCTCTATTTCGAGGGCTCTTACCGCAATTGGGAGGAACACCGTCATCATCACATGGCAGTCATGAGAGTTGTAGCCAAATAGAGACAAGTCCTTCATCCTGACTAGTTTGCTGATGTTGGATGACAAACCTGTGGGCACTTTGACTCCACGCAAACATTTGCAAATCTTTGTTCTCTCCTCAACTGACAAGTTGTAGCTAGCTGGGGGAGGTAAGGCTTCCCTTTGCCACTATCCACTGGATGAAGTTCCGGTCTGATTTGAAGATCTACTAGATCATTGCGTGATTTAAGTCCGTCTTTTGTCTTACTCGGCATGCCCAGTAAGGTTCCAATGATGCTGTCAAAAACATTATTTGTTACATGCATCAAATCAATGCTGTGGCAAATTTCCATATCCTTCCAGTATGGGAGGTACTTGAAAAAAATTGATTGCTTCTTGAAAGTTGTGTAAGTTGAAGGGTCAGTTCTCTTTCTCTTTTCTCCTTTGTTTTTCCCTTTCCAAATACAACATGAATGTTCTTTACAATTTCAAAAACAAGTTTCCCACTATAAGGCTTTGGTGCACCTTCACTTTCTAGTTCATTGTTAAATTCCTCTTTCATCTTTCGGTACTTATGCTGCTTCATCAAGAACCATCTGTGTCCCATGAACACCAACTTCTTGGATGATTTAAGGTACATGGAAGCAGTTCCATCGACGCACACTACACAACCATTCTTTCCTTTAGTCTTTTGCCCTGATAGTGTGGTGCCACCGGGAGAATCATAGATGGTAACAAATATAATTGCTCTTAAGTTGAAATACTCATGGCAATACTCATCCCATATTCTAACTCCTTCATTCCAGAGCTTTGTCATATCTTCCATAAGAGGTTCTAGGAACACATCAATATCAACACCAGCTGATTTCGGACCTTGAATAAGAATAGTCAACATAATGTACTTTCTTTTGTGACATAGCCATGATGGAAGGTTGTACATCGTTAAAGTCACGGGCCAGGTGCTATGTACACTTCTTTTTTCACTAAATGGATTCATTCCGTCTGTACCCAAAGCAAATCTTATATTTCTGGTTTCTTTGGCAAACTCAGGATACATAAGATCGAAATTTTTCCATTGTGATGCATCAGCAGGGTGTCGAATCTGTTTGTTATTCTGCTTGTGATTTTTAGCATGCCAATGCATAAGCTCAGCCTCCCTAGGATTTGAGAACAAACGTTTTAAGCGATCAATTACTGGAAGATACCACATCACCAAAGCTGGGATCTTTGACTTCTTTTTCCCATCCATGTCATCAAAAGTGTTGTTGGGGACTTGTTCTCAAATGCTATGAGTTAAGAACAAGGCAACACAAAAGATATTAAACGTTAGAGTCCTTCGTCCTTCGAAGCATTATTTCCCTTGGGATATAATGATTTTCGGACGAAGGTTATGAATGACATACCTTCATCATCATACAATAATGAAGAAGGCATCATATGAGATATAAAAGATAACATAAACAATAATGTATTATTATCAGCTCATTTCTATTTTACTATTATGGAAAAATAGAAATGATATTAAATTACAGATGTACCTTCAGCTTGAAAGAAGGTGAAAGTACAAGCGTGACGCAAAAGCGAATGTCAAGTCAGCGTGAACAGTACGGGGGCACTGTTCATCTATTTATAGGCACGGGACGCAGCCCATGTAAAATTACACCCATGCCCTTTACACATAGTAACCCATCGAGGTCTGAATAGCCTTTTCCTTTCTAGGTCGGTTTCCTTTTCTGCTATCATGCCGAAGCTCTCCTGCACATAGCTTCGGCTCTGCGCCAACCTTCGTATTCTTTGTGCTTCTTCACATAGTGGTTCTGATCCGAGCCCGAAGGTTCCTGTTCATGTATTATACTCCAGAAACATTGTTAAATCATATTTTTGAGGACCTTCGGAAGCCAAAGGCCCCCAACAGTAGCCCCTCGCAATATTAATTTGTTAGAATAATAAATTCAGATTGCGATATGGACGAAGGCCTTAAGCCAAATGTCCGAAAAAACACCTTTCCTTTGCTAGAATAGCAACAGTCAATGACAAGCGGGGCCCTCCACCCTGCAACGCACTAGGCGTATAAATAAGAGCACACCACGAGCTCATTTGGTACGCTTTTTGCCATCTGCTCTGCTTGCTCAATTGTTAGCTCTTGCCTACCAACGCTTGCTTGGTTTTTTAGATTTTCTAAGCTTCGGCTCTAAGAGCACATTTTCACCATTTCCGAAGAGAAGATGCCTCAAGATAAGAAAGCTGTTGCTGAAACGAAGCTGAGCGAGGAGGAGAAGCTTCTTAAGGAAAAAACCGCTGGATTCATCGAGTCAATTGCAAAGACCAACACAGAAAAGATTACAAAAGAAATTCTAGAAGGCTTATCTGAAGATACCGATGACAGCGATTGTTATGATGTGGAAAGTGGGGGCAAAGACTCCGAAGATCGGCCATTGCGACCAAGTCACACAGTCTTCGGAAAATGGACTATCAGGCAAAGTCATCTCGATAAGATGAGAGAAGATATTTTCGAGACATATCCATCGTGAGGGCTGACAACGGAGACAGGACTGCTCCTACTCCTGAAGAGAATGAAGTCGTAATCTATCGAAGCTTCTTCAAGGCTGTCACACCCGGATTTTAGGGGGTCCAAAACCCGGGCGCGAACATAATCACCAGGTGTGCTGGGACCAAGTCTCACACATGATGAATCATGGCACAGGATCGAATGTCACATCTTTACTACATAATAGGAGTTCTATACAAAATAAATAATTACATTATAAGGAGACAACGGTCCAGCAACCCAAAGTTGACTGGGAGACGACGGCCTAGACCTCTCACGAAAACATCGCAGCATCCTCCATGCGCCTCATCCTGCGGTACCTGCTCTTGACCTGTGGGGGGTGTGAGATAGCAAGAGTGAGCTCACATACGTTCATAGCTCAACAAGTTGTGGGGAATAATGTGCATGAACTCACCAAAGGTGGGAGCTCATAAAGTGTAAGGCTTACCAAAGAAGATGGTTGAGGCTGAGCATTGCTTTTAAAGTTGGTCAAAATTTTATTAGCAATTACTAAGTATAAGTAAATACCAAACCCAATTAAGTAGTAGAACAAAAGTAGTAACAACATCACCTGCGATGCAATGCATATGACAAATTGAATTTAGTTCCATAATTTAATCATGTGAGTGTCCGAGCTGCTCATGACCGTGAGCACGGCTAGTATACCAGTTTTACACTCTTCAGAGGTTGCGCATCTTTACCCACAAGTCGTGTTACCCATCTGCCAAGAGACGGCCAATCCCATACACCTCTACCGAGGAGGTGAGGCAGGGTAACACTACGAGGCCTTTACAAAGTTCCACTAGCTTCAGAAAACCCGCTACAGTTTTTAGGAAGTTCCAATGCAGGAATCCCTTGCAGGACCGCCATCGCGGCAAAATCCTCCCGAGGGCCTCCCTACACTGACCACTCCCCTACTGCCCTTGCCCCTTTCGGGTAAGGTAGTCTTCCACTAGCTTTCCTAATTAATCGGCCAAGGGCGTCCCATTAAACCCTTGTGGTAGCACTGTTTTCCCGGGTGGTTCTCCATGTTCCAATTAACATAATGATCTTGTCATGAACAGTAATTAACAAACTGATAACAAAAGTGTAATCATGAATAATGTATCTCCATACCCAAAACCACATATAGCACTAGCAAGTACTACCCAGAAAGTTCAGTGGTAAACAAGGTATAAAGATAGACAAACTAGGGTAACCTATTGGGTCCCATCAAAATTAACCTATGCAGATCATTATGATTAATTAGAACATGAGTGGGTAAAAAGAAGTGGTCAAGGACACAACTTGCCTGGCACTTGAGATTCCAGGTACCAACATGCTTTTCAGATGACTCGTGTCCTCACCGCTAAACGTAGCAATACAGACAAACATGTATAGGCAAAATTAACATCACACCAAACATAAGAATAAACTACGTAATAATAATCTATGCGTCGTAACGAGATTGTGGGAACAAGAACCACCAACTTCGGAGTTACGGTTAAGGAGTTTTGATTTTCCGAAGCTTCACCTGGTTAAATATAGCATAGACTAAGTGCAACACTTTAACCTATATTTCATGACAAAACAAAGTTACTAGATGATAATAAATATTAGTGTGAGACTAATGCAACTAGAATGAATCAAAACGGAGTTACGATTATTGAGTTATGAATTTTTGGAGTTATTAAGCACCTAGAATAGAGTAATTCAAATGAACATTTTTAATTCATGTTTCATTGCTAAACAGAGGTACTAAGTACTAGACTATATTAAAATAAAATTAATGGAACTGAAATGGATTAAAAAGGAGTTAAAATGAATTAAATATGAATTATACAAGTCTCTAGATTTATTTTTTATTAAAAATCAATTTCTACAATTATTTCACTAATTTCTCTGGTTTCTGGATTGGGCGCCATTTTCTAGAAAAGACAGGGGCTATTCTACAAGAATTCCCAAGACACAATGTGCTGTACAGGGTGGACTGCGGGTTGATTCCTATAATGAGCGGGGTCTCTTTTATAAAACCACCAGCCGAAGGGGTATCACGAAATTTCAGCCATCCGATCTGATTTCAGTGGCTGGGATTAAACTAGTATTAAGTTGCATCGGTATCCAATGGTGGCCGCAGGATAGAGGATCGATGGTTCCAATCTAGCCTACGAAGCGGTACGCGATCATTCTAATCTCAGCCCTCCGCTCAAATCCGATGGCCGTGCGACGTCTTCAACCTCCCGACGCTAGACCGAGCTGGCGTTCACCCAAGCAACGGCATGCACACCGACTCGGCCAACCGGCGTTCACCCAAGACCTTACAGAGACATCCCGATAGTTCGCCGGCCACCCAGGACCGCCCCAACCATGTCATCAACACCCGCCCAGATGCATACCCAGATATCGCAGACGAAGAGCGGCTCACCAGTAAGGGCGTCCAGCGCTGACCGCCGACGTCGAGCGATGACCCGTCGCCCGCACAGATCCCGACGAAAGCGACACACCCTTGCGGTCCGCTGGTTCCTCCATTGAAGTGCTCCGGTCGCTCGAACAAGCTTCAGCCCTCACTCTCGCCTTTGGTTCTCTACGCGACAAATCACTCGAAGATCGCGCAGCTCGCACGATGCCGGTCTTTCGATGGAGTGAGAGGGTCGAGGATCCGGCCATATTTATACTGGAACTTGAAGCATATCCGCGCGGATCTAGGCCAGCTATCGTTCAAGTCCGGCCATAGCGGTCACAGCGGCTTCGGTTCCTGTCGCCTCGCGCGTCTGTTACAACTAACGCGGGAGGGAGATGATCCTGTGCATGTGGGCCCGTGCGTCGGTGATAGGACGAGATTCGTGTGGCGAGCTGCTCCCTGATAGCGCCATCCCGTCCAACGTGCATGGCCCTGTAGCTGTGGCCGGGACACACCCGTGTGGCCACAAAGCAAGGCTGATTTCTTCATTTTTTTTATTCCTATTTCTCTTTCTTTCATGTGTTCAGTGTCGTACTAAAAGTTTTCAAATTCAACTGGGTTTTGATATTTAAATTCACACCAAATGCACAACTCAAAGACCTGACGTGATGTAAGTATATATTTTATTTACTTACTATTTTTTTTATTTAAATAATTACTTCTATAATACACGATTCATAAAAAGACCAATAATTAATGAAGGTTTAATCCATTAATTATTTTCTGAGTTTCAAAAAAATGAACGCTCAAAGATTAACATTATTACCATTTATTTGTTTTAGGGAAAAATATTTTTTTAAAGGTAAGAATATTCTATTAAAAGACATCTTGGTTTAGATCATTTGAAAAGTTACACTAAATCCTAGAATAGGATTTCAGGGTGTTACAAAGGCTGGGCTTCGATTCCCCCTAAGCAGTTTTGTGGTTGAAGTTTTAAAGATATACCAGATTTTTCTTCACCAGATTACTCCCGAAGCCATCATAAGAATGGGAATCTTCGTATGGGCTGTGAGGAGTCAAGGTTTAGAGCCAAGTGCAAAATGTTTCTGCAGCATGCATGAACTTTCGTATGAGACGAAGGCCTGGGGTAAGGAACAGTATCATAACAATTTTGGTTGCTATAGCTTCGTTGCTCGTTCAGGCTCAAGTTTCCCAGTGCCAACATTTCGGAAAAAATGGCCAGGAGACTGGATGAAAGAATGGTTCTATGTGAAGAATGATTTAAAAGCGAGAGAAGATATTAAAGAAATCATTATGCGCCCCATCCGGTCCCGCTTCGGCCTTCAGAAACCGAAGGTAGAAATTGATGAAGCAGCCGAAGGATGCCGAAGGGCCTTTGGCATAGTTTGTTCTTTCATCAGGACACGGGACATAGTCCAAGAGCACGTGGCCTACAGGATATGGCCGTTGATAGTCAACTGGGAGATGCCAAAAGAAACCATCAGCAATCCCAATCAAGGTGGGTTGGTTCGACTGAAATATACCTTTAGGTTTGGAGACCAATTTATCGAACCAGACGATGACTGGATGACGTGTATCGAAGCTACAAGTGATGAACTGCTTGGGCGGTATTCCAAAGTGGAAGATAATGCGTTATCTACGGCCTTCGGAAGCCATAAAAAGAAAAGGCTAAATAGAGTTTTTGATGCTGTTGGGTTCATGTACCCTGACTACCGCTACCCGTCACGGGGGCAGAAAAGAAAAGGTGCAACTTCCGGGAAGGATGATGCTTCAGCTGCTCCAAGCGAGCCCGCGCCGAAGAGGAAAAAGGTGAAGGTTCTTACTCACCGACCGTGCTATATTGAACTGGCCACAGTGCCTGAATTTGGCGGTGAGACCTCTTCGGCTACTGAAGCCAAAGAACCTGCGCTTACGCAGAGGATTGAAGAGCTGGCTGCAAAGCCGAAGACATCCTTGACCAAATTAGCTGAGCCGAAGGTCGATAATATTGAAGAGATAGGGGTCAAAGGAACAAAGATATTAGAAGCTACAAGCCCTTCGGCAGAAGTGACAGTGCCGAAGGCACAAAAAGGTCTTACAGCGACCCCCAAAAGGAAAAGGATGGTCAATGTACTAGATGCGCTGGATACGATAAAGACTTCAAGTTCTACTCCAAAGAAAACTGCCGAAGCTTCAAAAGCGCAGACTGAGACAAAACTAACCAATGTCGAAGCTGCAATGAGCCAAGCCGAGACCGAAGCTAGGCCTTCAGAGCCCGTCAAGGAGAAATCCTTGGAAACTGGAGAAGAAGAAACGGAAAAAGAAGCTGCAGAACAAATTCTGCCTGAAAAAACTGCCACTCCTACTCCCGAAGCATCTTCCAAAGTTCTTGATTATATTGTATGACACGCTTCGAGAAAAAGGTTGTCTTAAGAAGAAAAATGAGAAGCTCAATACTATGCCCAGAAACTGAAATATTCAAAGGGGGCACTGGTATTCAACGGCAGCGGAGAAAAAGATTTCTTATATTGTCTCCTAGACAACAAGGAGATTTCTGTCTGCCGGTGATGAGCAGAAGCTTCGGATTCCCAACACTGGAAGTCGGGCTTTCGGCACTATCGAAAGATGAATTGGCGGATAGCTTAGCATATAATAGTTTAAAGGTGTGAGAATAAATTTTTTTGTACTTAAAAACGAAATTTTTTGTTTATTTGCTTATGCTTAATACCGCACTTCTTTTGCAGGGCCTGATTCTTAGCAATGTCCTCAGGGCGCAGAAAAATGCCAAAGACAAGGGATGTACTATAGCTCTGAACAACCTTTGTTCTGAAGTAATTGAACTAAGGAACGAAGGTCTTGAAAAAGATAAAATATTAAATTCATTAGTGAGCAAAATAAAAGAAGACGAAGCTACTTCCAAAGCCCAAGCTGAAGCCCAGAAATGCAAAATTGAGGACCTTCAGAAACAGCTGGCTGAAGCAAAATTAAAATGTGCTATTGCCGAAGCTGAACGAGATGCCAGTGATTACTGGAAAAATTACTGGGAAAAAGCAATTGCAGAACTTCGGCCATCAAAAGAAAAATGCTTTGAAAAATCTATAGAATGTGTAAAAAAGATAAAAACAAGCTTTGCCAATGTTGGCGCGTACTCAAGTGAAGACAACTTCGTACAGGGAGATCCCGAGGGGCCAATTGAATGGATCAGCAGCGAGGCCAAAGCCTTTGAGGAGATTTTAAATGACCTTGGGGACGTCTGCGCCTTCTCAGGTGCGAGGGGAATTGCGGCTATTTTGGAGAAGTTAGGTTGCGATCATGTGAAAGCTTTGGCCCAAACCGAAGCTACTTTATCTATTGATGATACGAAGGATCCCTCGGCCGAAGCAAGCTTAGTTGGTGGAAAATTCTTTACTGACATCTGGGAAAATGGCGGCCGTGGGATGACCCACAAGATAATAAAGAAGAGCGAAAAAGATACTCACGATGCTAGGGAAGCAGCAAAGGCAGCTGAAAAAGCTGAGGAACTCGAAAGGCGGATAGGTATTGCTTAATAGCTTTTAACTTTTATTTTTTATTTTTGTGACTTCAAACTTATTTACGTTTTCTACCGCAGCCGAACTATCTCCTCCCCTAGAGCCCTCCGAGTCGTTGGCCGACCCAGAAGCAAAGGCATCAGTAGAAATTGTTAGGATGACTGAAGCTATTGTAGACGAAGCCGTTACCCAACTGCTGACCGAAACTGCAGATGAAGTTCTGAAGGAAGAATAATGGATATTGTAAAAACATTGCTAGAATATTAATGTAACATTTGCTGGACTATGCTTGTAATATTTGGTGCTCATGAGTTTTTATAAATGGCTCTGTAATTCATTTCTTTGCGATGCATGAAACTTTTATTGTACATACCGTTTTTGAGCCTTCGGCGAAAAAACACCTTCCCTTCATTTCATGCTTCGTAAAGAAGAGTTTTTATGCTTCGTGAGAAATCCTTCAATCGTCGCAGAAACATTAATGCTTCGTCAGTAATAGACTTTCTTCCTTGATATCAGAGTGCTTTATAAAAATGCTCCAAGTGTCGCCATAATACTGATACTTCGTCAATAAAATACTTTTCTCCTCCACTTCAGAGCTGATAAAACCGTATCTCTTCGAAACTTATTTTGTGCCTTAGCACAATTTCACTTTTTCGAAGCATTCTCCGAAGGTCAACATTATATCCCCTTCTTGTGCCATTGATGCAATATGATATATGATGTTATGTTATGCAAAATGATGTGATGATGTTATGCTATGCGAAAATGATACTTTGTGCCGAAGACACACACTCACATCCCCATATTGGAATACACAATCTCTTTGTCGTTTATTTTTCGGCTTCACCGCTTATTTTTCGGTGTATCAGCGCTGACTTTTCGCTGTAAGTTCTACATTCCCTTAGGAACGTCTTTTGAACTTCTTCGCCTTCTATTTCGGCGGTATTCGCGTTGACTTTTCGCGCTTCGTCTTATATTTCGGCGGTATTTGGCTCTGCATTCCCTTTGGAACGACTTTTGAGCAGAAAACTTACACTGCGCTCCCTTAGGAATGACTTTTTGTAGCTTCGGCAAACTTACGCTCCGTTCAGTAGAACGACTTTTTGTAGCTTCGAAGATACTTGTGACTTAGGAACGGCTTTTTGTGCCTCAGCGACTTTTTGGACTCTGTAAGTCTGTGGGGAAGATATATTTTCACTTTGGCAAAAACGAAGCTATTACAAGGAATTGAAAACGACAAGAAAACTAAGTTTTCAACAACTGTTCCTTAGTAAGAAAGAGGGTGACAATGAATGTAAAAACTGATTCAGGGGTAGGATATCTCTTAGTAGATATGCTTCGACTCTGGCACAGTACTATTGACTGTGCGAGCTTCGGACTCCTCCCTGAAGTCTCTCTGCTGATGGGTCTGCTGACTCCCTTCTGGCTGTTGGCCGCGTGAATATGCAGGTTGTAGTGGTGGCGGAGGTGGAGGCTGTGGCCAGGATGCCTGTGGCTGACTAGCCGAAGCAACAGACGCTGCAGGATGGTTACCCACATACTCTGGTATGTAGGGTGAGTGATATGAAGCAGTATGCAAGACCTGCTTCGGCTGATTCTGCTGAGCTGCAGCTTCTGCTATTTCCTTCTGTTTCTGAATGCTGAAACGGCACATCCTTATAGTATGGCCCTTGTCCTCACCACAGAATAAGCAATAAATTTTTCTGGGCTGATCCTCGAATTTTCCTCCGAAGCCCCTGGCGCCTCTGCCCCATGGAGCTGGCAGCCGAAGATGGATTTGTTGGTGCCCTGAAGCTTGCGAGGAATATTGTGGCCTCTGTTGCTGACTTCCTCTGTCGTCATTCTGGGTAGAGTGGATTGATCTGACATGCCTTGGGTGGATTCTCCCTCCAAAGCCCCTAGTCATCTCAGAGAACCTGTAGGCCTCCTCCCTTCTTTGACGAAAGTCATTATCAGCGCGGATGTATTCATCCATCTTTTGAAGCAGCTTCTCCAAAGTCTATGGAGGCTTTCTAGCAAAATACTGGGCAGTAGGTCCTAGACGAAGCCCCTTGATCATGGCCTCAATGACAATTTCATTGGGCACTGTAGGCGCTTGTGCTCTCAGACGCAAGAACCTTCGGACGTATGCCTGGAGATACTCCTCGTGATCTCGTGTGCATTGAAACAGAGCCTGAGCTGTGACTAGCTTCGTCTGAAACCCTTGGAATCTAGTGATCAACATGTCCTTCAGCTTCTACCATGATGTGATTGTTCCTGGCCGAAGAGAGGAGTACCAGGTTTGCGCAACATTCTTGACTGCCATGACAAAAGATTTCGCCATGACTGCGGTATTGCCTCCATATGAAGATATGGTTGCTTCGTAGCTCATCAGAAACTGCTTCGGATCTAAGTGCCCATCATACATGGGAAGCTGGGGTGGCTTGTAAGATGGGGGCCAAGGTGTAGCCTGCAGTTCTGCTGACAGAGGAGAAGCATCATCAAAAGCAAAATTTCCATGATGGAAATCCTCGTGAACCCTCGTGAACCCAAGCAACATACCAAGACACATAGTGCATATTCCCAAGAGCTCAAACACCCAAGTGCTTAATAGAATCACTCGGTGATTAGCGTAGGTGCTTTGCGAAGTACTTAGGTTAGTTAGACCGCTTTAGCGCTTGCTCTAGGTGAACCCTAGTTAGTTGAGTGAGTTTTGTAAAACAACACAACCCCTCGGCTCTTGCGTGAGTCGTTGTAATTGTACCGAGTGGGGCGAGAGTCTTGCGAGACCGTGACAACCGCGTTTGTGTCACGGCCACCACTGTGTACCGGAGGGAACGAGGCCCGCGGCGTTTCGGCCGGAAGCTCGATAGTGGAGACGGCAGGGAGCGTCCGAGAGGAGCCGGAAGCGGAGCACCACTTGCGTGTGGAGAAGGCCCGCGGCTCTCTACAGAGTTAGTCGACCGTGGTGCTTGGCCCTCGCGTGGGCTTCCCTTTGCGTAGGGGCACCAACGAGGATTAGTCGGGACCTTGCGCGGTTCCGGATACCTCGGTAAAAATACCGACGTCATCCACGAGAGTTTGCTTCTCTACTTAGCTCTTTACATTCCGCATTTATATTAAGCAATTAAGTTTCAATCTTGTAGTCATACTTATTTAGTGTAGATTGAAACTTAGCCTTTGCGGTAGAGATAGCAACACTTAGACAAAACCTAGATTGCACACTCTAGTTTGATTACTTACATAGGTTTTGCTCTAGGGATTTAATTGTGGCCTAGTTTAGTAAAAGTTTTAGAAGTCCTAATTCACCCCCCCCCTCTTAGGCGTCACCCGTTTCCTACAAGTGGTATTAGAGCCCGGTTTGGCTCATTTGAAACGTTTTTAGCTTCACCGCTAAAAGAGCCGACGCTTTTTAGAGGAAGGGATGGATACCCATAGGCCACCACACTTCGACGGCACTAACTTCCCATATTATAGTGCTAGAATGGCTTGTTACCTAGAGGCCGTTGATCTAGGTGTTTGGAGAGTCACTCGTGACGAGATGAAACCCCTCAAGAATCCCGAGAAACCCCCCACGAGTGAGGAAAAAGAAATTCATTTAAATGCTAGAGCCAAAAATTGCTTGTATGAATCTCTTAGCATGGATATTTTTAATCAAGTATTTACCTTGAAAACTGCTAATGAGATTTGGCTAAAATTGCATGAGCTCCATGACGGCACATGTAATGTCCGTGAGCAAAAACAATGCCTAGTCTTAAATGAGTATAATTCTTTTGCTATGAAAGATGATGAGCTTGTTAGAGACATGTATTCTCGTTTAAATCTAATAATCAATGAGCTCAATTCTATTGGCATTAATAAGCTAGGTCATGCGGACATTGTGAGGAAGATTATCTCCCTGCTACCACAACAAAGATATGGGAGCATCATCACGATCCTTCACAACATGGAGGACTTGAGAAACATGACCCCAACCATTGTGATTGGGAAAATTGCGGCTTTTGAGATGTCGCGAAAAATGAGTCGGGGAGAGGAGCCAACTTCCTCAAGGCCATATGCTTTTGCATGTGATGAAAGGAAGGGCAAAAAGAAGGCTCCCACTCCAAGTTCCTCAAGTGAAGAAGAGGAAGAAGAATAAAGTGATGATGATGAAGATAATCAACCATGAACATCATCCTTAGAGGACAAAGAAATAATCCGACGCGTCGGAAAGGTAATGAGGATGATTCGCAAGATTAATCTAATGGGTGTGCCCCTGCAGGTCGAGGATCTTCTCTTTAACATTGACAGGAAAAAGCAAAGAAAGAGAGGATGCTTCGCATGTGGGGAGAAGGGCCACTTCAGGGACAGCTGTCCAACTTTGGCCGAACCCAAAAAGGAGAGGAGCAAAGGCAAGGCGCTAACAAGTGTTAGAACTTGGGATGACTCTTCAAGTGAAGACGAACCTCCAAGAATGCGCAGCCACCGGTCCTCATCACGCTCATCACACAAATGCCTTATGGCAAGAGGTAACACAAGCACTCCATCCTCTAGTGATGAAAGTAGTAGTGATGATGAAGGTGAGGGAAAGCCCTCTCTAGATGAGCTTGCGGAAGCCGTAGATTTTTTCTAGGATGTTTGAACTAAGCAAAAAGCTCAACTTAAAACTTTGAAAAAGAAGTTGGTTAGCTCTCAAAATGATTACAAAGGTTTGCTAGAAAATTTTGAAACTTTTGCAAACTTAAATAGTGAACTATCAACTAAAATTGAGCTATTAGAATCTAGTGCTCCATCCACTACTACCGATGATAGCCTTATTAAAAAGAATGAAAAACTTAAGGCTAAGTTAGCTAGCTCCCAAGAAGCTATTGAAAATTTGCTAGAGAAAATGGAAATTCTTAGCATACACAATAATGAGCTAACTGCTAAGCTAGAAAACATTGGTAGCACCCCAGCAACATCTTTAATTGAAATGCCTGAAATAATTATGAAAGATGCTTCTACTTCCAGCTTTGATTTAATTGATGATTCTAACCCCTGCAACCAAGTCGTTTTTGAGAATATTGTTGTAGAGACATGTTCGGATGAGGTTGCAAAGGAAAATGAACAATTAAAGCAAGAAGTGGCTTGCCTTGGCAAGGCTTTGTATGACAAAAAAGGCAAAGCCAAACAAATCCAACCTCCACAGGATAACACCACTGCGGGAGTGAACAAGCCTATGGAGGGAGAAACTGTGATTTGTAGGCTATGCCACAAGGAAGGCCACAAGTCTTTCCAATGCAAGGCGATGACCGGGGATAAACAAAGGCAAAAGCTCAAGCAAAAGCCATCAAGCAAAATCTCCAACACCTACATCAAAAAGGTGGATAAAAAGACTGCTACACCATACTTAATCAAAAAGAAGAAGAATGGAAAGGTGATAGCAATCAAGGCCAACAAGCAAGCCAACAAAGGAAAGGGGCCAAACGCATCTAGGTGCCAAAGGAAATAATTTCAACCATGAAAAGCACCAAGAAGGTTTGGATCCCAAAAGGGAAGTGAGTGGACCAAAGGTCCCCGGGAAATTTGGAGACTTGGCAAATTCAGGATGTATATCATGGGATACATCATATTGGATCAAGTTTATTGCCAAATGGGTTAGCAAAAATTTGGACCCAAATTTCCCACCCATGACTAAGGTAACTAGTTTTATTGTATTTTTTGTTTTTAGATATGCGTATCTATTTACCTTTTATCTAGTTTACCTTTCTTGCCTAGTATTACATTTGTTATGTACTTTTGTTTAAAATCATGCATACTAGGTAAATCATATGGTAGGACTGCTTGTTTTTAAATTCATATACTTAAGCAAACCTACATAGCTTAAAATGTTTATTTAAGCACGGCACATAGCTTTTATATCACTCCATAGTAAATGATGCATCAATTGAAAATTTTGATTTCTACAAGTTGTATCATTTAACTTATATGTGCCAAAGTTAGGATTGTAGATAATTTGCCCCTCTTGATATCAAATCAAAGTGCATGTCTCCTACAAGTATTCAAAACTTGTATGCACATCTTTAGGGGGAGATTACTCTATAATCTAACACTTTGAGACTAACACCTTTTCAAGTCTATTTTATGTGATAGTCTCATTGTAAGGAAAATAAGGTCCCCGGAGAAAGACAACAATCTTCCACTGCAAAATCTCCAAGAACTCTCATGTCTCTCAAGCTCACCATTGACTTTCAATTGGTATCTTTTGAGACTACTTTCAGTATCATTTACATGTCTTCTCCAAAATTTGATTAGACTATATTTCATATCATATGCTTCCATGTTGCAAAAATGCATAAGTAGTTAACTCATATTCTGTTACCTATGCATAAGGGAAGTTAGTCTTTTCAAATCTTGTCTTGCACCTCTAATTTTCACATGCTTTTTCCTAAGTAGAGGATCTCTGTCAGGGGGAGTATTTCTTCATCTCTAAAAAGGGGGAGAAACTTCTTTCTAAAAGAGAACACTCATTTAGGGGGAGTTCCTTTCAACTGGTATCATTCATATGGTTTAATTTAATATCCTTCTAGTGATATCTTTTGCTACAATTCTTGTTGAGGGCAAGCTTTTATTTACTTCCTACATGCTTTTAATGTCTTCCTTTTCGGTGGTTGATGCCAAAGGGGGAGAAGTTTAGGGACCAAAGCAATGAAAATATATCAAACACCAAACACCACCAATTTAAAATTTTATATCTACAAATGGTTTTTCCAGTGGCTTTGGTTATTTGGTCCAAAAATAGGAAGTAAGTGAATTATGGAGTTAGGGGGAGGCTTAAGTCCATAATATCACATTGTGGGGACATTCATGCATCTTAGCAAGTAGATTGCATATTTTAATTCAAATACTTGTATTATTTGCTTGCTTTGGTTGTGTTGTCATCAATCACCAAAAAGGGGGAGATTGTAAGGAAAATGGACCCCGGGCCATTTGGCTAATTGAGTTTTGGTGTTTGATGATTAACACAACCTGTGGACTAATATGTTTGCTAGTGTTTATAATTATAGTTCACAGGATGCGAAGAGAATTGGACCAAGGCAATGAGGATGCAACACCTCAAAAGAAGACATAAAAAGATGCATAGGAGTCCAATACTCAAGAACAAAAGAAGCCCGAAGAAATCAGCGAAGAAATCCAAGAAGTGCGCTGTCAGCCAGCGCCTGGTGGCGCACCGGACACTGATGTCCGGTGTGCACCGGACTGTCTGCGCAGAGAGGCCACAGACAGGCGCTCTCTGGCTGTAGCACCGGACTGTCCGGTGTGCACCGGACTGTCCGGTGTGCACTGGGCAGACGGCAACGGTCGGATCCAACGGTCGACTGCTACAGGCGCCAACGGTCGGCTGACGTGGCGTGCACCGGACACTGCACAGTAGATGTCCGGTGGTGCACCGGACTGTCCCGTGCACCCGACGACAGAAAGCTGCTGCTTTCTGTCCAACGGCTAGTTTGGGGTGTGGAGGCTATAAATACCACCCCAACCAGCCATTCTCAAGTGTGAGAGCCCAAGCAACATACCAAGACACATAGTGCATATTCCCAAGAGCTCAAACACCCAAGTGCTTAATAGAATCACTCGGTGATTAGCGTAGGTGCTTTGCGAAGTACTTAGGTTAGTTAGACCGCTTTAGCGCTTGCTCTAGGTGAACCCTAGTTAGTTGAGTGAGTTTTGTAAAACCACACAACCCCTCGGCTCTTGCGTGAGTCGTTGTAATTGTACCGAGTGGGGCGAGAGTCTTGCGAGACCGTGACAACCGCGTTTGTGTCACGGCCGCCACCGTGTACCGGAAGCTCGATAGTGGAGACGGCGGGGAGCGTCCGAGAGGAGCCGGAAGCGGAGCACCACTTGCGTGTGGAGAAGGCCCGCGACTCTCTACGGAGTTACTCGACCGTGGTGCTTGGCCCTCGCGTGGGCTTCCCTTTGCGTAGGGGCACCAACGAGGATTAGTCGGGACCTTGCGCGGTTCCGGATACCTCGCTAAAAATACCGGCGTCATCCACGAGAGTTTGCTTCTCTACTTAGCTCTTTACATTCCGCATTTATATTAAGCAATTAAGATTCAATCTTGTAGTCATACTTATTTAGTGTAGATTGAAACTTAGCCTTTGCGGTAGAGATAGCAACACTTAGACAAAACCTAGATTGCACACTCTAGTTTGATTACTTGCATAGGTTTTGCTCTAGGGATTTAATTGTGGCCTAGTTTAGTAAAAGTTTTAGAAGTCCTAATTCACCCCCCCCCCTCTTAGGCGTCACCCGTTTCCTACACATAGCTTCGGCTCTACGCCAACCTTCGTATTCTTTGTGCTTCTTCACACTGTGGTTCTGATCCGAGCCCGAAGGTTCTTGTTCATGTATTATATTCCAGAAACATTGTTAAATCATGTTTTTGAGGACCTTTGGAAGCCGAAGGCCCCCAACAAGTGTCATCGTCACTTTCAGGTCCAATAGTGAATTTCTTGTTTTTATTTTTCTTCAGGAATTTTTTTACACAGTCTTGATTGTAGCTCTTCTTGTATCGACTGACATTGCAAACTGGGCATCTTGCTGCGTTCTCAAAATCGCCACGATACAGAATACAATGGTTCGGACATGCATGAATTTTTTGCACACCCAGAGCTATGGGAGGTATAAGCTTCTTCGCTTTATAAGTGCTTGTTGGTAGTTTGTTGGGTTTTGGTAGTAATTGGGATAGAAAATTCAAAAGATCTATGAAGCTAGTATCAGACCATCCGGCGCTAGCCTTCAACTTAAGAAGTTCTAGAACTGTACGCAGTGTAGTAAACTCTTTGTCACAACCCTTTGATTCATCATATAAAGGTTCTTTTGAGGCACTTTCCAGTCCCTCCATTTTAGATAGCCCTTTCTGCGATCCCACAGAACTCAACATTTCTAGTTCCATATGGCGCAACATCTCTTCGCAATCAAATTCTTCAAAATCTTGATTAACATCCACATAATCCACTTTACCATCAACTTTAAGATCTAAAATTCTGACAACTCTCTCGTCATTACCAGGCACTTCACACGGATCCAACTCACCATGTTCTGACCATATCGTGTAATTGTTTTTAAACCCTCTTTTTAGCATATGTGATTGGATTACTCTTGTATCTCTCCAAGCTATCTTATTATCACAATCGATGCACGGACATAATATCTCCTTACTCTTTCGCAAATTCGCGTGCTTGTTGGCTGCTTCAATAAAGCTTCTCAAATTTCGAATGTACGACGGATGTGGTCTTGGCACATTGTACATCCAACCTCGGTCCATTACCTATCCCTATATTGATTAACGTCAATATCGAGATGTAACATGAAAAAATAAATGTACATGAAAGTGAAACAAGATCATATCGAGATGTACCTAGCACATGATACAAAAAAAATTTAAAATATCCCTAATTAATTGAATTTAATCCCTAAATCATGAACGAATTAATGTGCATGAAAATGAAACAAGATTGCAGCAATATAGGTACCTTGAGGTGAGACAACTCTTTATAAAAAATCTTTAAATTAGATCAACTACAAGTCCAAATCTTGGAATTCCTGAGTTTTTCTTCAATTCCGGTCTATATTACAAAATTGAGGCAAAAAATTGTTTCAAAATGAGAAAGAAAACAAACGGAGATCCTATATATGCATAAACTCTTGAAATCAATCAATAAACTCAAAAACAAAACCTTCTCCCCGTAGATCAAAAAAATCCGCCACCGCTACAGTGCGCAGCCTGGCGGCGTGTCGGGCTCCGGGAGTTAGGGTTCCTGCTGGAACCACCGAGCCTTTTATACTATATACACATCACAGGCGGATTTTTAGAAAAACCGCTTGTGATGTATAACATCACAAGCGCTTTTTTATTTCGACCACCTGTGAAGTTTACATATCACAGGCGGTCGAAATAGAAAACCGCTTGTGATGTTATACATCACAAGCGGTTTTTCTAAAAATCTGCCTGTGATGTGTTTACAATATAAAAGCCTCGGTGGTTCCAGCAGGAACCCTAACTCTCGCCCGGAGCTGATACTGCGCCGCCAGGCTGATACTACGCCACCGTCCCCGTCCCCGTCTCCGTGCTGTGAGCGCCTGCCATGCCGTCGCCGAGCCTGAGCCCAAGCGCCGCCGTCTCCGAGCTGGGCACCCACCACGCCGTGCCGTCCCCGAGCTCAACGCCGCTGTCCCCGAGCCCAACGCCGTCGTCTTTGAGGCCAACGCCGCCACCTCCTCCTCTAGGTACACACACACGCACACACCGTCCGCCAGCACCCTGTCAATCGCCGCACACCACCCACACGGTGGCGGGGAGGAAGAAGACGACATCTGGGTCCCGCTGGCTACTTAGACGAGCATGGGCTTGGCCGTAGGCGCACATTGGGGCAAATGAGCAGCTACTCGATGACTGAGAAATGAAGCTGAATTGCTGGAACACTAGGATTTCCATTCCTCCAATATGGTCCAAAAATCTGATAGTCTTGGGAGCATCGGTGCCTTGGGTCGTAGCTTAAGAGATGGACAATAGGTGGACTTCCTCAACTGCTGTGACATCGGTGAGCTCAACCATAGGTGGACTTCCTCATCAGCAACCTAGAGAAACTGCCACAATTCCTCGACCATATGGAGTTGTACAGTATCGGCACACTTATGTCCTCTGGTGTATTGTATTGTAGCAAAGTCCTTTGGCCTTCTTGTATGCATATTGTTTGAGCAGCAAGTTTGTCTTTAGAGGGAGCAAATTTGTTGGGGTGTGTCTCGGCCTTGCCAGTTGACTGTTACTTGGTGTCAGAACCAGAGGGTGTTGAAGATGAACCATAAGATTTCACCAAGCTTCTGAAAACAGGCCAGGCCTCGCCTCCTCCTGCAACTGACCCAATGAAATTCATAGTAGCGACCTCCACCCAGACTTTAGGATCAACTCCATATATACATGTGGAAATAGGACTTACAGTTTGGGGTGAATGCCATCAAATTCAGAGAAAATAAGTTTAGGTAACTGTCCCAGATAGTTTGTGTTTTGGGCTCCATG
Source organism: Zea luxurians (assembly GCA_029449295.1). Classification (NCBI taxonomy): domain Eukaryota; kingdom Viridiplantae; phylum Streptophyta; class Magnoliopsida; order Poales; family Poaceae; genus Zea; species Zea luxurians. The sequence goes on along the minus strand of JAOPSE010000027.1, from coordinate 5,421,235 downwards.
ACCACGACTACCATACTGAACATCTCATGATGGAAATCTGGTGAAGAATTGAACTCAACCGAAGCATGGAGGAATGTGGATGAGGTGGAAGGTGGTGCCCCATTGGATGCGTCTCCTTGCCCCCTTCCTTCCTCCTAGCTAGAGTAGGCTCAGCTTTGGGCGTAGTAATTACGGCATGGCTTGCCTCGGTTGGGCTTAATTGCGTTGCGGCAGCATCAGTTTAGCGCAGTCCCAAGGCGGCAGCATCAGTTTTGCATCACTACTGATTTCAGACTTAATTCTAAGTAGACTAAGTCACTAGCCACCTGACAGTCCAACCTTTGAGCAGCTGTTACTTCACTTTTTATGCGCGATCATGTCCATCATCCTTTCATAAAGTTGTTCACCATTAGGTGGTCTTGAATTCCTCTATATACTCTACAGCCTAAAACCTCATGGATTAGGTACAAATGGGCTCCAAAAACAGTTCAAAATACTAAAACTCATGTTCAGACTACTGTTTTAAGTCTGAAAACTGGAAAATCTGTCAATCAACCTTTGGACTATTGTTTGTACCAGTAAAATATAGTTTTGGAACTATATCACTAAATAAGAATTGTTCTACTATCATGGATTTACAAGTTTGGTATAGTGGTCATTAACCAAAACCTCCTGGATTCCAAACCACACTAGCTCAAAGTTTGCTCCTACCCTCCTATATTAAGCAAAGTTTTTCATTAATCTTAAATAGGGAGATCATAATCTGCTGCTACCCTCCTTTTGCCCTATAAGCCACATCCTTGTTTTCCCTCTGATCCCTGCCTTTGTTGCGATCTCAATTATGATTGTGAGACTTGGTCATTTTCAGTTTCAGAGATGGAAAAAGAGCCACTTGACATGGTTGAGAGCTCAGTTCGAGTCATCGAGACACATGTCGACATCATTCGCAGTCTAGTGACTGATGGGGTTGTGGATACTAGTGAACCGGAATCAGTGTACACACTTAAGACCACTTTGTTTCAAATTGGAGATGTATGTGATGTTGGGGACTTGTTCTCAAATGCTATGAATCAAGAACAAGGCAACACGATGATATTAAACATTAAATATCCCTCGTCCGTTGGAGCATCATCACCTCAAGGATTTAATGAACTTCGGACGAAGGATATAAACATAATATTACGAAGGTGACAAAAATAACATAAAACGATGTAAAATGTAAAACATTAAAAATAAATATGTTGTAAATAAATGATACCATTCACATATTTATTTTTAATACAATGTTTGAGGTATGATTATACCTTTGCCTTGACAAGCAATAATTCCCGAATGATGCTTTCACAATTACAGGAATGCGTGAACAGTAAAGGAATACTGTTCACTATTTATAGGCACAGGACACAGCCTATGAACAATTACAATCATACCCCTCATAAAAGTTTACAGCATCAGCTCAAACTCTTATAGACCAAACGGTCATTCTATCTTTAAGTCGGTTTGTAACTCCGAAGCTTCATGGGCGACACCCTTCGGCATTACGTACAGACAGCTTCAACCGAAACTGTTTCTTCCTTCAGGACCTTCGGCGATGAAGCATGGTCCCAACAGTAGCCCTTCGCGGTGCTAGATCGTTTTTCGTAACGAGCTTGATCCGTGAAAAAAGTCTCTCAGGCTTTAGGAAGCCGAAGGTCCGAAAAAACACCTTCCCTTAGCTCGTTGTCGAGAAACGATACATCTTTCGAGCGCGTAGCAGTTCCACCATGCAAGTTCACTATTCTGCTTTTTGCGGTCCACCGTTCAGCTGGTGCGAGTAACCGTTTGCCTGGTGTAAAAATTCCCGACGATTCACCTTCCTCCCTGCAACACTATATAAACAGACTGGTAGGTGTAAAGTTACCACAGCATTCATTGCTATTACACTGTTGTGCTGCCAAAATTTTTAACCATAGCCGAAGCTCGACTCTCGGATTCAGACGAAGCTCCAATTTGGTGTCTACTTCGTCAGAAGAAAAGGTTATTTAATTCCCGAGAAATCTTTCAAGAAATTTAAAATTGAATGGCCAGGCTGCGCTCTACTGCTAGAGTTGAGCGTGAGGGAGGCGAAGTCGAAGGTGCAGAGACTGTCCCTATCTCCGAAGCAATGCAACGATCCGGATTGGTGACTTCGGAAAGAATGCCTACTGCCGAAACAGAACAAGCTGCTGCCGAAACAGACAGGCTGCTGCCAAAGCAGAACGAGGAGATATTGAGGAAGCTGGTTCTGGCGATGATTACCATATCGCAGTACCGAGCAAGCCTAGTCATTTGGACTTCGGGAAGTCGACTATTTCCAAGGCGGATTTCTCCAAGATGGTGAAGGCGGGCTATTTCAGAGAAGATGAGAAGAAGCTACTTTGGTTTGGAGGAGAGGAGACTACCCCGAAGCCAGAAAAGGATGAAATAGTTATTTTCAAGAGTTTTTTAAAGGCTGGGTTAAGATTTCCTTTGAATAGGATGATTTCTGATGTGTTGCAAAGGTTTGGGATCTATTTTCACCAGTTGACCCCAACGCCATCGTCAGGCTTAGCGTTTATATCTAGGCTCTCCGAAGCCAGGCGGTGGAGCCGTTTGCCGACAGCTTCTATCGAGTACACGAGCTGCATTACCAGACTAAGGCCAGAAAAGATGGGTTGCACAAAAATTTTGGTTGTTACAATTTTGCCTATCGGAAGACCACAAAATTTCCTGTGATCAGCTACCGGAGCAAATGGCCGGCAGGCTGGAAGTCAGAATGGTTTTATGTCAAAGTTGACGAAGACAGAGAGAAGCTAGTACAGAGCCCTCTCGAACTGATCTTCGGAGAAACAAGACCCCGCTGCAGAATGACAACCGAAGGTCCAACTTGGGCCGCACAGGCCGAATTCAAGATTATTGCAGAACACATTGGCACTAGAGATCTAGTGCAGGAATTTCTGGCCTTCAGAGTATTTCCGACCATGAAGGAGTGGACTATGCCGAAGCTTAAAGGAGAAAAGAAAGAAGGGGAGCTTGTCCGACTACCCTATCATTATAAGTTGAAGAAATTCTTTAAAACGCCTTATCAAGAATGGCTTGATACAATTGGAGTAATGAGCAATGAAATCCTTGGAAATTACTCCAAAAAAGAGGACCAGCTAATGACAGCAGCCTTCGGCACTCGGCCGAAGCGAAGGCTGAACAGGGTGCTCGATGCCATTGGTTTTGAATATGCTGATTATGATCGCCTGGGCGGAGATGCTGGAGGCCCAAAGCGAAAAAGAATTTCCAGCGCTGCTGACGAAGAGGTCGCCAAGGTGACCAAAAAGAAAAGGGGAGATTCTGAAAAACTTATCCCTGAAGAATTGAATCCTGAGCTGAAGATGGCCACTGGAGGAAAGAGGAAAACTGCATCTTCAGAACCAAGATCGTTGGTTCGAGAAGAAGATACTCCTGCAACGCCTTCTGCTGTTGAAGTAGAAGAGATTATGAAGGTAATGACTGAACCCTTGCCTGTGAAGCTAAGTCCGCTGGCGTTGGAACTGACGAAGTTTTTTCAGAAGGACAAGGCAGCTTCGGCAGAAGAAGGTCCTGCACTGCCGAAAAAACGAAGGATTATTCAAATAGCAGATGTAATTCATGGGACACCGCTGCCAACACCGGCATCAAGAATTGTTATTGACCAGACTACCGAAGCTAAGGGCGTCACAGCCGAAACCACCACCAGAGCGGATACCTCCGAAGCTGAAACTGGCGCAGCCGAAGCTGCCGGAGTTGAAACTGAAGCCACAGAAGATCTGAACCTGGACAAGACACTTGAAGTTATTGATAACATACTCTTAAAAATGACTGAGGAAGAATCTATTATGGCCGCGGCGAGCACAGGCACTGAAAAGGGGAAAAAACAAGCTGAAGACATTTTGGAGGGTGAAGATTTTGAATTTCAAGATCTAATTGGGCAAGAGCTGACAGACGCTGAAAAAGCAGAGCTTAAAAGATGTGCCATAGCCTGCGGATATAAGCCAGGGGCTACACTATTTGGTGGGGTAAATGAAGGAAAACTAAGGTGCCTTCGAAACCGCAGCAAAGCTAAAATTGTTAGAACTCTCTGCAAAAACATTGGCTTGCCGAAGCTGGAAGTGGACCTCTGCCGCTACCAACGGCACCATATCGCCGGAAGTTTGCTTTATGCTAACTTCAAGGTAACAAATATTTTTGTTATTTTATTATTATTATTATTTTTAGGTTGTTTTCTAACGAAGATCGTTTCGACAGAGCATACTATTAAGTAAAGTTCTAAAAATGCAACAAGATCTCGAAGAAGAGAAAAACAAAGCCGTCATCCAAAGTTTGGCTGAAAAGGTTGAAAACTACGAAGCTGATTTGAAGAAGAAGGATTTCACCATCCAAGATCTTGAAATGTTGGTTAAAGAGCACGAAGGTGCATTAGAAAAGAAAGATTTTGTTATTCAGACTATGGAGGGTTCTTTGGCTGAAATCCAAACTGAGAACGACAACTTGAAGAACGAACTGCTCCAACAGTCAGAAAAATTTGAGCAAGAAAAGAAATATCTCGAAGCAAGGCTGAAAACTGAGATGGATAAAAATTCGATTTTGCAGAAATCCTTTAAAGAACTTCAAGAGAAATGCCTTAGCTTCGGCAGCCGATGCGTGCAACGGCTGAAAGATGTGTTCCATTCTGTCGGAGCTAGCTCTGCAAAATTTACACCTTCAGCTGATAATCTGCCCAGCACGTTAGAATATATTGAAGGCGAGGTTGATGCCCTTGACGAAGTTATTGGTGGGCACGTCGACTTCTGCGCCCTGGTAGCTTCTCGGGGCACAGCCACCGCTTTTCTGAAGGCTGGCTGCACGCATGGAAATATTGTGAATAGACCAAACTTCAGCTTGTCAGCATCAGATCTGATAAATATCCCAAGCCTAGCCCGAAGCATTGGGAATAGATTCATGACCCAGATCTGGGTAAGTGGCGGGCGAAAGATGGCGGGTGACGAAGCTCGAAGTCATCTTAAGCCGGTAAGAAACTTATTTTTGTTACTTTTACCTTCTCCTTGAAATTTGCACCTTTCTTATTTTGCTGTTTGATGTACGCAGGATGACGAAGCTGAAGCTTGACAAAGTTGAAGTTTGACGAAGCCTAGCCTGAAGCTTGATAATTGTTTACAATGTACTGTCCTGCAAAAATTCTGGAGAAACTTTTGTAATATAGTTATGGAACAACTTATGTAAATTTGTACATACCTTGTTATATATTCTGTTTCTGCTGTCTGCGTACAATCTGCTTTGCTGTGGACGAAACTTCTCTTTTGAGCCGAAGGCGAAAAAACACCTTCCCTTCTTTTCGTACACAACGAAGCATAAAAATTTTCCTTCGAGTTTTTCCTCATCGCCAAAGCATCTGTGTTTTTATGCGGTACAATGATGATTCTATGTATGTCTAAATGCATGTTTATGAATGCAAATGACATGATGAGATGCATTATGCAAATGAATATTAAAATACATATTCACAGTCCTTCAGCGTTGACTTTTCGCTGTAAGCCTCCCTTAGGAGCTTCTTCGCCTTTTACTTTCAGTGGAATCAGCGTTGACTTTTCGCTGTAAGCCTCCCTTAGGAGCTTCTTCGCCTTTTACTTTCGGCGGAACCAGCGTTTATTTTTCGCTGTAAGCTCTGCATTCCCTTCGGAACGACTTTTGAGCTTCTCCTTGTTTCCTTTTCTTTTTCCTTTTGCATTTACATTTACATTTTTTGGGGGATATCACTCTCATAAGATTGAAATAAGGAAAATTACATGTTGTGGCCCCATTAAAAACCTTTCTCCCCCTTTGGAAAGGAAAAGGGTGCCACGAAAAAGAATATAAAAAATTACATCAAGCTAAACATAATATCGTCGAAGCTCATCCGCATTCCATGATCTAGGAATGTCGTTGCCGTCCATATCCTTCAATCTGTAGGAACCGGGTCTTGACGAAGATACCACCAAAAAGGGGCCTTCCCACTTTAGCTGTAATTTGCCTGCTATCTCAGGGTTGGCTACTCTTCGAAGTACCAAGTGTCCTGGTTCAATGTTCTTCAACTTGACTTTTCTATCACGCCATTTTATTGTTTCAGCTTGATATTTATTGATGTTTTCCACAGCTTGAAGTCTGATCCCTTCAATAGCATCTTTTTCTACAGAACAATCAACTTCGTCTTTGCCTTCTGCCGAAGCTACTATCCTTATTGATCCTGCTTTGGCCTCTTCTGGGGTTATTGCTTCATCACCGAACAATAGTTTAAAGGGCGTAAAACCTGTTGACCTTGACATGGTTGTATTATGGCTCCATACCACTTTGATTAGCTCGTTAGGCCATTTTCCCCTAGGCTGGTTGAAGATTGACTTCATTATTCCTGTCATTATGATCCCATTAGCTCTTTCGACAAGTCCATTTGACTCTGGGTGTCGAACTGATGCAAAATGGATCTTCGTGCCAATTCGATCACAAAATTCTCTGAAGGCTTCAGAATCAAACTGTGTCCCATTGTCCACAGTAATGGCCTTCGGCACTCCGAAGCGACAAACAATGTTCTTCCAGAAAAACTTTTGAATAGTAAATGAAGTTATTGTGGCTAAGGGCTTTGCCTCAATCCATTTGGAAAAATACTCCACTGCCACTACCACATATCTTAAGTTCCCCTGTGCTGGTGGTAATGGGCCTAGCAAATCATGGCCCCACCTCTGCAATGGCCAAGTGGGTTGTATTAATTGAGTTAAAGATGAAGGTTGTTTTTGATCTCTTGCACATTTCTGACAACCTTCGCACTTTTGGACTATATCCACTGCATCCGAAGCTACCTTTGGCCAATAAAATACTTGGCGAAAAACTTTCCCAAGCAAGGGCCTAGACCCAATGTGAGATCCACACAGGCCTGCATGTATTTCCTTCATTAATTCCATACCTTCGGATCTGGATAAACACTTGAGCAATGGGGAACAGACCCCACACTTGTATAACTCCCCTTCTATTATGACATATGGTCGAGCTCTTGCCTCTATTCTCCTGTTATAAGCTTCGTCGTCTGAAAGAAAATTACCCTGAAGGAAAGAAACAATCTCAGTTCTCCAATCCTCGCTATAAACAGGGGATATATTAAGGATTGCTCTTTCAAGAAGCTCGACTGAAGGTGCTTTTATTGTTTCGAAAAATACTTCCGAAGGTATGGGCAGCCCCTGGGCTGCTGACTTGGCCAATAGATCAGCGTATTCATTTTCTCCACGAGGAATATTTTTGACAGAGAAACCTTCGAAGGAAGCCTCAATCCTTCGGACTGTATCTAGATACTTTTCAAGCTTCGGATCTCTTGCTTTATAGCTCTTGTCAACATGACCAGAAATAACTTGAGAGTCAGTTTTAAGAATGGCCCTTCTGATTCCCATTGCCTTCAACTTCCGAAGACCCAAGAGCAGAGCTTCATACTCAGCGATATTATTTGTGCAACTAAAATCAAGTCGTGCCGCATAACAAGTTTTAACTTTGGAAGGCGAAACCAACACAGCAGCCGCTCCTGCTCCGAAGGTTCCCCAAGACCCATCGCAAAACACTGTCCATGCTTCGGCATCTTTATTTGTTTCTTCCTCCTGAGCCCCTGGCGTCCAGTCAGCAATGAAGTCTGCTAACGCCTGGGACTGAATCGAGGACCTATGAACATAATCAATACAAAATTCATTGAGCTCTGCAGCCCATTTTCCAATCCTTCCAGTAGCTTCTCGGTTTCTCATAATATCCTTTAGAGGTTGTGAAGAAGGAACAATTATGTTGTAAGCTTGAAAATAATGCCGAAGCTTCCTGGAGGCCATAAAAACAGCATACAATATGTTGGGGACTTGTTCTCAAATTCTATAAATCAAGAACAAGACAACACGAAGATGTTAAATATTAAATACCCTTCGTCCGCTGAAGCATTATCTCCTCGAGGGTTTAATGAACTTCGGACGAAGGATATAAACATAATATAACAAAGGTTACGAAGGAAAAGACCTTCGTTAAGTTGGTAAATGAGTAAACAGAATAAACATATGTATATAAAGTGTGAAAATAATAATACCAGCATTATCATTAGTACATTTCTATTATTAAATTCATGAAAACGAATTACAAATGTACCTTCAGACTGATGTAAGGCAAAGGTACAATTCGTGATGCAAAAAGACATGTGCCCAGTCAGCGTGAACAGTACGAGAGTACTGTTCACCTATTTATAGGCACGGGACGCAGCCCGTGTAAAATTATATTGATGCCCTTTACATTTATCAATAACTCTATAGTAATTCTTCGAGGTCCAATTTGGCTTTTCATCTTTAAGTCGGTTCCTCTTTTCTGCCGTTATGCCGAAGCTTTTCTGCATATGGCTTCATGATCGTCTTATCCTTCGTCATGACCGCTTTTCATTCCAGCTTCGTCTTAAACATGCCCTTATATATTCGCGACCTGACTCCGAAGGTGCCTGTTCCGAAGGTCCCTGTTCACATTTTACACTTGGAAAACATTGTCAAACTGTGTTTTTGAGGACCTTCGGGAGCCGAAGGCCCCCAACAGTAGCCCCTCGCAATATCAATTTATTGTAAAGATAAATTTATATTGCGACATGGACGAAGGCTTTAAGCCGAAGGTCCAAAAAAACACCTTCCTTTTGCTAGAATAGCAACAGTCATTGACAAGCGGGTCCCTCCAGTTTTCGACATACTGGGTGTATAAATACAAGCTCTCCGCGAGTTTATTTGACACGCCCTTTTGCCACCTGCTTTTTACTCACTAGCTTTCAACCTGCGCACCCTGCCCTTAGCCTGCGCGCGACAGCATTTGCTCAGTTTTAAATTTTTAAGCTTCGGCTTCAAGTCTAGTTTGCCAGCATTCGCGAAAATGTCTGAAGATGAGACAGCTGCTGGTGCTTCGAAGCTAAGCCTTTCAGAGGAGATGCATCTGGGTTTTCTTGAGTCAATGTCGAAGACCAATACTGAAAAGATTGTCAAGGAAACTTTGGAGGGTTTATCTGAAGATACTGGCGACAGTGATAGCTATGATGTGGATAGTGGCGGAGAGGATTCCGAAGATCGCCCGTGGCGGCCTAGTCACTCAAACTTCGGAAAATCAACTATAAAGCAGAGTCACCTTGAAAACATGAGGGGGAGATACTTCCGAGATATATCCATCGTGAGGGCGGATGACGGAGAAAAAACTACGCCGACCCCCGAAGATAATGAGGTTGTGATCTTCCGAAGCTTTTTAAAGGCTGGGCTACGATTCCCCCTAAGCAAGTTTGTATTAGAAGTTCTGAAAATATATCAAATTTACCTTCATCAACTTACCCCTGAAGCAGTGATAAGATTGGGAATCTTCGTCTGGGCCGTGAGGAGCCAGGGTTTGGAGCCAAGTGCTAAAAGCTTTTACAATATACACGAGCTAGTATATGTGACGAAACCATGGGGCAAGGAACAATATCATAATAATTTTGGTTGTTATATCTTCGGTGCCCGCTCTGGGTCGAGCTGTCCCGTGCCAACCTTTCGGAAGAGATGGCCAGGGGAATGGATGAAGGAATGGTTCTATGTGAAAAACGATTTGACGGTTCGGGAAGATATCAAGGATATCATCATGCGCCCTATCTGGCAGTGCTTCGGACTTCGGAAACCAAAGGTAGAAATGGACGAAGCAGCTGAAGAATGTCAGAGGGCCTTCGGCGTAGTCTGTTCCTTTATTGGGACCAGGGATTTAATGCAAGAGCACATTGCCTTCAGAGTGTGGCCACTTGTAGATGACTGGGAAATGCCGAAGGAAACCATCAAAGAAGCTGACGAGGGTGGACTAATTAGACTGAAATATACATTCAAGTACGGAGATAAATTTGTTGAACCGGATGATGATTGGCTGAAAAGTATTGAGAATGTAAGTGATGAATTGCTTGGGACCTATTCAAAAGCTGAAAACACTGCATTATCAGCGGCTTTCAGAGGCCGAAAGAAGAAGAGGCTCAACCGAGTATTTGATGCTATTGGGTTTATCTATCCCGACTACTGTTATCCAATGCAAGGTCAAAAGAGAAAAAATACTGCTCCTGCAAAGGACACTACTTCGGCTGCTCCCGGAAAGCCAGCACCGAAGAGGAAGAAAGTGAAAGTGTCCACACACCCTCCACGTTGTATTGAGCCGGCCACAGTGCCCGAGTTTATTGGCGAGGCCTCTTCGGCTACCGAAGCCAGAGAACCAACTGCAGCGCTAAAATCCGAAGAAATGGCTGAGGCACCAGCAATAAGAAAGGAGAAATCTGAAGAAAGAGAAACACCAGATGTTATAAGTCCTTCAACAAAAGTTGAGACAGCGAAAAGCCAGAAGGGGCCAGCAGCAACCCTGAAAAGAAAAAGAATGGTTAATGTGCTGGATGTCCTGGAGACGATTAAATCTTCAAGCACAACTCCAAAGAAAATTATCGAGGCGCCTATTGAAGCCTTTGCTGCTGAAACTTCGAAGCAGCAATCTGAAACTGAAGCTGGGCCTTCGGAATCCACCAAGATACAGCCTTTGGAGGTCGAAAAAATGTCAAAGGCAAGTTTAGAAACTGAAAAAGCAACAATAACAGAACCGATTCTGATTGGGGAAATTGGTACTGCCACCCCCGAAGCATCCTCCAAAATACATGATTATATTGTGCGACATGCTTCGGGGAAGAAACTGTCTGAAGAAGAAATTTTTGAAGCCAATCACTATGCCCGAGAACTGAAATATTCGAAGGGGGCCGTAGTATTCAACGGGACAAACGAAGATGACTTCTTATATTGCCTCCTAGACAATAAAGAATTATCCGTGTGCCGGGAAATGGCTAGAAGCATGGGATTCCCGAAGCTTGAAGCTGGCCTTTGCGCCATGACGAAGGAGGATCTTGCGGATAGTCTTGCATATAACAGTCTAAAGGTACGAAGATTGTAAACTTTGAATTTTGTGGATTTTGAATGAATCCTTTACTGTTGTGTTAATCCATTCATCTTTTTGAATAGGGCTTAATTCTCAGCAATGCCTTAAGGGCACAAAAGAATGCTGAAGACGAGAGCTGCACCATTGCTCTCAACAACCTTCGAACAGAGGTTATTAGGCTACGAAACGAAGCCTTGGAGAAAGACAGAATTCTGCTTACATTAGTGGAAAAAATGAAGGAGGACGAAGCTAACTCTAAAACTCAAGCCGAAGCACAAAGGCGTGAGATTGAAGATCTTCGTAAACAACTAGCCCGAGCCAAAGAAGAACGTATTCTTGAAGAAACAAAACGAGAGTTAAGTGAACAATGGGCAGATCATTTGGAAGTTAATGTTAAAGAGCTTCGTGCTTCTCAAAGAAAATGCTATGTTAAATCCATAGAGTGCGTTAAGAAGATAAAATCCAGCTTTGCCAATGTTGGCGCATTCTCTAGCGAGGAGAATTTCTCAAGGGGCAATCCCGAAGGTCCGATGGAATGGATTAGTAACGAAGCTGAGGCCTTCGAAGAAATCCTGAATAGCCGCGGAGACATATGTGCTTTTTCGGGTGCTAGAGGAATTGCTACTGTTTTAGAGAAGAAAGGTTGTGAGCATGTAAAATCTTTAGCGCAATCCGAAGCTACTTTGTCCTCCGAAGACATTAAAGACCCCTCAGCCGAAGCAAGCATGATCGGCGGAAAATTTTTCACTGATATCTGGGACAACGGCGGCCGAGAAATGGCACAAGAAATTATTCAAAAAAGCGAAAAAGGCATCTATGATGCCAGAAAAGTAGCGGCGGCTGCCGAAAAAAGTACCGAGCCCGAAGGGCAAATAGGTATTAATTAGTGATTTTTATTATGTTGTAATTTTTGATTCCAGACTTTGCTCACGGTTTGTAATAGTAATATAGCCGTATCTTCTCTTCGCTCAGAACCTGCTGAGGCATCTCCGGGCCCCCACCCGAAGGGGGACGATGAAATTAGAAAAATGGCCGAAGCCATTATGGACAAGGTTGTCGACCAGCTACTGAACGAAGCTGCAGAAATAGTTCTAAAAGAGGATTAAATGCTACTGTAAAAACATTTGGAACGTAACGTATGTAATATATTGTAACTTTGAATGTAATATATAATCCATGTACAGTTTTAATTCTTTACGATGCATTAAATCTTGCGTACATACCATTTTTTGAGCCTTCGGCGAAAAAACACCTTCCCTTCTTTTCATGCTTCGTGAAGAAAACTTTATATCACCAGAAGTTGCATTCGTTCGTGGTGAAGATTATCCAAGCTTCGTGAAATATTCTCCGAAGCTATAGAAAAGTTTTTGTTGCCTCTCTAATGAAGCTACACTTCTTCTCGGCTTGTCTTGTGCTTTAGCACGATTTTCTCTTTTCCGAATTATTCTCCGAAGATCAATACTGTATCCCCTTCTTGTTCCATATGCAATATGCTGTATGATGCTTATGTTATGCAGAATGATGTGATGATGTTATGTTATGCAAGATGACGTTTGTGCCACAGATACATATCCCTGTAATAGAGCATACACACTTTTTATATCAGCGTTGACTTTTCGCTGTAAGCCTCCCTTAGGAGCTTCTTCGCCTTTTACTTTCAGCGGAATCAGCGTTTATTTTTCGCTGTAAGCCTCCCTTAGAAACGACTTTTTACTGTTTCGAACAACTTGCTCTGTGTCTATTAAAACAAAATTTTGATAATACAAAGGTCCTTCATGCCACCATAAATTCGTATGCTTCAACGATTCAAGCCTATGAAAAAGACACATTTTTATTAAAGTGTTACAAGGAATTAAAAAATGATAAAGGGCACTTGATCTTCCCATAATTGTTCCTTATTAACAAAAAAGTAATACCGAATGTAAAAATGCGAAAAAACTGCTGTTGAGGTAGGATATTTATCAGTAAATGTGCTTCGACCTTGGCACAGTGCTATTGACTGTGCGAGCTTCGGAGTCCTCTCTGAAATCCCTCTGATTGTGGTGACTCCCTTCTGGCTGGAGCCCTGGCTGCGTCGGTGGCGGCGGTGGAGGCTGTTGCCAGGATGCTTGGGGTTGACTTGCCGAAGCAACAGAAGCTGCAGGGTGATTGCCTACATATTCTGGAATGTAAGGCGAATGGTACGAAGCAGTATGCAGGACCTGCTTCGGCTGATTCTGTTGTGCAGCAGCTTTTGCTAGCTCATGTTGCTTCTGGATGGTAATGTGACACATCTTGGTGGTCTGGCCCTTACCTTCACCACAGAATAGGCAGTATATTTTTCTTGGTTGATCCCCAAATCTTCCCCCGAAGCCCCTGGCGCCTCTGCCCCTTGGCACTGGCGGCCGGAAGGAGCTTTGCTGCTGCCCCGAAGCTTGGGAGGAGCACTGTGGCCTTTGCTGTTGACTCGCTTTGTCGTCATTTTGAGTAGAATTGTGAATTGACCTGACGTGCCTTGGATAAAATCTTCCTCCGAAGCCCCTAGTCATTTTAGAGAACCTGAGGGCTTCCTCCCTTCTTTGGCGAAAATCATTGTCAGCTCGAATGTACTCGTCCATCTTCTGGAGCAGCTTCTCCAGAGTTTGGGGAGGCTTCCTGGCAAAGTACTGAGCTGCAGGTCCTGGCCGAAGCCCCTTGATCATGGCCTCAATGACAATTTCATTAGGCACTGTTGGTGCCTGCGCCCTCAGACGTAGGAACCTTCGGACATATGCTTGAAGATATTCTTCATGATCCTGGGTGCACTGGAATAAAGCTTGAGCAGTGACTGGCTTCGTCTGAAAGCCCTGGAAGCTGGTTATCAGCATGTCCTTCAACTTTTGTCGTGAGGTGATTGTCCCTGGCCTAAGAGAAGAGTACCAAGTTTGTGTGACGCTTCTGACAGCCATGACGAAGGACTTTGCCATGACCGCCGTGTTGCCACCGTACGAAGATATAGTTGCTTCGTAGCTCATCAAGAATTGTTTCGGGTCTGAATGACCGTCGTACATGGGGAGCTGAGGTGGCTTGTAAGATTGTGGCCAAGGAACAGCCTGCAGTTCTGTTGACAAGGGAGAAGCATCATCAAAAGCAAAATTTCCGTGATGGAAATCTTCATACCAGTCATCCTCGTTGTAGAAACCCTCTTGATGAAGCTCTCTGCGCGGGGGCCTTTGGTTCTGGTCATCTTGAGCGAGATGTCGAAGCTCTTCAGAGGCTTCGTCTATCTGCCTTTGAAGATCAGCTAGACGAGCCATCTTCTCCTTCTTGCGTTGGACCTGTTGATTGAGCATTTCCAAATTTTGGATTTCTTGATCCAATTCGTCCTCCGGGGGCGCTGGACTGGTGGCCTTTCTCTTCTGGCTTCGGGCCTCCCTAAGAGAAACGACATCATGATTGTGGTCTAGCGGCTGCAGAGCAGCAGCCCCTGTTGCTGAAGCTTTTTTCGGCGGCATGACGAAGGTGATGCTTGCCGAAGATTTTCAAAACTCAAAAAGTGGAAGTGAGTTCACCGGAGGTGGGCGCCAATGACTTGTTCTCAAATGCTATAAATCAAGAACAAGACAACACGAAGATGTTAAATATTAAATACCCTTCGTCCGCTGAAGCATTATCTCCTCGAGGGTTTAATGAACTTCGGACGAAGGATATAAACATAATATAACAAAGGTTACGAAGGAAAAGACCTTCGTTAAGTTGGTAAATGAGTAAACAGAATAAACATATGTATATAAAGTGTGAAAATAATAATACCAGCATTATCATCAGTACATTTCTATTATTAAATTCATAAAAACGAATTACAAATGTACCTTCAGACTGATGTGAGGCAAAGGTACAAGTCGTGATGCAAAAAGACGTGTGCCCAGTCAGCGTGAACAGTACGAGAGTACTGTTCACCTATTTATAGGCACGGGACACAGCCCGTGTAAAATTACATTGATGCCCTTTACATTTATCAATAACTCTATAGTAATTCTTCGAGGTCCAATTTGGCTTTTCATCTTTAAGTCGGTTCCTCTTTTCTGCCGTTATGCCGAAGCTTTTCTGCATATGGCTTCATGATCGTCTTATCCTTCGTCATGACCGCTTTTCATTCCAGCTTCGTCTTAAACATGCCCTTATATATTCGCGACCTGACTCCGAAGATGCCTGTTCCGAAGGTGCCTGTTCACATTTTACACTTGGAAAACATTGTCAAACTGTGTTTTTGAGGACCTTCGGGAGCCGAAGGCCCCCAACACAATACCTTCTCCAATTCTGTATAATTTTTCTTTGATAAACTAAGAACCTCGGATACGAAATATATTGGGGCCTGCTTCTTAACTTGGCCTTCAAGCTTCTCCTGGACAAGTGCCGCACTTACCGCTGACGATCATAACAAAGGAGCCCCTGGCGTTGGTGGAGTTAATATTGTTAGATCTATCAAATATTGCTTCAGCTCTTTGAAAGCTTTCTGCTGAATTGGTCCCCATTGAAAGACTTCGGCTGACTTCAGCACTTCGAAGAATGGCAAGTTTCTCTCTGCCGATCTGGATATGAATCTGTTGAGAGATGCCAGCCTTCCCGTCAATCTTTGAGCCCCCTTTTTTGTGCTTGGTGGTTCCATTCGAAGTATAGCTTCGATTTTACTTGGATTAGCCTCAATTCCCTTTGTTGAAACTAGGCAACCAAGAAATTTCCCCTTCTTTACTCCGAAGACACATTTTTCTGGATTCAGCTTTAAACCAGCCTGTCTAAAATTAGCGAAGGTCTCCTGTAAATCAGCAATGTGGTTATCTTGCTTCGTGCTTTTTACAATAATGTCATCAACATAAGTTAGTACATTCCTGCCTATCTGAGAATGGAGAACCTTCGTTGTCATTCTGCTGAAGCTTCCTCCAGCATTTTTAAGCCCCTCAGGCATCCGAAGGTAGCAATATGTCCCGCTAGGGGTTATGAAGCTGGTTTTTGGTTCATCCTCCTTCTTCATCCAGATTTGATGATAGTCTAAATAGCAATCCAGCAAACTCATAAGCTCTGATGAAGCTGCTGCATCGACTAAGGAATCTATCCTTGGCAATGGAAACTCGTCCTTCGGACAAGCCTTATTGAGATCAGTAAAATCAATACACATTCTCCATTTACCATTGGCCTTCTTCACCATAACAGTGTTAGCCAACCATTCTGGCTATTTCACCTCTCTAATAACTCCAGCACTGAGGAGTCTTTTCACTTCATTCCGAGCACCTTCGGCCTTGTCATCAGACATCTTTCGAAGCCTCTGCTTTCTGGGTCTGAAGGATGGATCGACATTGAGCGAATGCTCAATAACATCCCTGTTAACTCCACAAAGATCATTAGCTGACCAGGCAAAAACATCTTTATTGTTGAACAGAAACCTTATCAAGGTTTTTTCCTGCTCTTCAGACAATTGAGATCCCAATAGCACCTTCTGATCTGCTATATCCTCACATAAGGGCATGGGCTTCGGCTGGTCAGCTGAAGCAGCTTTTTCCCTTCTGAACTTGTATTGCTCACAGGCCTCAGCTCCATCTATGTTATGGATTGCTTTTGAATCTGTCCAATTTCCTTTGGCCCTTCTGGCAGCTTCCTGACTTCCATGAATAGCAATAGGCCCTTGGTCCGAAGGTATCTTCATGCAAAGGTAAGCTGGGTGAAGAATTGCTTCAAAGGCATTGAGAGTACCTCGACCAATGATAGCATTGTAAGGATACTCCATGTCAACAATATCAAACACAATTTGCTCAGTCCTTGTGTTGTTAACAAATCCGAAGGTTACTGGCATGGTGATCTTCCCAAGTGCTACAATTTGCCGTCCTCCGAAGCCACAAAGAGGGTGTGTAGCATCATGGATCTTGTCTTCGGGCTCTTGCATTTGTCTGAAAGCTTTAGCAAATATGATATCAGCTGCGCTGCCTGTGTCAACCAAAACATTATGGACTAGAAATCCTTTGATCACACAAGAGATAACCATAGCATCATTGTGTGGATAATCCTTGAGTTGAAGATCCTCTTGGGAGAAGGTAATTGGAATGTGAGACCATCTTGACTTGATGAAGGGTCCTTGCACCCCAACATGCTGTACCCTTCTCTGTGCTTCCTTCTTCTGCTTTTTGTTGGCTGGCTCTGAGCATGAACCACCTATTATCGGGAGCACCAGCTTCGGGGCCGAAGCAGGTCCAGCTTGATCGTTGAACGAAGCCATCAGCTCAAAAAAGTGGAAGTGTGTTGACCAGAGGTGGGCGCCAATGTTGGGGACTTGTTCTCAAATGCTATGAATCAAGAACAAGGCAACACGATGATATTAAACATTAAATATCCTTCGTCCGTTGGAGCATCATCACCTTAAGGATTTAATGAACTTCGGACGAAGGATATAAACATAATATTACGAAGGTGACAAAAATAACATAAAACGATGTAAAATGTAAAACATTAAAAATAAATATGTTGTAAATAAATGATACCATTCACATATTTATTTTTAATACAATGTTTGAGGTATGATTATACCTTTGCCTTGACAAGCAATAATTCCCGAATGATGCTTTCACAATTACAGGAATGCGTGAACAGTAAAGGAATACTGTTCACTATTTATAGGCACAGGACACAGCCTGTGAACAATTACAATCATACCCCTCATAAAAGTCTACAACATCAGCTCAAACTCTTATGGACCAAAAGGTCATTCTATCTTTAAGTCGGTTTGTAACTCCGAAGCTTCATGGGCGACACCCTTCGGCATTACGTACAGACAGCTTCAACCGAAACTGTTTCTTCCTTCAGGACCTTCGGCGACGAAGCATGGTCCCAACATGTGACATGCTTGAGAAGTGTGCTCTGTCCATCAAAAAGTATGCTGACTCCTAGAGGGCTAAAATTATTCAAGATGAAGCCCTGCAATATGCTGAAGATGATGAAGCTGCAGATGATTTGGAGGAACTCCCAAGCCTAGATCTCCTTACTCAAGCCGACATATTGGAAAAATATTTTGGAATTGAGTATGATAGCGACCAGTCAAGGGGTTGTTGATGTTTAGTCCTAAACAACACGATATGAGTATCGTAGGTTTCACTCTAGGGTTGTAGTACTGGTATGCACAAGGTTGTAATACTAGTATCCCTGCCTTTGTTGCTATCTCAATTTTGATTGTGAGACTTTTCTCATACTTTCTCTTTAGCATTATTCTAGTTGTCGATCATGTCAAAAGCTTGATAATGTTTTTTGTATGAACCTCTTAGAGAGTGTGAAGTCAATGAACTATCTTCGAGTACTATTGGGAAGTGGATCTCTTTGATGTATTTGTTTTCCCTAGTGATATCGATGGTGCCGAGTAGCACCAAATTTGGACTTGTGTCCATATCTATAGATGCTAATAGTTGAGCACTAGCGCCTACAATCTTGACTACCTCATCCCTATTCTCTGTTTGGGACTTATATGGAGAATGGCTTCGGCTGAATGCCTGAATCGGGCCAGGAAGCACAGAGCAGATAGAAGTGCACATTCCAATGCAGTTAGACAGAGAAGGCATGGATGTGATGTTATAATGCTAAAGGACCCCAAGAAGAGATTATGGCCTGTCATTTACCACCACTGCCCGTTATTTGTGGGCTTCACCGAGGGCTGGAAACATTTGGTGGCAGCAAACGACCTTCGGGCTGGGGTTGTCTGCGAGCTTGTTAAGGGGCCAGACGATGGTGAGCCGGTGTACTATGTCCGGATGTGTGGTCACAAAATTTAAAGCCGCCCCAGCTTCATGTGTGCGCTTCTCTTCTCTTAGGTGGGCTACTAAGTGATCTTAGCAGCACACATAAGAGAAGAGAAGCGCACAGATGAAGCCGGGGCGGCTTTAAATTTTGTGACCACACATCCGGACATAGTACACCGGCTCACCATCGTCTGGCCCCTTAACAAGCTCGCAGACGTCCCCAGTTCGAAAGTCATTTGCTGCCACCAAATGTTTTCAGCCCTCGGTGAAGCCCACAAATAATGGGCAGTGGTGGTAAACGACAGGCCATAATCTCTTCTTGGGGTCCTTCAGCATTATAACATCACAGCCATGCCTTCTCTATCTAACTGCATTGGAAAGTGCACTTATATTTGCTCCGTGCTTCCCAGTCCGATCCTGCTCCGGAATTTCGTCCTTCGTAGGCAGTAAAGACTCTGGGACCTCACAGTTACTAGACATTCTGCCTTCCTGTTTGGGGAGGAAAGAAGGGACACGGAGGTGGGTTTGGGCTCAATTTCTTTTAAATCACCTTTTCTCCAAGTTCCCTTATTGATGGAACCAGTATATCAGACTAACAGTATATCCTCGGTCGACCCCCTTATTGATGGAACCAGTTGTGCAATAGGTACCTACTAGGATGGATGTGGTCTGCACCGGTGCGTCTAACAGAGTTGATGAAGACGCGACCAAACTTGAATGGCAGACAACGAGCAGCTATGGTGAAGGGAGTGGGGAGGATAGTTCTAGTGACGACAATCCTTGTCCTCCTATACCTCCAAGGAAGAAAAAACATCAGATGAGCTTGATGCCGACTATATTCCCAACGATGAAGAGGTAAATAGAAATATGCCGACTATATTCTAAAATAATGTTCATATATGAAAGGCCATTAATTGTTTCAATATATAGATTTCAAATGAAGAGAAGAAAGAGGATGCATGTTCTACACGAAACACGGAGGATGCTCCGATGCCTGAATCATCCATTTCACATAAGCAGAAACGAGGGCGACGAGGTCCCAATCAGATGAAAGAAGGTGCGGTTATGTACGTAACAAAACTAAATGCAGAGGGGTTTCCTGAAGAACCACTTGACGTGGTTACAAAGTTTTGAAATTCCTGCGGATCTACTGTTAGAGATATAGTGCCAATCACACTTCAAAAATGGAAGGATTTAGATGAAGACACCCGCAATAAGCTATGGGCTAAGTTGTCTGAGTCATTCAAGGTCCCAAAAGGCACAGAGGATGCAGTAAGGAAGTCGATGCTCTCTGCTATGGCCAAGATGTTTCGTGGGTGGAAGGTCGAGATGAATAGGGAATTTGTTAAGAAGAATAAGGTTCCTCCACCCAAGAAAATGGGGAAAATCACTCAAGCTCAGTGGGAGAAATTTGTTCGTCAGAAGACCGAACTGAAGGCCAAAGAACTAGACAAAACTAATTCTCAGAGAGCGAAGATGAACAAACACCACCATCGCCTGGGGTCAACTGGATATCACCATAAAGTTGTGCAGTGGAATAGGATAATCGAGGAAGCTATAGCTAACGGCACTTTGGACCCAATATTAAAAGATATCGATGAGCGAGCTATTCGTTGGATCTTAGGTCGGGCAGGTTTGAGTGAGGACGGCAAACCTTTGCATCCAGAATTGGTAAGCGAAGTTTTGACAAAAATTCAAGAATATGCAGATAAGAGAAATGTTGGAACTTGCTCTCAGTTGCAAGGGGATCCAACAAGGGTGAACAGTGATGTCAACAGGGCACTCGCGCTAGATGGCAAAAGCTCTGTTAATCTGGCCTCTCACGGGCACTGTGCAGGGGTATTTATAGGTACCTGAGTGCGCAGCACCTCGAGCTAAGGACGCATGTGCCCTCAGCTACCTAGATTATCCCTAGAATATTCCCATAAAGCGGGGTTACAGACCGTAATTACAGGAATGCTTTTACAAATTAGGCCCGTAACGCACGGCAGCCAAGCGGGGCCCGTTACAATGGGCCGGATTGCACATGGGCCTCCGAGCTGGACGAGGCCGCATCGTGGGATGCCCTTCGCCGCCAGTCTTCGTCTGGTGCGGAAGAAGCGAAGGGTGTCCCTGCCTGTTTTGTTTCTGTTAGTTCAGCTGCTGCAGCGAAGGCTTCGAGCGAAGGGTGGCGCCTTTGCCTTCGCCCCAACATTTGCCCTCCGAGGGACCAGTTCGACAAAGTCACCTGGTGCCGAAGACGTCGTTAGATGGCGGAGACGCTGCCCTCGCTCGAAGTGGTTCCGCGGGGGGTTTTGATATGACTGTTGATTGACGGCGTACTGTTGGATTGCGGGTTTCCCGAAGCACCGCGCCCTGTTGGATTGCGGGTTTCCCGAAGAGCCGCGCCCTGTCTATAAAAGGGGGCGGGGGTCGGCGCTTTTTGAACTTCACCTTCCGCGCTCCGCGAAAACCCTAGCCGCCCTTTCCGCCGTCTTGCTGCTCGTCTGCCCGCCGTGCGCTTGTTCGCCGGAGATCTGGCTCGAGTGAAGCAGACCGCCCGCCGCCGCCGACGGTACGTAGCGATGCCGTCCTCGTCTTCTTCCACTGCCGCTACACCGCCGGCCGTTCCCTCGCCGCCGGCCGCCGCCTCGTCTGAGGAGACGCTGAGTAGTTTAATGGCGGAGGAGTTGCGCGCCGGCGATTCTGTTGATTTTGGCGTATCGTGGATGTCGTCGGCCCGCGTGCAAGATATGCAGCGGTTGGGTTACTTCGGCGGCGGAGTTGGTCGAGTCCCGGGGACGGAGGAAGTCCCCGAGCCAGAGGGCGAGTTGGTCGTTTTCGAGGCGTTCTTCGCCGCCGGACTCCGCTTGCCTGCGCACCGATTTGTTGGCGAAGTCCTGCGCAGGTTCAACGTTCAAATACATCAGCTGACACCGAATGCCATAGTGGCTCTGTCGAAGTATGTCTGGGCGACGACTTCGTACGGCGGACAGCCATCGGTGGAAGTTTTTGCGAAGTATTATTGTTTGCATTGGCAGAAGAGGATGATTGGAGGCGAAGTTGCTCAGTTTGGATCCTGCACATTCACGCCGAAGACCGGCAAAACCACGATGCAGGTAGTCGAGTTGGTTCCTTGCGCCCGCAACAAGTGGGGCAACTGGAATGAATTTTGGTTTTACGTCACTGAGGGTACCGTCGAAGGCCATGAGGGACTCCCCGTGTCCGCGATGTGTTCTCATTTTTACTCAGCGTACCCACCCTTTGAAGTGGCAGTGGGTGATGAGGACGAAGGGGCTCTTCGGTGCGCCGCCGGCCTGAGCAGTGGGCGCGACTTGGTTGAAGAATTTGTGGCGTACGGGGTGTGGACATTGGCGCGTGGCTGGGCGTTGGGCGAAGTATGCCCTCGCCAGATGCCTTTTCATGGTGGAAGGGTGGTGCGGAGTCCCGCCTTCGCCCTGAATCTGCAAAACCGCGATCCGGCCGCCGTTGTGCGTGAGGCGGAGGATGGGGCGGTGCGGCTTGTTGGACGCTACGTGCCGAGGACAGAGGGCCAGCGCAGCTGGGATATCCGCGGGTCGAATGACCGCTTGAACAGGGTTTTTGAATTAAATCAATTGCCATATGACGGCTACCCTGGTCAAGACGATGTGGACCGCCGTGGGAAGAGACTGGCGGTGGAGACCGAAGACGACCCTGCGCCGGCGGCCGCCCCATCCTCTAAAAAGAGAAAATTAGGTACTGCTATGGGAGGACTTGGGGTTTCTGATCGTTTTGCTAGAGAGTTGATGAGGACGTGCGCGGCCCCGGGGAAAAGGATGTCTTCGCCCGAGCTCCGGGAGTCTTCGGCTCGGATGCTGAGGGTTACCGGGGGTTGCTGGCCTAGGAATGTTCCTGTCCCCCGCGCGGCTGGCGTGGACTTTTTTACATCTCGCATGGTTCGTGAATGGAGGGTATTTCCTTACGGGCGGAATATTGCTGCTGTTGTGTCAGCAGTGATGGACAAGGATCGCCAGGGAGCTGCACAGAAGCGCCAAGCGGCTGTCAGGCTCGTTGAAGCCAGGCCGAAGAGGCAGCGGGGGGCTGTGAAGGCTGCGGCCCCCGGCGGAGGCCGGCCGCCGCTGGCGGCGAAGTCGGGCGTCCCTGCATCTAGCAAGGCGCCGGAGGCAACGGCAGGCCCCGGAGGCTCGAAATCGGCGAAGGCGGTGCCGCCGGCCAGCGGAGTGGTGGAGGTCGCGAAGGCGGCCCGAGCGTTGCCGTTGGCGGGCAAACGTGTCGCCGACTTCGTCACCGATATTAGTGTGAACGACTATCTCGGTGGTAAGTTGTTGGCTTGGCTTTCTTTTTTTTGATTGGTTCGTTGGTACGTTGCAGGGTTGGGCGAAGGCCAACTTGCTATGGTTGCGCCTGCCGCGGCGACCACGACGGCTGCCGCAGTGCCGAAGGCGAAGGGCGGGGCTCTTAGCGCCGGTGGCGAGGCGTCGGCCCTCGCGGTTGTCATGGATGAGGCGGGCGCTGCGTCCCGCCGGCTGACGGAGGTGACGGAGGCGCTACGTCAGGTCCGCTGAGTTGGACTTCGTCCCTTTTTTTTGGCTTGCTGGGGCCGCGGTCTTACGATTGCTCTGCAGGTGGCTGACTTCGCCAGCCGCACTGCGTCGGGGGCCCTCACGGCAGCTGTGGCTGCCGAAGTTGAAAGACTTCGGACACAACATGCTGACGCCGTCCGTGAAAAATCAGCCGCCGACAGCAAGTGTCGCAAGCTGGCGGACAAGGTGGCCACACTGGAGGACGAGAAGGCCGCCCTCCGGCGCTAGCTGGCGGGGGAAAGGAGGGAGACCAACGAGGCCCTTGTCAAGGCGCAGGTTGCGCAGGCTGAGGCCAACCTGGCACGGGCGGAGGGCAATCTTGCTAGGGAGCGTGCCGAGCAGCTGCAGGAGCGGCTCACCGCCCTGGAGAGCCGCGTGAAGGGGGCCGAGGCCGCGTCCCGAGCGGAGGCAGAGCGGACGCGCCAACTGCTTGTAGATACATACCGTGGCCTGGGCGCGGGGACCGGTGAATTCGAAGTGCCGGACCGAGAGCCAGGACTTCGGTGCCTGGAGTGGGTGCAGGAGGAGTTGCAGGCACTCCCCACTGTCGTGGAGGGGTTTATGGCGTATGCCTCCCTGGTCACCTACGAGGGGGCGATGAACGCGCTCTCCCGTGAAGGGTGCCGGCACTTCGAGGTCTTCGACCAAGTCGAAGAAGATTTTGAGCAAGATATCTTCAAGGTTGAGGACCCCGTAGTGAAGGAATCTGCCGGAGCTATCTTCGACCGGCTGTGGGGTCCACACGGTCGCGAGGTGGTCAGGGAGCGCGCCGAGACGGCGAGGGCTCAGGTGACGTTTTCGCTTGTTTGGTATTTGTTGGACGTGGGCTGTGTATGTGTTTGATGAATTTTGTGTGTTTTGGCTTAGGCGGCGCGTGGCGAGAGGGTCGACGACTTTGGGGCGCTGAACAGCATGCTGACTGACCCGGAGTCGACCCCGGCGGAGGCCGTGTCTGGGGTCGCCCTGGAGCCGACCCCGGACATTGCGGGGGACGCGTCAGGTGCCCCCGCATCCGCTGCGGCCGGCGAGGACCTGCCCCCAGAGGTCGCCGAAGGCGCGCCTGATGCTTCCGCAGCTGCCGCGCCGAGTGCTGAAGATCCCGCAGCGGTAGCGGCGGAGATAACTGCGGAAGCAACGGCGGAGCCAACGGCGGAGGCTCCCGCAACGTCAGGGCCGTCGCAGGTGGCGTAGTGGGTGTAGAGGGTTGGGGGAATTTGTACATGTTACTGAATTTTGGTTGCTGCGCAGGTTCAAGATTTTGGGCCTGCGCACACAACCGCTACTACTAAATTTTTGGCGGCTTCGACCGCGGAAGATGGTAATGAATGTGGTGGGTCTGCACTTGAGTTTTTTGATTGTGCTGACTCTGGGAGCTCGATTGAGTGGACTGAGGAGTCGTCAGAGGACTTGGACTACTTCGCGGCCTTGGATGTGGCTGCGGCGGAGGCTTCGCCGCACGCCGCGGACGCAGGGGATGTGCCAGGTCCTAGCACCGGGAGACGGCGACGAAGTGCAGTTGCGAAACGTAGAGTTAGTGGGGCGGAGGGGGCTCGGCTTCGTGTGAGTGGGGCTGGCCGGCAGGAACTGTTGTCTTTGCCGGCCGCCGAGAATACAGGTGAATTATTCCTAAGGTTGAGCCGATGTAGAGTGTGGTGCCCTCGCTTGTATATGTAGAGGCTTGTATGATGAAATTGTGTGCCCTCGCTTGCATATGTGTGCGAAGGCGTTGTGTACTTTGTCTGGTTTGTTTTGTTGTGCTGTGTTGGTGTGATTAAAGTTGGTCTTGGCGTGGACGATTTGATGTTGTCGTTTCTGCCTTTGTTGTGCTAGTCCGGTTGCACCCTTAGGTGTCTTCTGCGCGGATAGTCTTCGCGATAGACTTCGGTTTTTTTCGCACTTGTTGTGCTAATCCGGCTGCACCCTTAGGCGACTTCTGCGCGGATAGTCTTCGCGATAGACTTCAGTTTTTTCGCACTTGTTGTGCTAATCCGGCTGCACCCTTAGGCGACTTCTGCGCGGATAGTATTCGCGATAGACTTCGGTTTTTTCGCACTTGTTGTGCTAATCCGGCTGCACCCTTAGGCGACTTCTGCGCGGATAGTCTTCGCGATAGACTTCGATTTTTTCGCACTTGTTGTGCTAATCCGGCTGCACCCTTAGGCGACTTCTGCACGGATAGTCTTCGTGATAGACTTCGATTTTCTCGCACTTGTTGTGCTAATCCGGCTGCACCCTTAGGCGACTTCTGCACGGATTTGTTGCACGCGAGGATGGCTAGCGCTTAGCCTCACGGTGACCTCGTGTTGGTCGAATGTCGAAGACCATCGTCGCGGTCTTTTTCGACGCATGTTTTTGCGGGGGATTTTTCACACATATATTACATGGCTCCGCCTCGTTAAAAACCTCACCCCCCGGGAGGAAAAGAGTGCGGGCCGGTACAAGATTGTTTTTGCGAATTACAAGGGCAAAGACAGCCCTGAGGAATCAAACAAAAAATTTGCGGAGGTTGTCGATGTTCCAGGAGTGCTCCAGGTCCTCGCCGTTTGGCGTTGTGAGCCTGTAAGCGTTGGGGGAAGCTTTTGTCTTGACTATGAAGGGGCCCTCCCACCTGGGCTCCAGCTTGCCCTTGGACTCCGTCTGAGCTGTTCGAACGAGTACGAGGTCCCCCTCGCTGAACTCCCTCGGGATGACTGAGTGGTCGCGCTATGCTTTGGTCTGGGCTTGGTATTTGTTCAGGGCCTGTAGGGCGAAGACTCGGTCTCCGTCGATGAGATCCTTTGAAGTTGGCTCGTCCACATCGGGGACGGCTGACGGAACTGTTCGCGGGGACCCGTGCTTTATTTCTTGCGGGGTCATGGCCTCCGATCCGTATAGAAGGCGGAAGGGAGTAAACCCGGTCGCCCTGCACTCAGTCGTGTTTAGTGCCCAGACTGCCTCAGGTAACAAATCGGTCCATCTGCCCTTTTTTCATCAAGGAGCATTTTCTTGATAGCTGTGAAGATTTTCCCGTTGGCGCGCTCCACGACCCCGTTGGACTGCGGATGATAGACTGAGGCGAAGGCAAGCTTGGTGCCAATGGAGAAACAAAAATCCTTGAAGTCTTGGTTGTCAAACTGCTTGCCGTTGTCGACTGTTAGTTCGGACGGTACTCCGAAGCGGCAAACGATGTTCTGCCAGAAGAATTTTTGGGCAGTCTTTGATGTTATTGTAGAAACAGCCCGCGCCTCGATCCATTTGGTGAAGTACTCGACCGCGACGAAGGCGAACTTAAGGTTCCCCTGAGCGGTGGGCAGGGGTCCGACAATGTCGAGGCCCCAGCGCTGGAGAGGCCATGTATGGGCGATCAGCTTTGTATACTGCGAGGGGCCGCCTGACCGAGGAGAAAACTTCTGGCAGGCTTCGCAGGACCGTGTGACCCGATTTGCGGCGCAGATCATTGCGGGCCAGTAAAAGCCCTGGCGGATCACCTTAGCAGCTAGGGCCCTCGGCCCTGCGTGTGAGCCGCACATGCCACTGTGGACTTCACGTAGAATCTGCATGCCTTCGGCTTCGGTGACGCACTTAAGCATTGGCTGACTGACTCCTTTTTTGTAGAGTTGGCCTTCAATCAGTGCGAAGTCTCGGCTTTGATGTCTGAGACGCTTGGCCTCACTGATGTCGGCTGGATGATAATACCCCTGTAGGAACAGGGTTATGGGTGCCCGCCAGTCTTCGGTCATGATAAGGTTGACTGTGCGGTGGCCCTCGCTGTCATTGGTTATTTGGAGCCCTTCAGGGCTCCGGACTGCTGGCGTGCCGATGACGTGAAAGAACACGTCGGAGGGCAGAGTTTCGCCCCTGGCGGCGGCCTTGGCCAATGCGTTAGCCTCCTCATTCTTGGCTCGATCCACATGCTGCAAGGTGAACCCCTTGAACTACCTCTCGAGGCTTCGGATGGCCGCGAGGTACTGCATGAGCGCGGGGTCCTTGGCTGCATAGTCTTTCTCGACTTGGCCGGCAACTACCTTGGAGTCTGTTTTGATGATACAGGTGGTGACTCCGAGGGCCCTTAGCTTGCGGAGGCCGAGGATGACTGCTTCGTATTCTACTATATTATTTGTGCATCTGTCGGATTCCAGATTGAAGCTGAGTCGTGCTGCATATCTGTGCTTGACCCCGACTGGTGAGGTGATGACTGCAGCGACACCTGCCCCCGCATGGCACCATGCGCCGTCGCAATGGATCGTCCAAGTCTTCTCTGCGGACGGATCTAGCTGTGTTGTTGGCCCAGTCCAGTCGACGACGAAGTCTGCCAGGACTTGAGACTTGATAGCTGTCCTGGGCTCGAAGCAGATGTGGTAGCCGGAGAGTTCGGCCGCCCACTTGGCAATCCTCACCGACGCCTCCGGGTTTCTGAATAATTCGCCGAGCCCCCTGTTTGAGGTGACTCGGACCTTGAATGCTTCGAAGTAATGGTGCAGTTTGCGCGACGACATGACGACTGTGTAGGCAATCTTCTCCAGCTCTGTCATGTTGCACTTGGACGGTGTCAGCACTTCGGAGACATAATACACGGGGCACTGCCGGACCACGCCCTCGACAGTCTGCTCCTGCACTAGTGCCGCGCTGACCACATGTGGCGAAGCCGCGATGTAGAGCAGCAGGGGGAGCGAGGGGTCGGGGCTGGTAAGGACGGCCAACTCTGTTAGGTACTGTTTTAATGAGGCGAAGGCCGCCGCCTACTCTGGTCCCCAAGCGAAGTCTTTTGCACCACGGAGTGTCTTGAGGGAGGGGAGACTTCGCTCGGCGGACCTGGAGATGAATCTGTTGAGAGCGGCCAACCTGCCTGTCAGGCGCTGGACGTCCCTGACGGACTGCGGAGGCATCATGTCCAAGATGGCCTGAATCTTGGTTGGGTTGGCCTCGATGCCGCGGTGTGATACCAGGTAGCCCAATATTTTTCCTTGGCGAACGCCGAAGACGCACTTTTCCGGGTTTAGGCGGAGTTGTGCGTCTCGCATGTTCGCGAATGTTTCGGCGAGGTCGGCGAGGTGGTCCTCCTTGCTCTTGCTGGCGACGACAATGTCGTCTACATATGTGAATATGTTTCTGCCAACCTGCCCTTCGAGCACTGTTTTGGTAAGCCTGGAGAAGGTGGACCCGGCGTTCTTGAGTCCCTCCGGCATTCTAATGAAGCAATATGTGCCGAAGGGTGTTATAAAGCTGGTGCTAGCCTTGTCTTCTTCCTTCATGTATATCTGGTGGTAACCGGAGAAGCAATCTAGGAGGGACATGACCTCGCATCCGGCCGCGCTATCGACTATTTTGTCGATCCGCGGCAACGGGAAATTGTCCTTTGGGCAGGCTTTATTGAGACTGGTGAAGTCGATGCACATTCGCCACTTCCCGCTCTTTTTCTGCACCATCACGACATTGGAGAGCCATGTGGGGTAAGCCACCGGCTCGATGAATTTGGCCTCCAGGAGGCGGTGCACCTCTGCCTTGGTGGCCTCCGTCTTTTCGTCGGACATCTTGCGAAGCCGCTGCTTTTTCGGCCGTACCGAAGGGTCGATTCCCAGACTGTGCTCAATTATTGAACGGCTGACCCCGACCAGATCGAGGGCCGACCAGGCGAAGACATCTTTGTTCTTGGACAGGCAGCAGAGGAGCTTTTCTTCTTCATGCGAAGTAAGGTCTTCGCTGATAATGACTGTCTGCCTGGGCGTGGCCTGGTCGAGGGGGACAGTCTTGGTCCCGTCGTGGCTCTGCAGCTGCGCCTTGTCGTGTTGCTTATTGGTTGGGCTGGCAGGCGCGGGGACCTCGCGTTGGGCCGTGAGGCAGTGCACGTTTCTTTGACCGGGCACGAAGTCCCGCTCTATGTTATGCGCAGTCTGTTGATTGCCGAAGACTGTGATGACGCCTAACGGACCTGGTATCTTCATACATAGGTACAGTCCGTGAATGGCTGCTTCGAACTTATTGATGGAGCCCCGGCCCATGATGGCATTGTAAGGATATACCATGTCCACAATGTCAAAGGTTATATGCTCGCTTCGGGCATTGGGTGCTACACCGAAGGAGAGAGGCAGCTCTATTTTGCCGACGGGGAAGGTGCCTTTGCCGCCGAAGCCATACAACGGGTTGTCCGAAGGCTTAAGCAGGTTGTGGCTTATGCCCATGCGATCGAAGGCGTGGAGGAAAATGATGTTCGCCTGACTGCCGTTGTCGACGAGGACCTTGTGCAGGTCCCAGCCTGCCACGCTGCAATTGATAACCATGGCGTCGCAGTGGGGGGCGCTGCGCAAGTCGACGTCCCGTGCGTCGAAGGTAAGCGGTATGTGGGACCACTTTGTCTGCACGACTGGGCCCGTGACGGTGACATGGTTGATGCTGCGGTAGTGGTCCCGCTTCTGCCGCTTGGTGTCGAAGTCGGTGCTGGACCCCCCAGTTATCATGTGGATGACTCCGCGATATGGTTGATCAGCGAAGTCTTCCTGCTTTGGGGCATGGGGGATGTTTTGATGTTGCTGGTGTGGTGGTGGGGGTGGAGGAGGTACGATTTGTACTTCCTGATGGTGTTGGTAAACGTGGTGCGGTGGATGCGGGGCGGGAGCGTGGATATATGGTGGAGGGGGTTGCTGGTAACTGTGCGCGACAATTCTGGGGTTGTCGGCTGGCTGCGCCCGTGCCATTCTGTCTCTGGTAGCCTTCGTTTCGGGGCAGTCTTTGGTTTGGTGGGCGCAGTCTTCGCCATGGAAGAGGCAGTAGAATCGGCGCGGCGGCTGCGCACGCCCTCGGCCCCTGCCACGAGTGTCGTTTCCGCGGCCCTGAGGGGGATATTCCTGGCGACGAGGGGGGTCAGCAGCGGGATGCTGGTTGGCGATGTTGTGCACTTGCTGCTGATTGCGGCCGTCTCGACCGGAGTCTGGCTGCGGGGTCCTTGTCCACGTGCGGCTGGACTGTGGAGCATCTTTTGGATTCCTTTGGGACTCAATCTTGCGCTGGTGGAACTCTTCGGATCTGGCGTATTTCAAACAGCTGATATAACTCTTGGAGGTTCTTTGGCGGATCTCTGATGCAGTGGCTGTAAAGGACGCCGACGCGAAGGCCACTGATAGCATAGTGGATGGCAATCTGGTCATCGACTGAGGGCGGCTGTGACTTGAGTGTTAGAAATTTGCGGTAATACTCCCTCAGGGTCTCCTTTTCTAGCTGCTTGCAGAGCGAAAGTTCGGCCAGGGCATCGGTATCTGGGCGGTACCCTTGGAAGTTGAGCAGGAACTTGTCCCGGAGACTTTTCCAGGAATCAATGGACAGCGGAGGCAACCTGGTGAACCAGGTGAGTGCGGGGCCCTCGAGGGCGATGATGAAAGACTTTGCCATTGTGGCGTCGTCCCCCCCGGACGATGCAACGGCGACCTGATAACTCATTATGTATTGAGCCGGGTCGGTGCTGCCGTTGTACTTGGGATAGGTCCCTGCCCGGAAGTTAGCCGGCCACGGCGTCACTTGCAGGTGTGGCGCCAGGGGACTTCGCTCATCGAGATAGTTGACCCCTTGGAATGGCGCGGCGTGCGGGAAGGTGTGGTCGCGTTGGGGGAAACGCGGGTCCTCCGGTTGCGCGCGGTGTTGCAGAGGTGGCCCATGGTGCAGGCCGGGATGGCCTTCGTGCGTGTCTTCGAGTTGTGCGCGTTGCTGGAGGGGTGACTCGTGCTGCAGGCCGAGGTGGCCTTCGCGCTGCATCAGCGCAATCTCCCGCTCGAGTTCCTGGGCCTTGTGCTCTTCGTCGCGTATCATTTGCCGCACATTGGCTAGTGCGGACACATGCTGGCGCTTGGCCTCCAGTATCTCCTTCTGCCTCTGGAGATTGTGGTTCTTGAGGCGCAGGGCGCGTAGCTGTAGCTGTTCTTCTGCTGAGACGCCGAGGATTTCACCGTCCTCGGCGAGGTCCGCGCCCTCCGGTGGTGCGAAGCCTGAGGGTGGCTGCGGTTGTCCCTCAGGGTCGCAGGTGCGGAGGGTGTCGTCTTCGCATGCGCGAGGGACATCGTCTTCAGTGGCCTCTTGGTGGGTGGATTGGGTGAGGGCGAGGGCCTTGCCCTTTCTTGCGGCGAGCAGTGCTGCCTTCGCAGCCTCGTCAGCCTTCGGGTTAGTTCTCTTGGGTGCCATCGTGGATGGTTTTCTCGTAGCACGAACGGTGGGCGCCAAATGTTGGAACTTGCTCTCAGTTGCAAGGGGATCCAACAAGGGTGAACAGTGATGTCAACAGGGCACTCGCGCTAGATGGCAAAAGATCTGTTAATCTGGCCTCTCACGGGCACTGTGCAGGGGTATTTATAGGTACCTGAGTGCGCAGCACCTCGAGCTAAGGACGCATGTGCCCTCAGCTACCTAGATTATCCCTAGAATATTCCCATAAAGCGGGGTTACAGACCGTAATTACAGGAATGCTTTTACAAATTAGGCCCGTAACGCACGGCAGCCAAGCGGGGCCCGTTACAATGGGCCGGATTGCACGTGGGCCTCCGAGCTTGATGAGGCCGCACCGTGGGATGCCCTTCGCCGCCAGTCTTCGTCTGGTGCGGAAGAAGCGAAGGGTTTCCCTGCCTGTTTTGTTTCTGTTAGTTCAGCTGCTGCAGCGAAGGCTTCGAGCGAAGGGTGGCGCCTTTGCCTTCGCCCCAACAAGAAAGAAGGGCGAATTTAAGCCTCGGAGGGAGAATGACATACTAACTACAGCACTAGGCAATCCTGAACACATTGGACGGGCTCGGGGAATCTCTTCTAAGATTTCCTGGAGAGAGGCGTTTCTAGAGTATGCGGCGTCATATAGGAAACACGAGAAGTCGAAAAGGACCCTTGAAGAGACTATTGATGAAAGGGTAAAAAGGCTATTAATGACGTGATGAACAAAATGAAGAAAACAGAATGCATATCATTTGAACTCAAGCCAGGCCACATGAGTCCACCTATAGTCCCTAGCAGAGTAGGATCTGTGCAAGAATTCGTATCGGGCACCAAGTACCCTGTAGACGATATTGTTGAGGACAAGCCTTGCTTTCTTCATATTCCAATCAATCGATCTGGGACAAAAACAAAACAAGCTGCTACTGGTTTGGTAAAACCAGGACTTGTTAACTACAAGGATAATCCTGTCCCGCCACACTATGTTGTGGTCCAAGTTCTAGAGATCACAGACAGTGGTTGTGAAGATTGGGAGATAGACTTTCCAGTTGAGGGGATCATAACTTTGCAGGAGGAAATGAACGAGTTGGTCCTTTGGCATCGACGCGACATCAAGTTGGGTGATGAGCCGATCTTAAGCCGTGTATCGCATCATAAGTCACCAACGCCGAATTCAACACCAATGCAACAGAAAGATAGTTCGATCATTCCATACCCCATGGTGCAGAAAAATATAGCATCGACCTCTACAAAAATCGTTGAAACAATCATATCACCTCTTGCGAAGGAACTCTACGAGGGGGACGTAGACAAAATTGTTCCTCAGAATGTCGACGCAAACATCAAAAAGGAAGCAAAGGTTGACACCAATGTTGAAGGGCCAACTACTTCAAAGAAAATTCATCAGCGAATCGCCACTGACGATGTCAAGAAACCGTCAGAATCAGTGGCACGCTACCTGCAAAAATTGAAGAGAGTTATGACAAATAAATCAAAAGCGGAATCAGCATCTCGTGGAGTACGCACACGGTCCCAAATAGACAATTTTGAAGTATGGGAAGAAGATGGAATGATTCATACTCGAGAATCATTACGTCTTAAAATCAATATCCTGATATACAAGAAGGAGGCTGTTCCTCCTAAATTTGTGAATGGGAGGCCGTTCTTGAGGACGGTACAACTTTCTAAGTTGTCGACTCCGGAGATTAGAATGCATGAGTGGTACATGGTGGCTAGCAACAAATACAAACTCGAGGACTTCACATTTGTTGTGCCAGAAGATGCATTTTGGAGCAAAGATAATATAGATCCTGTGCGGCATTTATTCTTTGACGATCTCTGGTTGTTGTACCACCGACAAAGGATGGAAACCAACTACTTAACCCTCTTTTGCTTGTAAGTACCTCTAAACTTTCATATTTGTTAGTTTTGTACATGCACACATAAACAAGAGTCTAACGATTAACACTTTTACACGTAGGATGCAATACATGGATGATAAGAAGAAACAACTTAAGACAGGGTTTCTTGACCCGTTGATGATATCCCAAGCTCGCTACAAAGAAGTTGCTCGGAGACATGGAGAAGAATACAAAGACTTGGATGATAATGAATTTGAGAAAGCCGTCAAACAGAATCAGAGAAAGAAAATGAAGGTAATGGTGGCATACAT
Source organism: Zea luxurians (assembly GCA_029449295.1). Lineage (NCBI taxonomy): Eukaryota > Viridiplantae > Streptophyta > Magnoliopsida > Poales > Poaceae > Zea > Zea luxurians. The sequence goes on along the minus strand of JAOPSE010000027.1, from coordinate 5,387,663 downwards.
TGGACGAGCCATGTATAATCATGTACAACATGGCAAGGACTTAATAATAGCTCCGCACCACTTTAAGTAAGTTCTCGACATGGTTTTGAACTACAAATTATGGCAATCGTGATCTTAACATGTGTTTTCGTCTATGTCTATATAGTGACCACTACATTTGTATCATGATCTTTCCAAAGCATGGTAAAGTCGTGGTCTTCGACTCACTAAGAATGGAAAAGGCTACATATAATGACTTCTTGAAGATTTTAGAGAAGTATGATTATTATTGCACACTTGTACTTATTACAACTTAACAAATGTATTCTTAATCTCACAATGCTATTCTTATATGCAGTGCATACCGTTTTTATTAGAAAGATCTTGGCGGCGAACATCCAGAGGACAAGCCTAATTTGTCAATATTATTATTTCCATATGGTGACAAACAACCTCCGGGTACTGTCCTGTGCGGTTATTATGTATGCGAATGGTGTCATGTCACCTTCCATTACATGGTCAATCGTGAGGATGTAAGTTCGCTATCATTGTCTATGTTGCAATTTTTATGTTATATTGTTGTTCATCACATTACTCTTAGCACTGCTTGCAGGTTCCTAAATCCAAGATCAATGCTGAATGGTTAGAAAGAGATATGGTTTCCGTCGGCGTGGCTAAGGTTGTAAAAGACTTGCTTTACTTTATGCGCCGTGAAGTTCTTCATCAACAAGGGCTATTCTACAATACAAATGGAAATTTGCAACACTTCCCAGAACTAAGTTTGTACACGATATCACACAGTGTTTAGATCTTTAGTTAGGAACTTTAGATGTTTAGTTGTCTATGGAACTTTGAGATGTTGAGTTGTTATGCAACTTGATATGTGTATAAATCTGTGTATGATGGAACTTGATATGTGGATGAATCTGTGTATGGAACTTGTTATGCAACATATCTGTGTTTGAATCTGTTATTAATTCTGTATATGAATCTAGAATCTGTATATTGAAATACAGTCGGACTTATATTTAAAACCGCCTGTGATGTGTGGCTAACACAAGCGGCTAGGATTAGAAACCGCCTGTGATGTGTGTCTATCACAGGCGGTTCCTTTAAACTGGACCGCCTGTGATGTGTGTCTATCACAAGCGGTTTCTGATTGACCGCTTGTGATGTTGTTTTACATCACAGGCGGTGCACCACAAGCGGTTCCTGGAACCGCCTGTGTAGAGGCTAACCGGACCGCCTGTACAGAGGTTTACTGTAGTAGTGTCATTTGGTTGAAAAAGGGTGGAAAATATGAGTCCTTCGATAAACATCGACAATTTCTCCCTCCTGACCATCCATTCCGCCTAGACATCAAGAACTTTACGAAAGGTGTCATAGTGACAGACCACCCACCTGCAACGATGACTGGTGCCGAAATTCATCAACAGATAGATGGGCTCGTGACCAATACAGAAGGTGGTTTTGTGGGATATGGTGAGCAGCATATGTGGACACATAAGTCTGGCTTGACTCGGCTCCACTATTATGACGACCTGCTCCTTCCACACAACATTGACGTGATGCACACTGAAAAGAATGTTGCCGAGGCACTATGGGCAACAATTATGGACATTCCTGATAAGTCAAAGGATAACATAAAGGCAAGAGTGGATCTGGCAGCGTTATGTGATAGACCAAACCAAGAGATGAAGCCGCCAAGTGGTGGAAAGACATGGAGAAGGCCTAAGGCCGATTTCGTCCTAAGCAGGGCTCAGAGGAAGGAAGTACTTCAGTGGATCAAGATGTTGATGTTCCCTGATGGGTATGCAGCTAACCTAGGTAGGGGGGTGAACTTATCTACTATGCGAGTCTTAGGGATGAAGAGTCATGACTTCCACATATGGATTGAACGGATTCTTCCTGCGATGGTTCGAGGCTATGTAGGCTAGAGCTTTCAGAGTTGAGCTATTTCTTCCGTCAGCTTTGTGCAAAAGAGTTATCTCAGACCGTGGTTGCAGACTTGGAAAGATTGGCACCCGTGTTACTGTGTAAGCTTGAGAAGATATTTCCACCCGACTTCTTCAATCCAATGCAGCATTTGATTTTTCATCTCCCCTATGAGGCACGAATGGGGGGCCGTGCAGGGACGTTGGACCTATCCAATCGAGCGATGTCTAAAGACTATTCGAAACAAATATAGAAATAAATGCAAAATCGAGGCTTCCATTGCAGAGGCATACATTCTAGAGGAGGTGTCAAACTTCACAACAACTTATTATGGTGACAAACTGCCCAGCGGGCATAATCCACCCCCTCGTTACAATGATGGCGGCAATGAATCGAACCTTAGCATATTTCGAGGCCAACTCGGAAGCGTAAGTGGCTCGATCACCAAGACCCTGACACATGAAGAGTGGCGGCATATCATGTTATATGTATTGACCAACCTTGAAGAGGTGACGCCATACATGGAACAATTTCTTCATGAATTCTAGCGTCGATCAAGGGACCCCACTCCACAAGAATATGACACTCTTCTTAGAAAGGGTGTGAGAAATGAATTGCCTGATTTCATTTCCTAGTTTAAACGTAAGGTACGTGCTTAGTTTGTCAAAGAGATCCATCTATGAACTCAATTTAGTGTCTTTTAACTTGCGAATACTTGCAGGGCCAAAGAGATCCGTCTATGAGTGTCGAGTTGAGACAAGTAGCCAACGGCTTTGCTTATAGGGTCAAGAAATATTCTGGGTATGACGTCAATGGATACCATTTTCGCATAATAAACTACGACCAAAGTCGGCCCAATCGGAAAACAACTTGTTCTAGAGTCTTTACGCCCGGCCTTGGCGATGTCGATTATTTTGGACGAATCAAAGAAATATATGAGCTCAATTTTTATGGTTCCAAACCTCTTACTCCAGTGATATTCAAATGTCATTGGTTTGACCCTCAAGTGACGAGACGAACACATTCTAATCTTGGGATAGTCGAAATTCGACAAGATTCCACCTTACCAGGAGACGATGTCTATATCGTGGCCCAACAGGCCACACAAGTGTATTATCTCCCATATGCATGCCAAACGAAAGAACATCTTAAGGGTTGGGATGTTGTGTATAAGGTATCACCGCACGGGAGATTACCTGTTCCTAATGATGAAGATTATAACTTAGACCCGAACACATATGATGGAGAGTTCTTCCAAGATGGGCTAGAAGGGCGATTTGAGTGTTGGGGCGAAGGCGAAGACGCTACCCTTCGCGCGAAGCCTTCGATGCGTCGCCACATCAACGAACGTGTGACAGCCGGCACGGTCGCCCTTCGTCCTCAAGATCCCAAGATGAAGGTCAGACCACGACAAAGTCCGCCAGTCTCGCGTCTCTCATCTCGCCTGGAGGCCCACGTAGAATTCGGCCCACTGTAACGGGCCCCGCGTGGACAGGCAAGTTACGGGCCTCTACTGTAATAGCTTTTCTATAATGACAGTCTGTAACCCTCCTTTATGGGAATATTCTAGGATAATCCGGGTACCCGAGGGCATAACCGTCCTTATCTTGGGACGTTCGACGCTCGGGTACCTATAAATACCCCCGTACAGTGCCCTTGAGAGGCCAGATTAACAGAGCTATTGCCTTTCATCATTAAACCTTGCATACACTCTCTCCACTCTCCCGTTGGATCTACTTGCCCAGGAGAGCAAGCTCCAACATTTGGCGCCCATCGTTCGTGCTACGAACAAACCACCCGCGATGGCACCCAAGAGAGCTAGTTCGAAGGCAGCCCCATACGTCGACGAAGCAACGAAGGCAGCATTGCTAGCCAAGAAAAAGGGCAAGGCCCTCGCAGATAACACCCCCAAGAAGCCTGCGAAGACGAAGCTCTCAGCAAGAGACAGCGCAACGAACAACCCACTCCCGAAGGCACCCTATGCACCTGCAGCTCCGGAGGACAACCACAAGCGCCACACCTAGGCTTCGCTCCACTAGAGGACAAGGACGCAATAGAGGACAGCGAAGTCATCGGTGTCTCAGCCGAAGAACAGCTACAGCTACGGGCCCAGCGCATCAAGAACCGCAACCTCCAAAAGCAAAAAGAAATCCTCGAGGCCAAGCGCCAACATGTCACTGCGCAAGCCAAGGTGCGCCAGATGATACGAGACGAGGAGCAGAGGGCTCAGGAACTCGAGCAAGAGATTGCGCTTATGCAGCATGAAGGCCAGCACGATCTGCAGCACGGCCCGCCCCTCCAACAGCGCGCGCCAGCCAGAGACTTATTCATTCCCCAGCGCGACCCTTCATCCCGCACGCTGCAACTTTCTAGGGCATCAACTACCTTGATGAGCGAAGCCCCCTGGCTCTGCAACTCCAAGTGTCACCATGGCCCGCCAACTTCAGGGCTGGGACCTACCCCAAGTACAACGGCAGCACCGACCCAGCACAATACATCATGAGCTATCAAGTCACCATCGCATCATCCGGAGGAGACGACACCATAATGGTCAAGTCTTTCATCATCGCCCTCGAGGGTCCGGCCTTGACCTGGTACACCAGGTTGCCTCCACTGTCCATCGACTCCTAGAAAGGACTCCGAGACAAGTTTCTGCTCAACATCCAAGGGTACCGACCCGACACCGATGCTTTGGCCAAGCTATCACTCTACAAACAGCAAGAGAAGGAAACCCTGTGGGAGTACTACCGCAAGTTCCTGACTCTCAAGTCACAACTGCCTTCGGTCGACGACCAAATTGCCATACACTACGCCATCAGTGGCCTTCAGGCTGGCGTCCTATATAGTCACTGCATCAGGGACCCACCCAAAAATCTCTAAGAGCTCTATCAGCTGTTCGAGAAGTATGCCAGATCCGAAGAGCTCCATCAGCGCAAGGTCGAGTCTCAAAGAAAGCCCAAAGACCCTCCACAGTCCAGCCGAACCTGGATAAGGCCTCCGCAGCCAGACTCTGGGTGGGATAGCCGCAGTCAGCAGCAGGTGCATAACATAGCCATCCAGCACCCTGCCGGCGAGGCCGCTCGTCATCAAGATTATCCCCCCTAGGGCCGCGGCAAAGGCACGTGTGGCCGGGGCCGAGGATGGGCGCAACAACTGCGCATATATTACTGCCTGTTTCATGGCGAAGACTGTGCGCACCCAATGAGGGATTGCTCGGAAACGAAGGCCACCAGGGACAGGATGTCTCGGGCACAACCCGCCGACAACCAAAGAGTTGTCGCGCACACATATCAACACCACCACCCACAACTATACAACCACGGCCATGCCCAGCATCTACCTAACCACGCATATTAGCACCACTAGGAGGTACAAGTCTAACCACCCCCACTCCCGCCTCCGCATCAACCAAATCCACACCACCAAAATCACCCCCAAGCACCAAAACAAGAAGATTTCGCTGATCAGCCGTATCGCGGAGTCATTCACATGATCACTGGAGGGTCCAGCGTTGACTTTGAAACGAAGCGGCAAAAGAGGGATCACTACCGAAGCATCAAACACGTCGCCCTCACCAGCCCAGTCGTACAAACGAAGTGGTCACATGTGCCACTAACCTTCGATGCCAGAGATGTTGATCTGCGCAGCGCACCCCACATCGACGCCATGGTAATCAACTGTAGTGTGGCAGGCTGGGACTTGCACAAAGTCCTAGTTGACAACGGCAGCCAAGCGGACATCATCTTCCTGCATGCCTTCGACCGCATGGGCATTAGCCACAGCTTACTCAAGCCTTCGGACAACCCCCTATATGGCTTCGGCGGCAAGGGCACTTTCCCTATGGGCAAGATAGAGCTACCCCTGTCATTCGGAGTAGCACCCAATGCGCGAAGCGAACAGGTCACCTTTGACATCATCGACATGGTCTACCCCTACAATGCCATAATGGGTCGGGGCTCCATCAACAAATTTGAAGCAGCCATTCATGGCGTGTACCTCTGCATGAAAATCCCGGGCCTGCAAGGGGTGATAATGGTTTACGGTAACCAGCAGACTGGACGCAACATTGAGAGAGACTTTGTTCTAGGTCAACAGAACATGCACTGCCTTACAACACATCGCGTAGTCTCCGAGGCGACCCACCCAACCACCGACGAAAAAGTAAAAGCACAGCTGCAGAGCAACGACGGTACGAAGACAGTTCCCCTTGACTCGACAACGCCCAAGCAGATAGTTGTAATAAGCGAAGACCTGACTTTGCAGGACGAGGAGAAACTCATCTTCTGTCTCTCTAGAAACAAGGACGTCTTTGCCTGGTCCGCCCTCGACCTGGTCGGAGTCAGCAGGGATCTTCGGCGTCAGCTGGCGGAGGAGAGGGACGCGAACAAGGCCATTGCCGATGCGCAGGCTACTCAAGCCGACACCAAACTTGCACGGGCGGAGGCCAGTCTCGCCCGCCAACGTGTTGAGGAGCTGGACCACGGGTCCTGCGAAGCACCCTTCGCACCAACCGCCACTGTCGGTGAAGTGGCCGCCACTGGAGTCGGGACAACAGCCAGCTGCCCCGCATCCGACCCATGCACTATGATCTTGTTTAAGACCTAGTCCCTGTTTAAAAAAAATTACCAATGAGATAATCCCCCACGCAGATGTCCGTGTCAAAGTCGGCAACACGCGCCACCGCCACGTCAGTGCACGCCGGCGACGGCGGCCTTCGCTCCTTCGCGGGCTCGGCCGAGGGCAGCTTGCCCGCACCAAAAGCAGCAGCCCTCGCACCCGATGAAGATTTGCTGGGCCCGGGGGCGGCCGACTTCACAGCCGGTAGTGGTTTGCTACTGCTAGGGGCGGCAGACTTCACGCCTCCCTACACCTTCTTCACCTTGCGGAAAGGGTCCCCGACCCTATTGACCGCCCGGCGCTTTCGCGCCGCATCTTGACGATCCTTCTCCATCACTTCCGATACAACAACAGCAATATTCCGTCCATAAGGAAAAATCTTCAACTCACGAGCCATACGATATGTAAATATGTCTCGCCGGCCGCATGGGGGATCGGAACGTTCCTTAGCCATCGACCCCCGGTAACCTTCAGCATTCGCGTCGAAGACTCCCGGAGCTCGGGCGAAGACATCCTTCCCCCGAGGGCCGCGCAAGTCCCCATCAACTCCACAGCAAAACGATTAGAGACCCCCAAACCCCCCACTGCAGTACCTATTTTCCTCTTCTTAGTGGCTGGGGCAGCCTCCCGCGAAGGGCCTCTCTCAGCCACGGCCACTTGGTTTTTCCCGCGGCGGTCAGCAGCCATAGCAGCGTCATCTCCAGGATAACCACCGTATGGCAAACGGTTTAATTCGAAGACCCGATTAAAGCGAACATTGGACCCTTGGATATCCCAACTCCGCAGACCCTCTGTCCTCGGTGCATATCGCCCCACAATCCTCACCGCCCCGTCCTCCACTTCACGAACGAACGCGGCCGGGTCTCGGCCGCACAGATCCAAAGAGAAGGCCGGACTTCGCACCAGCTGCTGGCCCAAAGTAGGCATCTGGCGAGGGCATACTTCACCTAGCGCCCAGCCATACGCCAGGGGCCACACTCCATAACCAATGTACTCTTCAACCAAATCACGCCCACTGCTCATGCGGGCAGCGCACCGGAGGGCCCCTTCGTCCTCATCATCCTCCGCCACCTCAAATTGTGGGAACGCCACATAACAATGGGAGCACATCACGGCTGCGGGGAGCCCTGGGAGGTCTTCGACTTCGCTCCCGGAAACATAAAACCAGTAATCCTACCAGTTGCCCCACTTATTGCGAGCACAAGGAACTAACTCCACGACTTCCACCGAAGTCTTTCCGGTCCTCGGCGTGAACGTGCACAATCCAAACTGTGAAATCTTGCTCCCAATCTTTCTTTTTTGCCAATGCAGACAGTAATTCTTGGCGAAGACCTATATGGAAGGCTGACCGCTGTACGAAGTCGCCGCCCAGACATACTTCGCCAGGGCCACCACGGCGTTAGGTGTCAACTGGTGGACCTGGACCTCAAATCTCTGCAGGACCTTTGCCACAAAACAATGTGCACGAAGGCGAAGGCCGGCGGTGAAGAACTTCTAAAAACGACTAACTCGCCCTCGGGCTCAGGAACCTCTTCTGCCCCTGGGACACGCCCAACGCCGTTCCCAAAATACGCCAACTGCTGCATATCCTGCACGCGAACCGAGGAAATCCTCAAAACACTGAACTCCACCGTATGGCCCGGCTGTAACTCCGCCACCACCAAATTGCTCAAGGTATCTTCGGATGACGAATCGGCCGGCGGCATGTTTGCAGCAGACGAGGAAGAAGACGACATCACTACGTACCGTCGGCGGCGGCATGCGGTTTGCTTGACGTGGGCCAGATCTTCGATGCAGAAGGAGGACAGGCGAGCGAGCGAGCGGTTTCAAAAAGATTAGGGTCTTCCGGCGCAAGCAAGGGTGAGAGCCAGCCCGTGCCACGCCGCCTCTTTTTATACATGAGGCACGACACTTCGGGAACCCGCAGTCCAACAGTGCCACATCCCATCAACGGTCACCTCAAAAACCCCCGCGGGACCACTTCGAGCGAGGGCAGCGTCTCCACCATCTAGCGACGTCTTCGGCACCAGATGACTCAGTCGAACTGGTCCCTCGGAGGGCAAATGTTGAGGCGAAGGCGAAGAAGCTACCTTTCGCGCGAAGCCTTCGACGCGTCGCCACATCAACGAACGCGTGACGGCCGGCACGGTCGCCCTTCGTCCTCAAGATCCCAAGACAAAGGTCAGACCACGATGAAGTCCGCCGGTCCCGCGTCTCTCATCTCACCCGGAGGCCCACGTAGAATTCGGCCCACTGTAACGGGCCCCGCGTGAACAGGCAAGTTACGGGCCTCATCTGTAATAGCTTTTCTATAATGACGGTCTGTAACCCTCCTTTATGGGAATATTCTAGGATAATCCAGGTACCCGAGGGCATAACCGTCCTTGTCTTGGGACGTTCGACACTTAGGTACCTATAAATACCCTCGTATAGTGCCGTTGAGAGGCCAGATTAACAGAGCTATTGCCTTTCATCATTAAACCTTGCATACACTCTCTCCACTCTCCCGTTGGATCTACTTGCCTAGGAGAGCAAGCTCCAACATTGAGATAGACCTAATCGAAGCTATCGGAATGGACGTAGATACTGAAATGGATGTTGATGAGGAGGAGGATGAGGTGCAAAATGATAATGACTTAGTAATCCTTGAAGGCGATGACATTAATGATGAACTTGCGCCTTCCGATGATGTTGACTATGAAATGGTTGATAGTGATGATGAGAGTTATGATCCGGCTAACCCCGACACATACGAAGATTATTTTTAATCGATGTAATGCTATATGACTTTTTATTTCGCACCTGTTTTTAAATACATCTTTTTATATGTGCTTATTTGTTTACTCTTAACTGCAGGTTGTTGGAAAAATATGGTGGGCGGTTGGCTGAGGAGGAGGAGGGGGAGGAGGAGCAGGACGACGGACGAGGCAGAGCAGGACGAGGCACAGCAAGACGACCTTGTCCAGCAGCAGGTGGCATAGCAGGATGACGACGACCAACAGCAGGACGACGACGACGAAGCTCAACAGGCCGCCTCAGGTTCTGGCGCCTCAGGTTCGAGGAGCGTCTACCTGCGAGGCCCTGTGAGTCTCCCTTAGCGTCCCATACTTCGGGACAGGCGGCCGCTGATTCGGCCGGATGGGGAGAGGCATGTAACTTTATGTTCTTCATTCTTGTCATATTATATGTTCAAAATCATAATATAAACTAACATTTTTTATTTATCACTTGGACAGGTCTTGGACGGTTGTGGATTATGCTGGGGGGTTATCGTTGCAACCCCAATGGCATCCTCGGCCTGCTGTGCAGGGAGCACTTCCCTAGACTGGTTGAGTACGCCGGAGTGATGGGCCCAACCTACACCTTCGAACCACTACGTCGTCGCCCCCGATGTAGTAGACCGGGACAGACGGTAATTCAATAACAAGGCAGAGCGGGTGAAGCAAGAGTTGTGGGTAAGTCTTAGTATAATGTAAAATATGTCGCATTCGTTGCACATTCTTGAAATAATGTATGGATACATCGTTTTTGTATGCAGGATTTCTTCATATGCGAGGCTAGATACGAGGCTAGGGCGGATGTGGTGGCCACCACGAGCTGTAAGAAGCTCGTCGTGGACATGCACTATGAGGCCCAAATCTAGGCCATCGTCAACTACCACGGCTCCGTCCTTGGGGAGAAGGTGACCAAGCAGCAAGCCCGAACCATGTCGTTGACCAGGGACCAGTACCTGCAGATAAAGTCATGCATGTTTTGTACCAGTACTCCATGCATGAATTTAATTTTATCTTCTCATATGCACTTTACATGTTTACTTTGTAGATGATTCCACATTGGTGCGCCACACATCCTCTGTGCTGGGAGCAGATGGTGGATAGGTGGTGCTTTCCTGAGTGGGACGAGGCACACAACACTAGCCGGGAACGGCGTCTAATGATGTAAGGTCCCTCCCACCACCAAGGTAGCCACAACCTAGGCTAATATGCAGAAGCATGGGTAAGCCCTCTTTTTTATTTAGGTATATAGCATTGGATTAGATATTATTTCTAACTATCTCATTGGTTTTCTTGCAGTTGGCATCACATGGTGGCCTGCATTGCTCCATCTTCTCGGCCTAAGTTATGGCCCATAAGGGCAAGGCAACATCCGACGTCACCTACAACCCGGATGACGGGCCCGAGGCCTACAGCAACCTCACCGTCTACAATCGCCTTCATGACTACACTGCCATGGCGCAGGAGGTCCATGGCCCAGAATATGATCCGAGCACCGAGCAGATCGACCCCGATGTGCTCATGAGGGTCGGAAGAGGCAAGAGACATGGGCGGTACTGGATTGCTGATGGGGCAATCGACTCGTCCTCCACTCCCACTCTGTATCAGATGCGGGCAAGGAGCATGGGCTCGAGTCCAGCCATACGACCTCGGCACGACAGCTCGCAGCTTCGCATACAGCAACTAGAGGTTAGTGCTTCTGTAACTTGTCATTCCTTGAGTTATATACCTTCTCTTTGAGTTACTATAACGTTGCCTTGTAATATTACAGACCTAGCTAGAAGAAGAGAGGAGGGAACGCCTGGCAGATCAGCAGAGGATGGCGGAGATGTTTCAATACATGCAGAGCCTTGGCGCCGCACAGGGTTTCGCTCCGCCACGTCCATTGTTCCCTACAATGGACCCTGCTCTGTTCCATACTCCTGTGAGTATCAAAATTGTAGTTAGATGTTGGTAATGCATCTAGTATAACACATGCAACCTCTTCTATGTGCAGGGCCAATCTGGGGCAGCATCCAACAACCCTCATGAAGCGCACAGCCCAACCAGTCCAACCGCCCACCTCGATGAGAATTATGTTTTTAGTGCTCAGACTACAAAACTTATGTTGAATACTTATGTCAGAGCTTGAGACTTATGTGTTGATACTTCTGAACTTGTGTTGATACTTCTGAACTTGTGTTGATATTGTTTGTGTTGAGAACTTGTATATTAATGTTTGTGTTGGATATTTATGTCTGTGATGATATCGGTGATGATATCTGTGATGTATATATGTGATATCTGTGATGATATCTATGATGTATATATGTGATATCTTTTGTTTGTTTGGATGGAATAGGAAAAACAAATAAAAAAAGGTGTGTACTGGTCACTTTGCCGAGTGTCAGGGCCATAGCACTCGGTAAAGAACCAAGACCTAAGCACCGGTATAGGTTCTTTGCCGAGTGTAGTAGCCCTGACACTCCGCAAAGAGGCACGCTTTGCTGAGTGCCATATAAAGCACTCGGCAAAGAACCTGACATGGGGACCCGCTGACGGGTTCTTTGCCGAGTGCTGGACGACAGACACTCAGCAAAGAGGTAACTCCTTTGTAGAGTGTCTCCTAATACACTCAGCAAAGGTAGCTCCTTTGCCGAGTGTCACCTAGGATACTCGGCAAAGACGCCGTCTCCGTCACCCCGGCGCCGTGACGGTGGCTTTTCTTTGCCGAGTGCTGCCTGGCACTTGGCAAAGTCTATGCCGAGTGCCCAAAAAAAGTACTCGGCAAAGAAGGCTTTGCCGATGTACTGTTCGCTGAGACCTCTTTGCCGAGTGCGACACTCGGCAAAGTCTATGCTGAGTGTTTTTCAGGCTTTACCGAGTGCTTCAGGGCACTCGGCAAAGATGTCGATTCTGGTAGTGATGGCATGTCCGTCAGGGCTGCCCGTACACACGACACGCCCACCCAGGCTATCGGGCTGTGACACACGCGCCCGCACGTATAGCAGCGGGCTTTAGGTCTCTTGGACCAACACTCCAAAAAAAAGCTAGCCTTATTACATTATGGAACGTGGCATGCACGTGATTAGAATCAACATCGTTCCTGCTACCTCTGTATGTCGCTGCAGAAGCACGAGAGGTTGGCTAGCATGCGGCACGCGACCTTAGCCAGCGTCATGTCCACGACCAGGGCCGGCCCTGAGGGTATGCAGGGTATGCGACCGCTCAGGCCCCCAAGATCAGTAGGACCCCCATTTGTCCAGATTATGTCCAAATACATATATGTTACAGATAAATATCTATTCTCATTTATTTGTTGCGTCTCTCTGATTTTCTGGCAATCATCTCTTCGAGGTCGTGCAACATTCTGCTTATGACGATTACTAAATAATGTTGATGCAGGAAGGTCGTAAGGTGTTGTACACCTGTGCCTGTCGCGTTGCTTAATTCTAGCCTACCAGAGGACCCACCCTGATAACCTACGTTGCTTAATCCATGTTTAGTTTGCTAAAATTTGTTTTAAGAAAATTTGCTCTAATATATTTAAATTTGGTTTACTGTGCATTTTATGGTTTAGGCTAGTTTGACAAATTAAAAGTAAAATACTCGCTCTCAAAGCAAATGTAGAGTTATATTACATAATCTGTATAATTTTACAACTCATAAAATATTGTAACAGTCTCCAGTCATATCATTTTGAAAAAAGTGTAAATCATCAACTTATTTTATTTTTCAGATATCATCTAAAGTTGAAAAAATAGCAGAATCAAACTTCCGTATAGGGCCTCCATATAGATTTTCGCTTAGGGCCCCAAAATATCGGGTCCTGTCCACGACGAAGATGACATGGAACGGGAGGAGCGCTCTAGCATCGTTCCAAGTGCCTAGCCGGACAGGGACCCCCGCGCGCCCTCAGCCAGTGTGGCATCCATGGCGTAGGTGTCCTCGTCGTGGAGGAGCGTCGAGCTCCTCCACGAGGTAGCCCATGACCTCGAACACGGTGGCACGACGGTGCGGGTCGGCGTTGAGCTGCTACCAGGGCCGGCCCTAGACAGGTGCCGGCGGTGCGGTAGCACCTGGCCTCCAAGAATCAAGGGCCCCCTCTCTGTGTATACATGAATATATAAGAAATACTTATGTAGACTACAGCTTAAAGTCAAATGTCAAATCCCACTAAACAATAGTATATGTTCTTTTATTTCTGAGTATATGTTGTTGTGTTCTATTTAGGGGTGACAAAGGGCTCTAAATTTTACACTATAAGATTTAAGGATCGGATCGGATTAGTATAAGGCCCTATTTTTATTTATTTTTGAACTACAAATTATTTAGGGCCCTACCATTTTGTGAAGAAGCATTTGGATTACGATTCATTACCACCCCTAGTTCTATTAGGATTAGCACCACATTCCACATGTCGTCCACTAGAAAACATACATATCTGGTAGTGAAAAAAAGAAACATATAGAGAAGTTCAATACATCGCAGAGAGATATTATTCATAAATTTCTTCAAACTACCGTACCTTCAAGGAATATCAAGGAGCAAGAGGAGTTGTCGATAGTTGTATGGGATGGAAGGATTTCACAAGAAAATAATCTTCTTATATTTATTGTCAATGAGGCCTCAATTTTTGTCTCGCACCGGACCACAAAATTCTTAGGGCGGCGGTGACGGACGACTGGCACTGCACCTCTAGCACGACGTAGATGACCTTCACCCATGGCAGGTCCCGCTGGTCGGCGGCCACCGCGCGCCGCACCTCTGGCTTGGTCTGAGTGAACAGGCCGTTGCCGCAACGCATGAACGTGCCCTCGATGGAGCTTGCCGCGAGCCCGCGACCAACGCGGCATACGGGTTTCTGAGCCCGCCGCCCTGTCACGCCCCTGGCCACCGGAAGGTCACCGGCGACGTGAGCCACACCAATTCGGTGACGAAGCGCCAGGAACATAGACGCAACTCGAAGCACGAAGGTAAGAAAACTTCTATTCAGTTCTGTATATTTTCCCTCGTTCCGATGACAGGTTACAGTATATATTGCCTGGTCTATTGGACCGGCCCACTCACTGATCCCTGGCTTAACAGCCCAATTACTTATACACAAATCTTGGCTTGAAAGCCCATCACACCATTACAGAATCTCTATACACTAATAGCTCCTACTTCCTCGTCAGCGACCATAGCAGTCATGACATCTTCCCCGGCTGCAAAACTTGCTTGCCCTCAAGCAAGAGCATGTGGAAATTTCTCCTTAAGCACATAGCCTTCAGTTGTATCCAAGCAGCCCCCACTAAATCCACAATCCCGTTGAGCACCAGTACAACCAATACCACATTGTTATACCCATATCGTGCTGTACAGGGAAAACAACCCCCAATTTTCCACAGTCGAGGATGATCCTGGATAGCAAACAAGTATTGCTGCTCTTCTTTCTCTTGCTCAGTAACTGACCACTGCTCCCAGAACTGCTCCACCATAGTTTGCAGACCGATCCACCATGCTTCCGCTGCGCTTACAGAACACTCCCACACCATTGAATCATGAAAGCTTCGAATCAATTTTTTGGCGATGCCGCGCCCTCGACACCTCCGGGTATGGCGATCGTGTAGGGGCAGGCGCTGGCGTAGCTAACCGAGTGCACTGCTGCCGCGAGCTGGAGGAGGGGCGGTGCAATGGCGGGAGGCGACATGCATGGCGGCTGAAGCGCGTGGAGCAGCAGCTGGAGATGGAGCGCGAGATGCGGCAGCGCGAGGTGAAGAAGAACGGGGACCGGAGCTCTTCAACGAAACTGATGGGGCAACTCCATCCCATCCGTCCACAGGCGTGATGGCTGGGGTCGTTAGCTGCTGATTACTGTCCACGATGGTTAAAAGTGAGAAGGATAACAAAATTACAAAGGATAGACAGTTATAGTACCAAAAACCGAATTGCAACGATGGTGATAATATCATAATAGTTTTAGGGCCCATTCGGTTGCTTCGGAACAACCCTCCGGAATCATTCTCCGTTGATTGTATTCACAAATTTGTATAATTTTAATAAACCGGAACAGTTCCTGGGCACAATCTGAACTAAACGAACGGGCCCTTACGAAGCCAAACCAGTGTTCGGGATGCATGAGATAAAAAAAACTCAACTAAAATTCAGTCCCTGTCACCACGAATGTTTAAATACTAATTAAAATTATTAAATATAGTTAAATTATTGAACTAATTATACAGATTAGCACTAAACAATAAGACGAACCTATTAAATCTAATTAGTCCATGACTCGTTCATGTGATGCTACAGTAAACATTTGCTAATCATGGATTAATTAGGTTTAATATTTTTTTCTTGTCGTCTAGTCTTCATCTCTATAGTTAGTTTTATAGTTAGCCTATAATTAATATCGATAGTTGTCATCCAAACGTTCGATATAACACATAGTAAACTTTAGTCAGGGGAATCAAGCACCCCCTAAATAGCTTGATGCTTCTAGGATACCTTGATGGATCCATTGCTGCACATGAGAAGAAGATCGCCACATCGATGGCTATGGGTGCCACTGAAGTCCCTAATCTAACGTATGCTCGCTGATATGATTAAGATCAACAACTAGTGAGTGTCATTCTCTCATCGATGACCGAGAAAATCCTTCAAGACATCGTCAATGCCATGTCTTTCAAGGAGGTCTAGTACTTCGTCTAGAAGAAATTCGCCTTATCCATGAAGGCACACACAATGCAAATCCGTGTGGACCTTGCTATATCAAAGAAACGTGATTTGTCTACCACTGACTTCTTCCGCAAGATCACAGGGCTGACCACCGAGCTCGCCACCACCAATGCCCCTCTACGCGATCAGGAGGTCCTCTTCTGTCAACTGGCAGGACATTTGACTGACTGTGACTCATTCATCACCTCCATGATGACCAAGACCAATCCACTCTCCCTTGACAACATGTTCACACACATGGTTGTGTTTGAGGGTCGCCAACTCCAACACGTGACTAAATTGTATATACAACATAGTGCATTTTCCAACTACATGGGTCATGGTGGTCCCTCCCGTGGTGGTCACTCTTGTGGTGGCACTCCCTCCCATGGTGATCATCATGGCAACGACCCCCGTCCTTAATGCTAGATCTATGGCAAACTCAACCACACTGTCGTCATGTGCTAGTATCGGATGGGCTATTTATACTAGAATGAACCTTCAGTGGCTTTGGTGTCTACGCGCTCCTATAAGGTCGACCCCAACTGGTATAACGATACCAGCGCCACGAATCATATTACGAGCAACCTTAATTGCCTAGTTATGTAGGATCAATGTCATGGTAGTGACACGACGTATGTGGACAAAGAAGCAGTGCAAATTAAAAATAATGGTTCCTATTCTATCAAAACTAATGCACACCCTCTTTCTCTTAACAAGGTTCTTCATGTCCTCAAATTTGTAAACACCACCATCTTTTAGTTTCTATATTATCTTGTGATAAAAATGTCTTTTTCAAATTCTATCCTTGGTATTACTTCATTAAGGGTAGAGCAACACAGAATCAACGTGTGGCAGGAAAATGTGAAGCTGACATTTATCCCCTTAAGCCATCCAATATTGAGTTCTTCAAGCAGGCGCTTGTGAGTTATTCCATGTGTCTGGATCAATGTCATGCTCGGTATGATCATCCTTCTCCTCAAGTATTTTGGTTTGTGTCTCAAGGAATCTATTATTTCCTTAGTTTGTAATGCATGTCAATTAGCAACGAGTCATTAATTATCCTACCACATTTCATATCATAGATCCACAACACCACTCAAACTTATTTATTCCGACGTTTGGGGTTCTGCCACTATTTCTTCTGGTGGTTCCAAATATGTTATTAGTTTCATTGATGATTTTAATAAATTCATGTGGGACTATATCATGTGGGACTACACCAGGTACTTCCTCAAGTTTGGGCTTCATATTCTTCGTGACCTCGCTTCTACTCGTAGCAATACATGCAAATACGCAAATAATAGATACAATAACATTACACCAAAGATGAAAACAAACCACACATTAGGATTCTACACGTTGCTACGAGATCGTAGGTTTGAGAATCACTAAAATCAAGGTTATGGTTGAAAAGATATGGTTTTCTAAAGTTTTAGGTGATTAACCAGTAAAAGTTTATTCTATGTTAATTAATAAAAATCATGTGAGAAAAATATTCTAAAGAAATAACTAATTCACCCTTTTAATCTAAGTTATAACTTGATTAGACATCGTGTTTTAGTCAACTTATAATTATGGACCAAATTAAAATACCTTACTAACCTAGATTAGAAAAGTGAATCTAATAGACATAGGTTAAACAAATATCTAATTATAAAAACATGTGATATGATATGAATAATGTTGTTACTGCGTAGGAAATTTTATTATGAAGCTATCGTAACTTGAACGGATCAAATCAGAGTTAAAATGGTCAAGTTATGATTTATCTAAGATTGCTAGATTTATTTTTATACCTAAAAATCAATCTCTATTTTAGTTTACAATTATTACTCACTCATGGACGGCGGACACTGTTTCTGTAAAGTTCAGGGGCTAAAGCGCTAAAAATTGAGCTTAGCTATAATGTTCTTAGAATGCGTATGGACGATGGGTCAAATAGGCAAAAGAGCCAGGGATCTTTATGAACTTTACCGCGACGAAGGGGGTACGAGATGTTCTGAGCTATTGGATCTTTATCTGACACGCCAGATTAGATTCCTCTTCATCCAAACCGACAACAAATTGCGGCTGCCCGATCGTCGATCTACGGTCCAGTTTTAATGTCACGAAGAGGTACACGTTTTAATGTCACTAAGAGGTCCGCGAGATCATATCCATCTACACCGGATCCAAAGGTCATAGCTGAAAGATTACCCCTTTCTAATCTTATCCATTCAGTTTTTAATCAACGACTGATGCTATTCTCCTCTTCTCGGCTGATTGTGCACGGTGGCGCGCCCAAGACCATGGCGGCGCCCACACCGGCGACATCCGACTCGACGCCCTGGTGACCCGCACACAACTTCGCAAGATCCTACGGTATGTTGGAAGTACGACGAAGAAAATAGGGGACTTCTTACAGCAAGGCATCGCGCACATACTCCTGTCCGCGGCGACGCACGGCTCCGCGACGAAGTTTGGCCTCCTGTGAGCAATTGCTGGCTCCCTAGTGGACCCCTGTACCAACAACTGCCACGAGAATCTTCGTGGCGAACTGGAGATGCCCCGAAGCCACCTCCCTCACTCCGATCATCGACATAGGAGAAGATTCCATGGCGTTGGCTTGGTTTCTTGGTGATAGTGCTTGGTGTGTGGTCTAGTGATCCACTTTGGCGCGGTTCTTGGTGCTTTGGTTTGAGGGGCGTGACGAGCAAGGGCGCAACACATGCATATATAGCCGAGGGGGATAGAGTCCGGGAATCGAGATGCTAGGGATCGAATCGGAGGATCCCGCGGAATGGTCTAACAGATTTCGTTGACGCCCCGTTTAGATTGTTGGAATTGAATTCCATTCTAATAATAATAATTTAGGCATATATCAATTAAGTTAATTCAGTTTTATATAAAATATATTTGTATACTATTATTAGCAAGATGTCGGAGATATTTATGTGCTATATTTTTATTATGGAGGAGTGAGATGAAGAGTGTTATATAAGTTACAGAGTAGAAACAAATTCTACTACTGTATAAAATCATTTCCCATCCTCCACCTTATAAATTTGAGATAGGCTTATATCTAAACTTTGGAAAGTGGTGTAATGTCAAATTCCAAACTAAATAAGTTACTTTAGTGGGTGAATTCTAATTCCTTTAAAATAAAGAGATCCAAACGTCCCATGAGTGATTTACGGAGAGGATAAATCTGACATGGAAGGCCCACAAGCTAGTGGCTAATACAAGAGGCGTGGGTGCGGCTGTTTTTCTGCAATGCTGGCCCTACCTGCAGTGAGAGGGGCGGTGGGGAGATGTGGGCCGCACGGAAGGTAAGGGGAAATGGCGCATAGGGGAGGCCGACGATTAAAAGTTGGGTCCACGCGAGGGTCCTCACTACTGGGACGGGGTAAGTTATGGCCTAGATAGAGGTATGACACGTTTTCATTTATCTCTTTCTATGTCTATTTTATACATTCTTTTATATTTAAAATTTAAATTCTAAAGAGGTTTCAAAGTTTTAAATCGAATGCACAATCAAAATCTCCAGCATGAAAGTGCAAATTAAAAGTTTTATTTTAATTATTTTATTACTTAGGGAAGTGCTTGAAAACATGCGATACACACAAATTACTAGTTTTCTTTAGAAAAAATGTTATTTTCGAATATGTGATCAATTAAAAGTTAACTCGAAAATGAATATTCATTACTCAAATATTTTAGGAGAAAGTAATATATAATCTTTACCATGAGCTATTTTAATTAAAGTATTTTTAAACAGTGCTTTATAGTTTAGAAAGGGAATAATAAATAGATTGGAAATCTTTCTTTTATTTATTGCTCCAACTTTTAGTTTTATGTTTTGGATCTAAGTTTTGAATACCAAACTTTTAATATCACCTATTGATTCATTTTTTAGTTATAACTATTTTAGAAAAGGTCAAGGCTTAATCCTTCATCAGACGACACTTTAATTTGTTTATTTTTTTAAGAAAAGTTGTGCTAAATCTAAAATCAGGATTTTGAGGTGTTAGACCAACATATTGTATACAAAAATAATTCAATAGGCTAGGCAGGTGGCCTCCTCCAAGCTAGACGCGCGGCAATATAGAAGGGAGAGTGTGTGTGACAGCCTGTATAGAAGTAGTCGAGGCCGAAATTATGGAGTTGGCTTGTCATAGAATTTTTGGCTTCAGCCTTGAGCAGTCGAGCCCAACCGCAACTAACTAGCCCATAACCACTGGCAGTGAGCCCAGAGGCCGACCACGTCCATGCTACCAAACTTTCTGCTGACCGACTATTGAGACTGAGCTGATGCATCTACGGGGCAACGGCAGCAGCCGAGCAGCGACAGCCAGCGTGGAGCCTTTCCCAGGCCCAACGTGTTGGCTCGAGGACAAACATGCTGATGCACGCCGCTGCCAATGACCGCACGGGGCGGCCATTTCTTCTGCGACTGCTGAAAAATTCTTTTCAACCCACGCTCCATCGGCGTCAATGAGCAGTGTTTGCCCAGCTAGTTTGTGTCAGCCTGACAGCGACGGTGAGCTCTGCAAGTCTGCACGCAACGCGCAGCAGCCGACAGCGCCGGTTGAAAACGAGAGCGTGCATTAGTGCCGGACTGAAGCCAGTCGCACCACTCGCACGCATGTGCGGATCGATCAAAGATGTCGGCACGCAAACCAGTGAAACGAAATGCTTGTTCGCCATTGTCTACCCAGGGCGCGGTCGTGACAATTCGGGGTCCTAACTCCTAAGCGATAATATATATAGAGGTACTATACGGTTTGAGTCTATTAATTTTTTTCAACTTTTAAATGATATCTAACGAATAAAAGAAGTTGATGATTTATATAATTTTATTTAAAATAGTATGACTGGAAATATTATTACAATATTTTATAAGTCGTAATACAAATTATGTAATATAACTCTGTATTTGTTTTGAGAGCGAGTATTTAACTTTTAATTTATCAAACTAGCCTAAAACTTAAAATGCACGGTAAACTAAATCTAAATACATTGAGCAAATTTTCTGGAAAAAAAATCAGCAAACTAAACTGAGATTAAGCAACGTAGGTTATCGGGGTTGGCCCTCTGGTAGGCTAGAATTAAGAAACGCGACAGGCACATGTGTACAACACCTTTCGTCCTTCTCACACCAATCAACATTTAGAATTCGTCATCAAACAGATTGTTGTGTGACCTCGAAGAGGTGATTGTGTCACACCCGGGTTTTAGGTAAAAGTATGATTACGAATAATGTGTATCTCTATACCTAAAACCACATATAGCAATAGCAGATACTACCCAAAAATTATGTGGTAAACAAGGTATAAAGATAGTCAAACTAGGGTAACCTATTAGGTCCCATCAAAATTAACCTATGCAGATCATTATGATTAATCAGAACATGACTGGATAAAGAAGTGATCAAGGGCACAACTTGCCTGGCACTTGAGATTCCAGGTACCAACTTGCTCTTCAGATGACTCGTGACTTCGCGCTAGTCGTAGCAATACAAACAAACAGTGTATAGGATAAATTAACATCACACCAAACATATATGAAAAATACATATTAATAATCTACATATTGAAATAA
This sequence comes from Zea luxurians, assembly GCA_029449295.1. NCBI lineage: Eukaryota > Viridiplantae > Streptophyta > Magnoliopsida > Poales > Poaceae > Zea > Zea luxurians. Next base: position 5,366,097 of record JAOPSE010000027.1, on the reverse strand, counting down.
GATCACAAGAACATGAATTATTAATTTTGGAGTTATAGATTTGAAGTTATGGATTTCCAAAGATTATATGTGCTTTGTACAATATTAATTAAGATAACAATTTTAATGTGGCTTTTATGTCAAAACAGTGGCACTAAATGATAAACAATAATATTACAAAATTATAGGAACTGGAATGGACTAATTTGGACTTAATATGAATTTTCTATGAATTATACAAGTTTCTAGAATTATTTTTGTATTGAAAAATCAAATTCCAAATTCATTTATCTGATTTTCCTGGAACTCTGGACTGGGCGTCAAAAACAGAGGAACGCAGGGGTAAACTCGCAAAATTTCCCCAGACTTAGTAATCACCGTGCAGGATGGTGGGTTTATTCTTGAATAAGCCAATGGCTTATCTGCAAAAGTACAGATCGAAGGGGTACGCAAGGATCGTGGCCGTTGGATCAAAAGCAAACGGTCCCGATTAGATTGCCATTAATTTGAATCAGTACACGCTGTTGCCCATCGGATCAAGATCCAACGGTCCAGATTCGATCCAGTGAATGATTATCACGGGTTTTAATCTCAGCCGTCAGTCCAACATCCAATGGCCCATTCACACACACCATCACTCCTTCCCACCCAGCTAACCCCGACGGCGGTACAGACCGCCACCCGCGACGGCGCTCCACCGACGAAGGGTGTAACCGGCACTTAACGCCATACACTAGAAACGGACGAGCGCTAGACAAGGCTGAGGACGAGGTGAATCTAGGGAGCTTATTACCGGCAATGACGACGTGGAGGAGCTAGTTGCGGCAAGGGGATGATGCCGCGGCGGTGAAGGAGCTCCGTCGAGAAATTCCGAGCTCACCAGCCCTCCGCGTGATGAGGACCACCACCCAGAGCTACCGTGAAACCACCGGCCAACCCCCAATGCCACGAGCGGCACCGGGCGCAAGCACCCACGGCGGCGAGACGCTCCCGGCTACCTCTCTTCACCGCACGGGGCGATGAGCAGGATTGGTGTTGTTTGATATAGGGAAACGAGGGGGGGTCAATGCGGCGTACATATACACCGGTATCGGGGTTAGTTCCGACGATCTCCGCGAGATCCGTGGATGGAATCTCCACGGCGGCCCACACGGCTCCGCGGAAGGCGGCATCTGTTGCAGGGAGGAACAAAGGGCTGAGCAGTGGGCCCCGCACGCCAGTGTAACCAAGGCCCGCGCGGTGTAGCCAGGATGCCCATCACATGTGTGAGGGTTATTACAGCGCGGCCCCACCGGTAAGTGAAGCGAGAGGGAGCAAGCATGTGCTAGTGGAGTTGAAGGGAGCTGGGCTAGCGCGGTGGAAAAGTGGTATTGGGCCTAGGCGCGCGAGAATTCGGCCCAGCCGGTTCAGCCAGGTTCCACCCTTTTTTTCTTTTATTCATTTTCTTTCTATTTTATTTTCTATTTGAATCAAATTTTTAATAGAGTTTAAATTTTCATGTTGGGAGTGCACAATCAAGAAAAAAAATCAGCATGTAGATGCAGGGTTTATTTATTATTTTATAAAAATCATTTATTCATTAATGTTCTAGAATGTATATGCATAAGAGGAATAATTTAGCTAGTTTAATCAAATTAAACTTTACTTTCTTATGTTTTTATTTAAAAATTGGAGATCAAGTTTATGTTTTCCATAAAATGTATCACCAAAGATTATCACCAAGAGATCAACCTTTCTTTATCTATTTATTGGTCATTTAGTTGTCACAATTGATTATGAAGAGGAAATGCCCTATTAAATTCCAAAGGTTTTCAAAAATTCTATAACCATTATCATTGGTATTCTTAATTCTTTACTCTATTATATTTTATTTCTTACCAACTTTAAGTCTTACAAATCCTACCCCCCTTAGCAGAAATCTCGTCCTCGAGATTTGTTAGAAAATAGATGTACCTTTTTTTCTTTTTTCACATAAATGCACAAACAAAATCTCAACATGATGCATAATTTATTAGCAAAACATACGGTCAAATAGACCTTATTATTATTCCTATAATAGTAAAATACTAACTACTAGCTAATATTTAGGTCTTACAAATAGTAATATATATATATATGTTTATTTCTATTTATGCTCTATCCTTGTTGCTCGTTGACTTCTTTACCGACTACCTCATCCTCAACTAGCACTTCTTCTTGAATTTCAAGTTCGCTAGGTTGAACTTCTACTTCTGCATGATGGGCCTATCCCCAGTTGACAGATAAGGGCTGACTCTTTTCTGCCGAGGCTTGTCCGTGCTTCATTGGAGCTGGTGTAGTGTAGGTAGCCCTGTTGGGACAGTAGTTGGCATAGTGTCCTGGTTGTCCACACTTGAAGCAAGCCCTGTTGGTGGTTGTGTTAGAGCAACGGGTCCTGCCGGGGTGCCTGCTTGCGGAAGAGCAGTTGGTGCCTGTTGAGTTTGTTGCCCGGAACTACCACGAGCTGGTGTACTTGGAGTGGTAGTATAGCGAGGACGTGAACTACTTCCAGCCTGTCCTTGGTTAGCAGCCCTTCTTTTCTCTCCAAACTCACACCTCTTGTTTTCCACAGCAATAGCTTTGTCAAGTAGTCTTTGGAAGGACGGGAAGGTGTGCGATACCAGTTGATATTGTAGGGGTCCAATCAAACCGTCCAGAAAGAGCTCTTGCTTCTTCTCATCGTCTTCAACATCCCTAGGAGCATATCGAGATAGCTGGATGAATTTGTCCCTATATTCACTCACGGGCATACTTCCTTGCTTAAGGGATAGAAACTCCTTTCTTTTAATCTTCATGAGTCCAGCAGGAATATGGTAATTCCTGAATTGAGTGGAGAATTCTGCCCAAGTAATTGTGTCGACGGCAGCATGAGCAGCGTAGTACGCATCCCACCAATCCGCAGCGAGACCAGTAAGACGACCTGATGTGTAGAGCACTTTTTCTCTGTTCGAGCACTGAGCTATGTTGAGCATTTTGTCTACAGACTTTAGCCAGTCATCAGCTTGTAGTGGGTCCATGGAGTTAGACAAGGTTGGTGGTTTGTGACTCATAAACTCCCGGTGCTTATCCCTGGGTGGAACTGGTGGTGGAGGTGGAGGCAGTGGTGCTTGCTGATGTTGCTGTTGCTGTTGCGCCCTTCTCTCCTGACATATTTCCTCTCGCTCTTGGCGCATCTCCTGGCATACATCCTTTCGCTCTTGGCGCATCTCTTGACGCTCCTATCGTATCTGAGCGTGCATGTCTACCATAGTGTCCGCCATTTGCTGCATTATTCGCATCTGGGCTGAAATAACTGGATCAACATAGACTGGTGGAGGATTTGGGGGATTCATCTCTGCTTGTTGCTGTTGTCTAAGCACCCTCCGGTTATATGGATTGGCAGGTAGATCAATTCCTCCTCCCTTCCTGGTATTGACCATCTGAGTTAGAAGCATATGGTAAGATAGTTTTGCAAGGGAAATCATTTGGTAGGCAGAATGAATAAGCTAATAGTTGGTTATGTACTGAAGATTCCTTGGAAGGGCTTAATCCATTGTTTTATGTCAAGATTGGGGGTAACTAGTTGTATAAGGTGAATGTCCAAAGGTAAGATAGAATCTGTCAAGATGAGATAGATACAGAATACTAGATACATTTTAAGGGGGATAATCTAGATTGTCTAGTTATTTTATAAATACTATCCTTTATGCCTAGATATATATGCAGATGTAATTGTGGACATTGATCCACAACCCATCACACTCAATCAAAGATCCAAATCACACAAGTATCATAAGAACATTCACTCAAGCGTATAGGTACCTATAAAAAATAGATTTGTTTTTGCTCCTAAGATTAGGTCTCCTATTCCTAAAGGCCACTTTAGGTAAGGGACTTCAAAGTGTGAAATCCGCATTTGTCTTTAGAATGAAAAGATACGAATAATCAGAGTAAAGCGGAAATACATGAGGAAAGATTAAGAAAAGTTTAGAAAAGAATAAGAGTAGCAAAGCTAAGTAAGTATTAGTTGTCTAGGTCTATCTAGGTGTCGTCCTACAGTCAACATTCCTCTGATACCACTTCTGTCACACCCGGGTTTTAGGGGTCCAAAACCCGGGCGCGAAATAAACACCAGGTGTGCTGGAACCAAGTCTCACAAATGAATAGTGGTACAGAAATGAATGTCACATCTTTACTATATAATAGGAGTTTTGTACAAAATAAATAAATAATTACATCATATGAAGTCAACGGTCCAGCAACCCAAAGTTGACTGGGAGACGATGGCCTAGACCTCTCACAAACTCGTCACAGCATCCTCCATGCGCCTCATCCTGCGGTACCTATTCTTGACCTGTAGGGGGGTATGAGACAACAAGAGTGAGCTCACATACGTTCATCGCTCAACAAGTTATGGGGAAAAATGTGCATGAACTCGCCAAAGGTGGGAGCTCACGTGAAGTGTAAGGCTTACCAAAGAGGAAGGTTAGAGCTAAGCGTTGCTTTTAAAGTTGGTCAAAATTTTTTTAGCAATTACTAAGTATAAGTAAATACCAACCCAATTAAGTAGTAGAACAAAAATAATAACAACACCTGCGATGCAATGCATATGACAAATTAAATTTAGTTCTAGAAATTAATCATGTGAGGGTCCGAGCTGCTCATGACTGTGAGCACGGCTAGTATACTAGTTTTACACTCTGCAGAGGTTGCGCATCTTTACCCTCAAGTCATGTTACCCATCTGCCACGGGGTTGTACGGGCCCCATACACCTCTACCAAGGAAGCGAGGCAGGGTAACACTACGAGGCCTTTACAAAGTTCCACTAGCTTCAGAAAACCTGCTACAGTTTATAAGAAGCTCTAATGCAGGGATCCCTCGCCTGACCGCCATCACAGCAGAATCAACCCAAGGACCTCCCTACACTGACCACTCCCCTACTGCCCTTGCTCCTTTCGAGTAAGGTAGTCATCCACTAGCTTTCCTAATTAATCAGCCAAGGGGTCCCATTCCTCCCTTGTGGTAGCACTGTTTTCCTGGGTGGTCGCTCCATGTTCCAGTTAACATAATGATCTTATCATGAACAGTAAATAACAAATGATAATAAAAGTATGATTACGAATAATGTGTATCTCTATACCCTAAACCACATATAGCAATAGCAGATACTACCCAAAAATTCTGTGGTAAACAAGGTATAAAGGTAGTCAAACTAGGGTAACGTATTAGGTCCCATCAAAATTAACCTATCCAGATCATTATGATTAATCAGAACATGACTGGGTAAAAGAAGTGATCAAGGGCACAACTTGCCTAGCACTTGAGATTCAAGGTACCAACTTGCTCTTCAGATGACTCGTGACCTCGCGCTAGTCGTAGCAATACAAACAAATAGTGTATAGGCAAAATTAACATCACTCCAAACATATATGCAAAATACATATTAATAATCTACATATTGAAATAAGATCACGGGAATAGGAATTATTAAGATTTTAAGATATGGATTTCCAAAGATTATATGTGCTTTGTACAAGATTAATTAAGATAATAATTTTAATGTGGCTTTTATGTCAAAACAGTGGCACTAAATGATAAACAATAATATTACAAAATTATAGGAACTGGAATGGACTAATTTGGACTTAATATGAATTTTCTATGAATTATACAAGTTTCTAGAATTATTTTTGTATTGAAAATCAAATTCCAAATTCATTTATCTGATTTTCCTGGAACTCTGGACTAGGCGTCAAAAACAGAGGAATGCAGGGGTAAACTCACAAAATTTCCCTAGAATCAGTAATCACCGCGTAGGATGGTGGGTTTATTCTTGAATAAGCCAAGGGCTTATCTGCAAAAGTACAGATCGAAGGGGTACGCAAGGATCGTGGCCATTGGATCAAAAGCAAACGGTCCTGATTGGATTGCCATTAATTTGAATCAGTACACGCTGTTGCCCATCGGATCAAGATCCAACGGTCCAGATCCGATCCAGTGAATGGTTATCACGGGTTTTAATCTCAGCCGTTAGTCCAACATCCAACGGACCATTCACACACACCATCACTCCTTCCCACCTAGCTAACCCCGATGGCGGTACAGAACCCCACCCGCGGCGGCGCTCCACCGGCGAAGGGTGTAACCGGCACTTAACGCCCTACACTAGAAACGGACGAGCGCTAGACGAGGCTGAGGACGAGGCGAATCTAGGGAGCTTATTACCGGCAATGATGACGTGGAGGAGCTAGTTGCGGCAAGGGGATGATGCCGCGGCAACGAAGGAGCTCCGTCGAGAAATTCTAAGCTCACCAACCCTCCACGTGACGAGGACCACCACCTAGAGCTACCGCGAAACCCCCAAGCCAACCCCCAATGCCACGACCTACATCGGGCGCAAGCACCCATGGCGGCGATACGCTCCCGGCTTCCTCTCTTCACCGCACCAGGTGACGAGCAGGATTGGTGCTGTTTGATTTGGGGGAAACGAGGGGGGTCAACGCGGTGTACATATACACCGGTATCGGGGTTAGTTCCAACGATCTCTGTGAGATCCGTGGATGGAATCTCCACGGCAGCCCGCACCTACTCCGCGCAAGGCAGCATCTGTTGCAGGGAGGAACACAGGGCTGAGTAGTGGGCTCCGCGCGCCAGTGTAACCAAGGCTCGCGCGGTGTATCTAGGCTGCCCAGCACATGTGTGAGGGTTATGACAGCGCGGCCCCATTGGTAAGTGAAGCGAGAGGGAGCAAGCGTGCGCCAGTGGAGTTGAAGGGAGCTAGGCTGGTGCGGTGAAAAAGTGGTATTGGGCCTAGGCGCGCGAGAATTCGGCCCAGCCGGTTCAGCCAGGTTCCACCCTTTTTTCTTTTATTCATTTTATTTCTATTTTATTTTCTATTTGAATCAAATTTTTAATAGAGTTTAAATTTTCAAGTTGGGAGTGCACAATCAAGAAAAAAATCAGCATGTAGATGCAGGGTTTATTTATTATTTTATACTAATAATTTATTCATTAATGTTCTAGAATGTATATGCATAAGAGGAATAATTTAGCTAGTTTAATCAAATTAAACTTCCCTTTCTTATGTTTTTATTTAAAAATTGGAGATCAAGTTTATGTTTTCTATAAAATGTATCACCAAAGATTATTACCAAGAGATCAACCTTTCTTTATCTATTTATTGGTCATTTAGTAGTCCCAATTGATTATGAAGAGGAAATGCCCTATTAAATTCCAAAGGTTTCCAAAAATTCGATAACCATTATCATTGGTATTCTTAATTCTTTACTCTATTATATATTTTTTTCTTACAACTTTAGGTCTTACAAATCCTATCCCCCTTAACAGAAATCTTGTCCTCGAGATTTGTTAGAAAAGGGATGTACCTTTTTTCCTTTTTTCACATATATGCACAAACAAAATCTCAACATGATGCATAATTTATTCGCAAAACATATAGTCAAATAGACCTTATTATTCTTCCTAAAATAGTAAAATACTAACTACTAGCTAATATTTAGGTCTTACAAATAGTAAAATAGATCTATATATATATTTAAGTTTATTTCTATTTATGCTCTATCATTGTTGCTCGTTGACTTCTTCACCGACTACCTCATCCTCAACTAGCACTTCTTCTCGAATTTCAAGTTCGCCAGGTTGAACTTCTACTTCTGCATGATGGGCCTATCCCCAGTTGACAGATAAGGGCTGACTCTTTTCTGCCGAGGCTTGTCCGTGCTTCATTGGAGCTGGTGTAGTGTAGGTAGCCCTGTTGGGACAGTAGTTGGCATAGTGTCCTGGTTGTCCACACTTGAAGCATGCCCTATTGGTTGTTGTGTTAGGAGCAACGGGCCCTGCTGGGGTGCCTGCTTGCGGAGGAGCAGTTGGTGCCTATTGAGTTTGCTGCCCGGAACTACCACGAGCTGGTGTACTTGGAGTGGTAGTATAGCGAGGACGGGAACTACTTCCAGCCTATCCTTGGTTAGCAGCCCTTCTTTTCTCTCCAAACTCACACCTCTTGTTTTCCACAGCAATAGCTTTGTCAAGTAGTCTTTGGAAGGACGAGAAGGTGTGCGATACCAGTTGATATTGTAGGGGTCCAATCAAACCGTCCAGAAAGAGCTCTTGCTTCTTCTCATCGCCTTCAATATCCCTAGGAGCATATCGAGATAGTTGGATGAATTTGTCCCTATATTCACTCACGGACATACTTCCTTGCTTAAGGGATAGAAACTCCTTTCTTTTAATCTTCATGAGTCCAGCAGGAATATGGTAATTCCTGAATTGAGTCGAGAATTTTGCCCAAGTAATTGTGTTGACGGCAGCATGAGGAGCGTAGTACGCATCCCACCAATCCACAGCGGGACCACTAAGACGACCTGATGCGTAGAGCACTTTTTCTCTGTCCGAGCACTGAGCTATGTTGAGCATCTTCTCTATAGACTTTAGCCAGTCATAAGCTTGTAGTGGGTCCGCGGAGTTAGAGAAGGTTGGTGGTTTGTGACTCATAAACTCTCGGTGCTTATCCCTAGGTGGAACTGGTGGTGGAGGTGGAGGCAGTGGTGGATGCTGCTGTTGCTGTTGCGCCGTTCTCTCCTGGCATATTTCCTCTCGCTCTTGGTGCATCTCCTGGCGTATATCCTCTCGCTCTTGGCGCATCTCTTGACGCTCCTGTCGCATCTGAGCGTGCATGTCTGCCATAGTGTCCGCCATTTGCTACATTATTCGCATCTGGGCTGAAATAACTGGATCAGCACCGACTGGTGGAGGATTTGGGGGATTCATCTCTGCTTGTTGCTATTGTCTAAGCACCCTCCGGTTATATGGATTGGCAGGTAGATCAATTCCTCCTCCCTTCCTGGTATTGACCATCTGAGTTAGAAGCATATGATAAGATAGTTTTGCAAGGGAAATCATTTGGTAGACAAAATGAATAAGCTAATAGCTGGTTATGTACTGAAGATTCCTTGGCAAGGCTTAATCCGTTGTTTTATGTCAAGATTGGGGGTAACTAGTCGTATAAGGTGAATGTCCAAAGGTAAGATAGAATCTGTCAAGATGAGATAGATATGGAATACTAGATACATTTTAAGGGGGATAATCTAGATTGTCTAGTTATTTTATAAATACTATCCTTTATGCCTAGATATATATATGCAGATGTAATTGTAGACATTGATCCACAACCCATCACACTCAATCAAAGATACAAATCAGACAAGTATCATAAGAACATTCACTCAAGAGTATAGATACCTATAAAAATAGTTTTGTTTTTGCTCCTAAGATTAGGTCTCCTATTCCTAAAGGCCACTTTAGGTATGGGACTTCAAAGTGTGAAAACAACATTTGTCTTTAGAATGAAAAGGTACGAATAATCAGAGTAAAGCGGAAATAGATGAGAAAAGATTAAGAAAAGTTTAGAAAAGAATCACAGTTGCAAAGGTAAGTAAGTATTGGTAGTCCAGTTCTATCTAGGTTTCGTCCTACAGTCAACATTCCTCTGATACCACTTCTGTCACACCCGTGTTTTAGGGGTCCAAAACCCGGGCGCGAAATAAACACCAGGTGTGCTGGGACCAAGTCTCACACATATGATGAATAGTGGTATAGAAACGAATGTCACATCTTTACTATATAATAGGAGTTTTGTACAAAATAAATAAATAATTACATCATATGAAGTCAACGGTCCAGCAACCCAAAGTTGACTGGGAGACGACGGCCTAGACCTCTCACGAACTCATCACAACATCCTCCATGTGCCTCATCCTGCGGTACCTGTTCTTGACCTGTAGGAGGGTATGAGACAGCAAGAGTGAGCTCACATACGTTCATCTCTCAACAAGTTGTGGGGAATAATGTACATGAACTCGCCGAAGGTGGGAGCTCACCTGAAGTGTAAGGCTTACCAAAGAGGAAGGTTGAAGCTGTGTGTTGCTTTTAAAGTTGGTCAAAATTTTATTAGCAATTACTAAGTATAAGTAAATACCAACCCAATTAAGTAGTAGAACAAAAATAATAACAATACCTGCAATGCAATGCATATGACAAATTGAATTTAGTTCCATAAATTAATCATGTGAGGGTCCGAGCTGCTCATGACCGTGAGCACGGGAGGTTGCGCATCTTTACCCACAAGTCATGTTACCCATCAGCCACGGGGTTGTACGGGCCCCATACACCTCTACCAAGGAAGCGAGGCAGGGTAACACTACGAGGCCTTTACAAAGTTCCACTAGCTTCAGAAAACCCGCTACAGTTTATAAGAAGCTCTAATGCAGGGATCCCTCGCCTGACCGCCATCGCAGCAGAATCAACCCAAGGACCTCCCTACACTGACCACTCCCCTACTACCCTTGCCCCTTTCGGGTAAGGTAGTCATCCACTAGCTTTCTTAATTAATCAGCCAAGGGGTCCCATTCCTCCCTTGTGGTAGCACTGTTTTCCCGGGTGGTCGCTATACCTACTGATAATAATGTAGGGGAGTAAATAACAACTGATAGTCAAACTACATATAACAATACCTTGTTTATTATCATGAACAGTAAATAACAGCTGATAATAAAAGTATGATTACGAATAATGTGTATCTCTATACCTAAAACCACATATAGCAATAACAGATACTACCCAAAAATTCTGTGGTAAACAAGGTATAAAGATAGTCAAACTAGGGTAACCTATTAGGTCCCATCAAAATAAACCTATGCAGATCATTATGATTAATCAGAACATGACTGGGTAAAAGAAGTGATCAAGGGCATAACTTGCCTAACACTTGAGATTCCAGGTACCAACTTGCTCTTCAGATGACTCGTGACCTCGCGCTAGTCGTAGCAATACAAACAAACAATGTATAGGCAAAATTAACAACACACCAAACATATATGCAAAATACATATTAATAATCTACATATTGAAATAAGATCATAGGATTAGAAATTATTAATTTTGAAGTTATAGATTTTAAGTTATGGATTTCCAAAGATTCTATGTACTTTGTACAAGATTAATTAAGATAACAATTTTAATGTGGCTTTTATGTCAAAACAGTAGCACTAAATGATAAGCAATAATATTACAAAATTATAGGAACTGGAATGGACTAATTTGGACTTAATATGAATTTTCTATGAATTATACAAGTTTCTGGAATTATTTTTGTATTGAAAATCAAATTCCAAATTCATTTATCTGATTTTCCTGGAACTCTGGACTGGGCGTCAAAAACAGAGGAACGCAGGGGTAAACTCGCAAAATTTCCCCAGACTCAGTAATCAACGCGCAGGATGGCGGGTTTATTCTTGAATAAGCCTAGGGCTTATCTGCAAAAGTACAGATCGAAGGGGTACGCAAGGATCGTGGCCGTTGGATCAAAAGCAAACTGTCCCGACTAGATTACCATTAATTTGAATCAGTACACGCCGTTGCCCATCGGATCAAGATCCAACGATCCAGATCCGATCAGGTGAATGGTTATCACGGGTTTTAATCTCAGCCGTCAGTCCAACATCCAATGGCCCATTCACGCACACCATCACTCCTTCCCCCAGCTAACCCCGACGGCGGTATAGACCCCCACCCACGGCGGCGCTCCGCCGGTGAAGGGTGTAACCGGCACTTAACGCCCTACACTAGAAACGGACGAGTGCTAGACGAGACTGAGGACGAGGCGAATCTAGGGAGCTTATTACCAGCAATGACGACGTGGAGGAGCTAGTTGTGGTAAGGGGATGATACCGCGTTGGCGAAGGAGCTCCGTCGAGAAATTCTAAGCTCACCAGCCCTCCGCGTGACGAGGACCACCACCTAGAGCTACCGTGAAACCCTCCGGCCAACCCCCAATGCCACGAGCGGCACCGGGCGTGTAACACCCCTAGTGTTTATATTCCGCTCGACAACGAGTATGAATTTAAGCACATAATATCAGTGGATAAAACAGATGCTAAATTTTAATCATCTTCGCCTATCGCGATTTTTATATCGCATCTGTTTCATTTGTCGCGAGTTCGACATCATTTTTATTTATCCGGGCTCTTCCTAAATTTTTGTGATGTTCGGAACGTAGTTGTTCTGAAAATCGGTGTGTCCGGTGATTATTTTATTCATCGCTCGCGCGAATACGAAATCGGAAGCCCATCCCAATTTGATGATTTTATCCCGAACAAATTAATCCGAACCCGACGACTAAGGTTTTCGGTGCAAATAATTCTGTCCCCACTCGTCAACCGAGAAATCGCACATTATCCTTGAAAAATCGTGCGCGAGGTTATGATTCCATTAATTCCTCAGCATACTCTGTAAGATACTAAAATCAACTATGTTTTGATGGAGGATAAAATTTTATCCGAGATCGACTAAACCAGTATTGTCTCAAATGATGTATCTGATATCCAGTACGATTACGTGTTGCCCGGAATAGTCACAAAAACTATCTAAACAAAATTTAGTCAGAATCGTAAACCTCGGATTTTCTGTTTCGTGATTCGGAAAATAATGTGTGTATCTGTTTGCCGTATCGCGCGTCGACTCATTGTTCATCGCTGAAAATCTCGATCCAAAAATATCTGTGATTTTCTATTATAAAAAAGGGAAAATATCCTCACGCCGCTCACTCCCTCTGATCTTTTCCAACCGCCATGGCTTATTTCTTGTGTATGAGTTTTCGTTAAAAATATGGTGAAAAAATCACACTTTTCCTCATTTCCACCGTTGCTTTTCTTCTTATATCCAAACCAAATATAGGCTTTATCTCTTTCTCTCAGCCGACTATACACGTATGCTCTTTTCTGCAAATATCCCTCACAGACCGCCATCTTCAGATTTTTTCCACCGCCCCTCACTCCGTTCCTTAGCTTCTCCGCTCCTGGGAATGAAAGCCTCGTACAGTCGTATGCCTTCTTCTGGAACGTGCGGTTCCATGCGCGCGCTCATCCCCTTCGCTCATCTCTCCCTTCTCCCTCGCAGTGCATCTCCATGGCCGCGCCCCAGCCCTGCTCTCCATCGCACGCCGCGCCCAGCCGTGAGTTCACACGCGCTTCTTCTCTGTCGCGCTCTCTGCTTGCTCGCTCAGCCGGACCTCCACCTCGCCCATGGCAGCGGTGCCTGCTCCCATGGCCGGCGCTTGGCCTTCTGCTCGCCGCGGATGCGCGCTGGCTGCCAAGTCTTCTCCCTGCTTGGTCCCTGCCCTAGCGCCTGCTCCAGTTCGTCGGCCGACCATCGATGTTCCTCTGGCGCCGCGACTCTCCGCTCGCGTCGCGCCCAGTCTTCAGCTCGCGGAGCCCTCTCTCTCCCGTGGATGCCGTGGAGTTCCTCCGCCGCATCCATGGTTCTGTTAGGAGTTCGCCTAGGCCCGGGCTTCCTGCATTGCGCCTAGCCGCGTTCTTCACAGCCGGCTGTTGCTCCCTGGCGCAGCTCGTTCAGTCCAGCCGCGCCTGCTTTCCCATGGCCACACGCGAAGTTTTCGGCTCGCTGTGCCCTGGATTCCCTGGCCCTCTGCTCGGAGCTCCCTGTTCCGCTCGGCGCTCTCCCTGCTCGCTTTGGACGCGCAGCTCCCTTCATCGCGCCCAGGCCGTATCCCGCTCCAGCTCGCCGAAGTCCCTCCCACGGCCGTCTCCCTCAAGTCGCCGTGAGCTCCATGCTCTGAAATTCGTGTATCGCCCCCTTCCCATTTGTCGTGCCTTGCGACGCTCGTCATGGACCTCGTCGTCGACCCACGTTGTGCCCACGACGTGCTCGTCGACTCCGATGATTTGATTTTCAATTTCATGCTGCTTATGTCGACCCTCAGAACTCCTTGTCGTGCTCGACCCTGCAAGTCTCCAAATTGTCGACATCCCTTGCGTCGTCGAATGATCCCGAGAATTCGGATAAAGCAATAAATCCCATGTGGTGTGTTGACGCTTTTTTGGAGCGCCAATCACTCAACAAGAACCGTGGCGGTGCACTCTGCACAGGGGCGGACGATCCGCGCGCAGGACCGGACGGTCCGCGGCCTGGTGCGGGGCGCGGTGGTGCTCTCTGCGCAAGGGCGGACTGTCCGCGGCCTGGGGCCGGACGGTCCGCGACCTGATGCGCGGCTGGGGCTTCTGCCTGACGGCCGGACGGTCCGCGCCCTGGGGCCGGACGGTCCGCGCGTACGCAGGAACGGCGGGAGATCGCCGACGGCGCCTGGATCTCGCTCCCGGGAGGGACCCCGTCGGGGAGTAGAGATCCTAGGTTGTGTCTAGGCTCGGGCCGGCCGACCTAGACTCCTCTAATCGACGTAGAGCCGAAGAGAGACGAAGAATTTGGGGATCGAGAGGCTAAACCTAAACTAGACTAGAACTACTCCTAAGATAAATGCGGAATAAAAGTTGTATTGATTCGATTGTTGATGATTACAAATCGGCCGTAGACCTCTCTATTTATAGAGGAGGGGGGCTGGACCCTTTACACAACTGATTCCGAGCTAATCCCGCGAATATAGCTAACAACCGTAGCACAAAACTCGAAACCCTAATCTGTTCTACGCACGCGCGGACCGTCCGGCCCACAGGCGCGGACCGTCCAGACCGCGGACCGTCCGGCCTCAGGGCCGGACTGTCCGCCGGCTCAAAACCGGTTCGAACATATGCCCCCCTGCCTTTTGGTGGAGCTGAGCGAACTAAAAGCAACTAACTCGATGTGATCACATCGGTTTTCTTAGGCATCTTGCCACATACTAGGATGGTACTGTTTGAGGAAACGCCCATTCAAAGCCTTAGGTAAATCCTTGCCTTGTAATGTTTGCAGTAAATAAGCGTTACCAGACATCACCTGTTTCACTTTATAAGGACCCTCCCAGCTTGGCGACCATTTCCCGAACTTCCGGTCTTTATTCCTTAGAGGTAGAATGGTCTTCCACACCAAGTCTCCTACTTGGAATGATTTTGCTTTGACCTTCTTGTTGTAGGCCCTGGCTACCATGATCTTGTCCTTTTCTATTGTTCCCAAAGCTATCATCCTCTTGTCGGTCACCTCATCAATATTATCCATCATTGAATTATAATAATCAGTAGCAGTTAGATCATTTTGTCTGGCAAACCTGACAGCATTCAAACTTATTTCCACAGGTAACACTGCTTCCTGCCCATAGACAAGCTCAAAAGGAGATACTTTAGTAGCACTATGCTTAGATATTCTATGAGCCCATAAAGCTTCAGACAAAATCTTATGCCAATGTCTAGGATTATCAGATACCTTTTTCTTTATCAAATTAATCAACGTCCTATTACTAGACTCGGCCTGTCCATTGGCCTGAGCATAATATGGAGACGAATTAAGCAGCTTAATTCTGTATAATTCAGCAAATTCACGTACCTCCTTTGACATAAAAGAAGTACCTTGATCTGTAGTCAAGGTCTGGGGAATGCCGAATCTATGAATAATATGCTCAGTTATGAACTCAATTACCTCCTTGTGCGTCATGTTCTTTAGAGCAACGGCTTCAGTCCATTTGGTGAAATAGTCAGTGGCAACTAACACAAACCGATGCCCCTTTGATGACGAAGGATGAATTTCTCTAATAAAGTCTAATCCCCATCCTCTGAACGGCCAAGGCTTGATGATAGGATGCAATTCGGCTGCAGGGACCAACTGTAGGTCGCCGAATTTTTGACACACTTGGCATCCCTTGTAGTACTTGAAACAATCAGCTATCATACTAGGCCAATAAAAACCAGACCTTCGCAACAACCACTTCATCTTTGGAGCCGATTGATGAGTACCACAAATTCCTTCATGTACTTCGGCCATGGCTAATATAGCATCATCTGGGCCCAAGCACTTCAGCAGGACATCACTGACTGTTCGGCGGTAAAGTTCATCACTCATCAAAACATACTTGAAAGCTGTTCGCCGAATGTTCTTATCTGTCCTAATATTGGGATTTCGTAAATAATTAAGTATAGGTGTCCTCCAATCACTTACATCGGCTTCATTGTCAGCCGAATCGATTGAGAAAACATTTCTGGAAACCCCGGACGGTCCGGCGTCGTCACGCGGACGGTCCGCGACCTGGGAATTTGGCTCTGCACTGGTTATCGGAATTTCAGTTTTGTGAAATTTCCCTCTCTTTATCCGATAACCTGATGCATCTTGTGCCAAATCGTTAGCTCTATGATTCTCAACTCTAGAGATATGTTGAATACTGAATTCGTCAAAAGAATGGATTATGCTCCAACATTTCTCAAGATAACTATTTAGAGTACCATCAAGACATTGATATTCTTCTAACACTTGTTGGATAACCAGCTGAGAATCACCAAATACCTTCACATGTTTTACTCCCATACTATTTAAAAGTTCTAAACCGAATAGGAGGGCCTCATATTCAGCTTGATTATTAGTGCAATAAGTTTTCAATCGGCTAGAGAAGTCAAAGGAGACATTACTTGGTGAAACAAGCACAATGCCAATTCCTTGCCCTTCACTGCAAACCGATCCATCAAAATATAAAGTCCAAGGAGTAACAGTGAGGTATGACATGTCTAGTTCATGAATATCATTAACCCGATGTTCTACAATAAAATCTGCTACGACTTGGCCTTTCATAGATTTCAATGGTTCATAGGCCAAGTCATATTCTATGAGTGCATAAGCCCACTTACCAATTCTACCACTCATAATTGGGTTATGCAACATGTATTTGATTACATCGGCTTGACCAGAAACAGTGCAATGACTAGACAGTAAATAACATCTACATTTGGTGCATGCATAAAACAAGCATAAACATAACTTTTCAATAAAAGTGTACCTTGTTTCAGCATCCACCAACCTTCGGCTTAGATATGTCACCACATGCTCCTTTCCCTCAGTTTCTTGTGTCAGAACAGCCCCAATAACCTTGTCTTCAGCTGCAATGTATAATCTGAATGGCGCTCCTACTTGTGGTGCTTTTAACACGGGAGCCGAAGACAAGTATTTTTTAATGAGATCAAATGCGTCCTGCTGTTCTGCCCCCCAAGTGAATTCAGCATCATTCTTAAGCCGAAGGATAGGGGTGAAGGCATCAATCTTCCCGGCTAGGTTAGAAATAAACCTTCGTAAATAATTCACCTTGCCGAGAAACCTCTGCACTTCGACCTTACAAGTCGGAGGCCCCACATTCCGAATAGACTTGATTCGGTCAGGGTCTATTTCTATACCATGTTCATGGATGACAAATCCTAAAAACTTACCAGCCGACACTCCAAAAGCACATTTACGTGGGTTCATTTTTAAACCATACCGACGCATTTTATCAAAGGCTTTGCGCAAATCAGCTATATGAGAACTAAACTTAGCCGATTTGACTACAATATCATCAATGTAGACTTCCACAGTGTTTCCTAACAACTCATGGAAGATCAGATTCATAGCCCTCTGATAAGTAGCACCAGCATTTTTAAGACCGAATGTCATGACAACCCATTCAAATAAACCAATGAAGCCTGGACATATAAAGGCCGTTTTAGACGCATCTTCTTCGGCCATGAAAATCTGATTATATCCGGCATTACCATCAAGGAAGCTAATAATTCTATTTCCTGATGCATTATTGATTAATGTATTGGCTATGGGCATGGGATATTCATCTTTAGGAGTCGCTTTATTTAAATTACGAAAATCAATGCATACTCTAAGTTTACCTGACTCCTTCTTCTCCACCGGCACAATATTGGAGACCCACTCTGCGTATCTGCAAGGTCTAATAAAATTAGCTTCTAGCAGCCGGTGGATTTCGTCCTTAATTCGTGGGAGAAGATCTGGACGAAATGTTCTAGCTTTCTGCTTGAAAGGTCTGAAACCAGACTTAATGGGCAGCCGATGTTCGACAATCTCTCGGTTTAGTCCAGGCATTTCAGTGTAATTCCAAGCAAAACAATCTGAATATTCCTTCAATAGACCGATCATCTCATTTCTAGAATCGGTCTCCAGGGTCTTGTTTACAAAAGTCGGCCTTGGAGTTTTGCCATCTCCTATGTCAATCTCTTCCAAAGGATCGGCCGATGTAAACCCCTGTCCTAGTTTATCAAGATCTCTGAATTCTTCTATCATGTCCCCCACAGAGGAATC
Organism: Zea luxurians; assembly: GCA_029449295.1. NCBI lineage: Eukaryota > Viridiplantae > Streptophyta > Magnoliopsida > Poales > Poaceae > Zea > Zea luxurians. The sequence goes on along the minus strand of JAOPSE010000027.1, from coordinate 5,348,036 downwards.
AGATGATCTTTGTGCGATGGCGGACTTTCCGGTTTTGGGGACCGGATCATCCGTAATACTATCTTTTCGTTGTGGTAGATGTTCGGTCTTAGAGTCCGAACTGTTCTGTGATAGATCAGACCATCCGGCTTTGAGGGCCGAATTGTCCGTGATCAAAGACTCATGAACTTTGTGTGTATTCATCGTTTAAACTTTATTTAGGATTCAGCCGATTCTCCATCGGCTCTAGCATTACAGGAATGAAACCTTTCTTATCTATACTTATGAACTGATAATCAGAAAAATCTACCCCTGTGAGACATGTAGCAGTCTCATAAGTCCAGAGTACAGGGGCATCGGCCACAGCGATGCAGGCCGATACATCAGCATGTACTTGTTCTACTTCATCGCCTACCCATTGTATTAGCATTTGATGTAATGTAGAAGGTATACATTGATTGGCATGAATCCAATCTCTGCCTAGAATTAAACTATAATTCCCTTCTACATCAGCGACGAAGAATGCAGCAGCAAGGGTCTTAGTCCCGATGGTTAATTCAACGGACGTGACTCCCCTGGCTTTAATCGAACTATCCCCAACACCGCTGAGGGTCATGTTGGTCTTAACAAGTTCGTCATCTTGTTTACCTAATTTTCTGTATAATGAATAAGGCATTAGATTTACAGCCGCCCCTCCATCCACCAACATCTTAGCAATCGGTATTCCATCAATGTGACCGCGCACGAAGAGCGGCTTTAAATGGTTTACCGATTCCTTTGGTTTAGTAAAGGCGGCTTCTTTAGGACCAAAATCGAACTGGGCAGCAACAGGTTCATCGTCGCCAATGATAGTGCAATCGGAAGAAAATGTAATAATATTTACATCCATACCTGGGCGTTCTGGAGAAGCCTCGTAGTCGACCAGGTCTTCTCCTAGCAGGTCATCCTCTTCCATGGATGTTGTCGTGTTGTTGGAGGCTTCCTGATGAACGGCGGACGGTCCGCGCGCAGGGGCCGGACGGTCCGCGCCTGGTGCAGGTTGTCCAGAGCCTTCCTGGTGAACGGCGGACGGTCCGCACGCGGGGGCCGGACGGTCCGCGCCTGGTGCAAGTTGACTTTCTATTTTTGTGGCCGTTTGTTTTTCCTCAACGGCCTTCGGTCTCCATTTCTTTTGCGGTGGTGGGTATAGCGGATGTGTGTCATTAAATGTCTTTTCCGCCTCCTTCTCCTGGATCTCCTTTGCTCTTAGGCGCTGTAATTTTCTCTTTTGAGATCGTGTCAATCCCGCTGGGCACCATCGAGGCATGGAGTATTTTGGATCGGCTATTTTGATGGTAGCCGTATCCTTTTCGGTTGTGTTGGCCGTGGTAGCCGTATCCTTTTCGGTTGTGTTGGCCGATTCGCCGAAAATCATCGGCCCTTTATTGTCTCCCTGTATGACAACATCTGCGGTGCCTATTTTGATGGTGTCCCTTTTTGTTGTTTTTTGAGTTGCTGCAGGCATATGCCCCCCTGCCGGATTGGTCGGCCTAGGAGGCCGAGTAGTCCGGCAACCTTGTGGGGCCTGTGCCTGGTGACCGGATTCAGCAGTGCTCAATCGGTCTTGTACTGGCGGTGCTAATCTATCAAAAACGGATGTTTGGGGTGCCCCCTAGGCGGGGTACTGTGGCATCCCAAATGGATATGGTGGCATGCCCCACATTTGATTTGGGACATATGGTGGAGGTAAGTATGTGTATGGATATGGCATAGATGGATAAGGAGGTGGAGGGGTCCATGTCGACATGTTAGGTCTCAATTGTACAATAGGACCTTTCATTTCTTCCGATTGGTGAGGTGGTCCAATCGGCCTGACCTGACGTTGCTCATGAATGGGTGAGCGGGGTCGCTTCGGTGGCCGGTCACTGGGGCCAGCCTTCTTTTTCACATATTTAGTCAACAATTGATCAAAAGTCGGGCCAGGCTTGATCAGCCGACCAGCTGCTTTAAATGTATTTGTTTTCCACGTACCTATCTCTGGTCGTCGTGGTTTGAAAGTACGTGGTCGCTGCGAGTCCTGAGCATAGCCGGACCGTCCGCCAGAGCTCTCCGGACCGTCCGGTGGGGTCCCGGACCGTCCGCGCCTACGTGCCGGACCGTCCGGGATACGCAGCACGGGTTCCTGTATCTGTCTCCCTGTCTGCGCCTGCCCCCCAGTACTGGAGGCTGTGATGGTCACCTTTAGAGTCTCCCCTCCATCAGGAGTCTTTTCTGCTACCACTTTCCTGCAAGAAACTTTATGACCCTCATCGGCCTTTTTTGTATTGCCGATGACTATTTCTTTGCCTTTGCCTTCATCAGCTGTGTTTGGCCGAGTCAGGACTTTCTTGCCCTCAAAGTCGATCATGTTCATTGGAAAGGGCTCCGTGTCCACCTGCATTTCCTGAAATTTCAATCGTCCTTCGTTAATGGCCGATTGAATCTGTCGACGGAATACATTACAATCATTAGTGGCATGAGAAAATGAGTTATGCCACTTGCAATATGCACGACGTTTTAGCTCGTCGGCGGATGGAACAGTGTGATTTATTTTAATATTGCCATTTTTGAGTAGTTCGTCAAATATTTTATCACATTTACCAACATTAAATGTAAACTTAACCTCCTCTTGCCGTTTCTTTTGAACCGGCTGCAAGGAGGAACAAACCGAAGATTTGGCCTGTTTTGGCCAAACCATTTCAGCAGCATACACTTCTGCTGATTCGTCATCTGAGCTACTTTGGTCGTATTCTACTATATGTACGTTGTGACGCATTGTTTTAGCAGTTTCTTTACTCCGGCTTTCGCAAGCCGAAGCTCTCTGGTGTAATTGTGCTAGTGTAAAGAATTGGATGCCTTCTAATCTTTCTTTTAAATAATATCGCAGACCATTAAAAGCTAATCCTACTAGCTGCTTCTCTGCTAAATGAATTTGAAAGCATCGGTTTCTTGTATCTCGGAATCTCCGGATGTAATCATTAACCGATTCATCTTTTGTCTGTCGCAACGACGCTAAATCTACCAAATCCAATTCATAGTCACCGGAGAAAAAATGATCATGAAATTTTTGTTCTAAATCCCCCCATGATGAAATGGAATTAGGAGGTAAAGTGGCGTACCATGCAAACGCAGTTCCTGTTAAAGATAATGAAAACAAACGTATGCGAAATGCCTCTATGTCGGCTAACTCTCCTAATTGTGCTAAAAATTGGCCTATGTGTTCACGTGTGTTTTTCCCTTGATCACCCGAAAACTTTGCGAATTCGGGTATCCTGGTTCCCTGTGGGTATGGGTGGTGATCAAATCGGCTGTCATAAGGTTTCCGATATGATTGCCCCCCAGGGACCATGCTTACTCCGAGCTTATCTCGGAACGCCCCGGCTATTTCTTCCCTTACTATATCAATGGCAGCCGGTGCGAGACCACCGGCTCTCTGGTCAAACATAGATGGGGTTGGCTGGATATTAGCATGCTGTCTTTCCCCCCATTGGTTTGAGTTACGTGGTGCATTTTCATTTGCCCTATATGGGTCATAGGTTTGATCGTTTCTTTCCGGCCTCCTGGGTGCTGCCGGAAAGCTTTCCTGGGCTCTGGATCTTGAATTAATGGGTTGATGCATTGTATAGTGTGATGGGAAGTGTTGCTGGGACGGGCGAGGATTCATGTAATAATCCTCCTCAAAAGACTCCTGCACGGACTGTCCGGATACGTACCCGAACCGTCCGGCTGGGTAGTTTGGGTTCTGTGTCGTGTGTGGTGGCTCGGGCGCATACCTAGGTAACTCATTAAAAATAGGCCCGACTGTTGCTGGCCCGGACGGTCCGCGCTCACGTGCGGACGGTCCGGGCATGTGCAGATCGGCTGGTTTGCTGCCGATTTGCGGTTGCTTAGGGTATGTGTCCATCGGCATCCCATAAAGGGGTTGTGACTGGTCGTGACAACCTTTAGCCGATGTGTTACACGCGTTATTTCCTAACTCAACCTCGTGCGAAGGAAAATTTGCGGTACTAGATTTATCAAATGCACGTACTAGTCTCTTAAGATCGCTTTGCATACCCCCTATGATGTTCTGCATTTGTTCACGCTGATCTTCTACATAATTTCTAAGAGATTGCAGATCGTTGGTATTACTTACATTGGGGATATCTGGCGTGGGTTGGAGCGAAGCCGGATCCGTCGCCCGATGTCGGACGACCTTGTTGTTCCTGTCCACTTTGAAGTTGGCCAAGAACTTTGCTTTCGCCTCCTGGATCATCCGCTCCTTGTGCTCCTCGAACTGGAGCTGCTCGTCAGCCGGCAAGGTTTCCCAAGTCGGCTCTATGATGTTGCTTGGAGAAATATCAGAGCTATCCCTTGAACCGGCCATTGAGGGCCGATCTGATGAGCTTAGATGTGTTTTCCCCAGCGGAGTCGCCAAAAAGTATGTTGACGCTTTTTTGGAGCGCCAATCACTCAACAAGAACCGTGGCGGTGCACTCTGCACAGGGGCGGACGGTCCGCGCGCAGGACCGGACGGTCCGCGGCCTGGTGCGGGGCGCGGTGGTGCTCTCTGCGCAAGGGCGGACTGTCCGCGGCCTGGGGCCGGACGGTCCGCGACCTGATGCGCGGCTGGGGCTTCTGCCTGACGGCCGGACGGTCCGCGCCCTGGGGCCGGACGGTCCGCGCGTACGCAGGAACGGCGGGAGATCGCCGACGGCGCCTGGATCTCGCTCCCGGGAGGGACCCCGTCGGGGAGTAGAGATCCTAGGTTGTGTCTAGGCTCGGGCCGGCCGACCTAGACTCCTCTAATCGACGTAGAGCCGAAGAGAGACGAAGAATTTGGGGATCGAGAGGCTAAACCTAAACTAGACTAGAACTACTCCTAAGATAAATGCGGAATAAAAGTTGTATTGATTCGATTGTTGATGATTACAAATCGGCCGTAGACCTCTCTATTTATAGAGGAGGGGGGCTGGACCCTTTACACAACTGATTCCGAGCTAATCCCGCGAATATAGCTAACAACCGTAGCACAAAACTCGGAACCCTAATCTGTTCTGCGCACGCGCGGACCGTCCGGCCCACAGGCGCGGACCGTCCGGACCGCGGACCGTCCGGCCTCAGGGCCGGACTGTCCGCCGGCTCAAAACCGGTTCGAACATGGTGCTTGCCGGGTGCTCGGAAAAAGGTCTACGTAAGAATCGTTGCTGTCTGCGCGAAGTTATGGTCAATATGGTAATCATACTCTGATTCGCTACTGCTATTATTTTGTTTTAGTGGATGGATTAATAGATATGGAGGTTGCGACGATCCTTTTTATTTAGCATTGGCACGCTTAGTGTTTATGGCTAGCTCGGTTGTTGTGTCGGTGTGCTGTTACGCGACCATTTTTATTAATTTAGCATACGTATGTTGTGATGTTCATAATTATGAAATAGTCGCGAGGTGTGGTAAAATATAGATGTAAGGTACACCTGCTAGCGCGAACGATTAAATATCGTATTTAACTCGTAGGCTGTACAAGTTAATCCAATGAAATGGCTTAGAAAACTAGTTAAGTTAGTTTTAAGTATGGTTATGGCCGATTGTGATTAGCACCACCGACCTGTATTTTATGCGTCTTAATTTACAAAATGGAAACATATGTCTAGTATAATCGGATTGATCTGATGCTTGTGATGTACTTGTGTTCAATAGTGAATTAATCACATTGTATAATGATCGTCAATTAGTAAGGATGTGAATAGTGACTCGATGGGTGTTTTGATATAGGACTTGTGTTTAGTTTATTATCACTTTGATATTTGAAGTAGATACGATTACACTAGAAAAGTATGATAATTGAGCGTAGTCGTATGTGGATAACTAGTGTTTTCCGTAGGAAATAGTACAACGTCTCGCCGCTAGGTGTTTAATTTGCCGTCGTGTAGCCTTATTTAGGTGTGTGATATTCTTGTTTATATGCATTCATGTGCATTATGCAAATCATTTAGGTACGTTGATTAACCACGAGATGCGGAGAACTTGAGTCAAGTCGACCCCAAGCGTGGACTACTCCGCATGGTGAAGCTGATGAACCAACCTGAAGATGGTTAAATCAAGCGAATGTTCGGTCGAGGGATACTCGTCAAGCGGACGTCATCTAACAAACACTAACATAGTGTTTATTCCAGGCAAGTCCCGATGCATGCAACCCCTTCCTTGTGTTTTTAAATAATTTTTGCACACTTTAAGTCTAGTGAAATGTGCATTAGGTTTATAGGAGTTGCTTGGAAACCCTTTGATGCATTGCCTACCTTGATATCTATACCTTTATAGATACTTTTGATGAAGTATCAAAATATGATTTACAAAATTACTTAGCCTTGCTTAGAGGTAAATCTTGTGGATAGAGGTTGTCCTTTGCGTTAATGCCTAGCTCAGGGGTTATCCTGAGGAAGGATGGCTTCTGCCTGCAAGAATATTTTCATTGGGAGCAATGGTGGGATCTTACTACAAAGTTCCCTATAATGCTCTTTTCGTCCTAAGGAACACAAATAATCCTAAGGATGGAAGTACTTAAATTGGGACTTGGGCTAGGAATAGGTGATGTTCTACCCAGGTTGATTAAGGATTATATTGAATGTAGGCTTGCTGATCAAGGACCTTTTAACTGGTCACATGCCTCATCATGGGTAAGCTTTGCCTCGGGTAGACTAATACCAGAATAAGGTAACACGCAATGGGAGTGGAGAGATGGCGAGAGTAGCGTGTACCTTCCGTGGCAAGAGGCTGGACGGTGGTGTATCTGTGCTCTCGGTTGGCATGAACCTGATCTGGTATTAAGAACCCTAGTGGCGAGTTGACATATGCAAGGGTTAAGTGCTACATATGTCGTGTGATTGGAGATCCCCAGCTAGGTATTAATCAATTCGGATCGCCGTTACTTCTTAGACATGAAGACTTGGTCACTGCCCTGCAATCTAAGTCATGGATGGAATCATAATGAGCAAAAATCATGTTGTATTGATTAAAGTGATGATGAAATTAGACTAGATGCAAATAAGGTCTATTAATACTTAATCTAGCCTTAAAATGTTGAAAGTATGGACTCATTTTAGTAAGCTTTTCTGCAAACTATTAAAGTTGATTCTTGCTAAAAGCCTTTCCTTGATTCCCAAATCCAGCATATCCTTGAGAGTCTTTTCTTTAGTCGGGTAAGTCTTGTTGAGTAATTTCGTACTCAGGGTTTTATTCCCTATTGTTTTTCAGGTTCTAGTTTTGTGCTGCTGATGATGGTGTTAAGTGCCGGTGGGCTCGACCTTCTTATAAGTCTAAGTAACTCTTCTATACTTCTTATTGAGGATGGTCACTTGAGCTAGCATATATTTCAAACTTATACATTTGTAATCACTCCGATAAATATAATGTAAAATTTTTGTAACTTGTAAAATTTGGTAATCAGATTTCCGCTGCAAAAATGTTAGTGTGTGTGATTTGTGTTACTTAATCTCGCGATCTTGGTTGTAAGTGGTTTATCCGATGTCCTTGGGGCAATCAGACAGATCCTGTTAAGTTATCTGGTACACATGCGTAGCCGTCTTAGGTCTTTGAGACAAGGACAGGTGCATGTGGGCCCAATAACTTGGGAGGTTCTGCCACAGGGCGCAAGCACCCACGGCGGCGAGACGCTCCCGGCTTCCTCTCTTCACCGCACCGGGCGACGAGCACGATTGGTGCTGTTTGATTTGGGGAAATGAGGGGGGTCAAGGCGGCGTACATATACACCGGTATCGGGGTTAGTTCTGACGATCTCCGCGAGATCCATGGATGGAATTTCCACGGCGGCCCACACCTGCTCCGCAGAAGGCGGCATCTGTTGCAGGGAGGAACACAGGCTGAGCAGTGGGCCCCGCACACCAGTGTAACCAAGGCCAACACGGTGTAGCCATGCCGCCCAGCACATGAGTGAGGGTTATGACGCGGCCCCACCAGTAAGTGAAGCAAGAGGGAGCAAGCGCACGCTAGTGGAGTTGAAGGGAGCTAGGCTGGCGCGGTGGAGAAGTGGTATTGGGCCTAGGCGCACGAGAATTTGGCCCAGCCGGTTCAGCCAGGTTCCACCCTTTTTTCTTTTATTCATTTTCTTTCTATTTTATTTTCTATTTGAATCAAATTTTTAATAGAGTTTAAATTTTCAAGTTGGGAGTGCACAATCAAGAAAAAAAATCAGCTTGTAGATGTAGAGTTTATTTCTTATTTTATACTAATCATTTATTCATTAATGTTCTAGAATGTATATGCATAAGAGGAATAATTTAGCTAGTTTAATCAAATTAAACTTTCCTTTCTTATGTTTTTATTTAAAAAATGGAGATCAAGTTTATGTTTTCCATAAAATGTATCACCAAAGATTATCACCAAGAGATCAACCTTTCTTTATCTATTTATTGGTCATTTAGTATTCCGAATTGATTATGAAGAGGAAATGCCCTATTAAATTCCAAAGGTTTTGAAAAATTCTATAACCATTATCATTGGTATTCTTAATTCTTTACTCTATTATATTTTTTTCTTACCAACTTTAGGTCTTACAGATTGCCAGAAAATCAGAGAGATGTAACAAATGAACGAGAATAGAGATTATCTGTAACGTATATGTATTTGAACATAAGTTGGACAAATGGGGCCCTACCGAACTTGGGGGCCTTGAGCGGTCGCTTGCCCTGCATACCCTCAGGGCCGAACCTGTGTCTACCTGCCTGTCCTATTTCGCTGTCTTGTCCTGCTATCCCAAAACGCCACACGCTAGAGCCACCATCGGGAACTCAGGTGCGGGCGACGGGCCTATCATATATATACACGGATATCCAAATAAAATCCAAGGTTGTTGTAATAAATATATATTTATACTACTCTATTAAGATCGTAGTGTCAGCGTTCACACCCTGCCCCCGCCCGCGTCAGCCACGTCCGCACGCCCCCCACCTTCACCCCCATGTCCACACTCACCCATGCACGCCCGCAGATCTCGCGAATGGAGTTGATGTGTCTCCTACTCTCTCTCCTCCGCTACGGTTGGAAGAAGAGAGATTGGAAGAAGAGAGACAAAAGAAAGCTGAATGGTACAGTTAGACCTGCACAACACGCGGTAATGCCACACCCCAATAAAGGGAAGCTGTCATGGTTTCAGAAACCGAGGGACAATGAGATTTGTGTTCAGCAGGGGATGCTAGCACGAACTCACTCCAAATGGTGAATCATGAAGATTTGTGGTTTAGTAGTTCTAGCTCTCCCCTCTTGTAGGCTTACTTGGTGGAGAGTCGATCGTCCGCTCCGCCTCGAGGGGTTTCTCGGCGGAGAGTTGGTCATTCGCTCTACCTCGCGCGTGGTTGCTCGGTGGAGACTCGGTCGCCCGCTCCACCTCACGGGGTTGCTCGATAGAGACTTGGTTGTCTGCTCCGCCTTGTGGGGTTGCTCAGTAGAGACTAGGTCGTCCGCTATGCCACAGGGGGTTACTCGGTGGAGAGTTGATTAATGGGTCATTTCAAGGAGTTTCTTGGGCTTCCTTTGGGCACCTCGTTCCTGGGTGCCCGACAGAAGGTCACCGTTTTTATTTTTTATCAAGCCTTGGCCTGTACAAAGGAAAGCTATCATCAGAAGAAAATTGTCCAGAAGCAAGATGAACAGTTATGGATAGCTAAAGACAAGGGGGATCAACTTTTCAAGGCTGATGTGTCTCATGACAAACATGAATCTATTTATATCCTCAGAATCAACATCCTTGATAAATTTGTTGCAAGACATGTTGTTAAACAACCTAAACTTTCAGTCAAAAGGCAAATTTAGGTTCCAAACTTGATTGTAATTGACCTATTAAGGCCCAACTCACCTTAGGGACCAAAATCAAGCAACTAAATTTGTGTTTGCAGGAATACTCCTTCGGTGGGTCAAGCTAGGTACTTAGTAGCGGATGTACTAATCATATGACTGGAGATAAGAGTATGTTCACCTCTTACACACTAATGCCTTCATCTAATGAAAATATTGTATTTGGTGATAATGCTCGAGTTGATGCCCTTGGTTTTGGTAAGATAGCTATTACCCTTGAGCATTCCATTACAAATGTGCCGCATGTTGATACCCTGAGCTACAATCTACTATTTGTTTCTCAATTATGTGATGTGGGTTACAATGTCTATTTACAAATATGTTGATGTGATCGTCTTTAAAAGGGAGGATGCCTCTATTGCATTTGTGGGTCATGAAAAGGGGCAACTTTATCTATTTGATTTTAACAAAGATAAAGCCAACCTTGAGACCTGTCTTATGGCAAAATCTGACATGGGTTGGCTCTAGCATCACCGACTGTCTCATGTTGGGATGAGGAATTTGGCCAAATTTCTAAAAGATGATCACGTCCTTGGACTAACGAATGTGCACTTTGAGAAAGACAGGGTATGCAGTGCATGTCAGGCAGGAAAGCAAGTTGGAGTCCCTCACCCACCAAAGAGCATCATGACAACAAGACAACCACTGGAGCTAATTCACGTGGATCTCTTTGGACCAGTCACCTACTTGAGAATTGGTGGTAAAAAAGTATTGTTCAGTAATTGTTGATGCCTATTCTAGATTTACCTAGGTGTTCTTTGTGCGTGACAAGAGTGAAGTCCAAGGAAAGATAAAGATCTTTGTCACAAGAGCACAAAAGGAATTTAAAATAGCCATAAAGAAGATAAGGAGTGACAATGGGAGTGAATTTAAGAACACTCAAATTGAAGAATATCTTGATGATGAGGGGATCAAGTATGAATTCTCATTAGCATATAACCCTCAACAAAATGGTGTGGTAGAAAAAAGAACCATACTCTAATTGACATGGCAAAAACAATGCTAAGTGAGTATAATACTCTAACATCTTTTGGGCAGAGGCTGTTAATACTGCATGGCATGCCATAAATAGATTGTATCATCATAAAATACTTAAAAAGACTTCATATGAATTGCTTACCAATAAGAAACCAAAAGTATCTTATTTTAGAGTATTTGGATGCAAATGTTTCATATTAAACAAAAGACCTGGAACATCTAGGTTTGCACCCAAGGTGGATGAAGGTTTTCTTCTTGGTTATGGATCAAATGAGCATGCCTATCGTGCCTTCAACAAAACCACTGGTCGTGTTGAAGTTGTGGTGGATGTTACATTTGATGAATCTAATGGCTCTCAAGAAGAGCAAGTTCATGTAAGTGATGGAGGTCAGGAAGAAGCACCATGTGATGCAATCAAGCAAATGGTTGTTGGAGACATAAGACCTCATGAAGATGTACTAGAAGAGCCACAACTCTAACCAGTAGAAGATTGTGACACCCCAGGTGTCTATTTCGGGTTATGTCGGAAGAATTATCCCAATCTTCGATGCTCAGTGAAAATTTCTATTTCTCACTCGTGTATGTCTCTGATTATCCAGACTATCCATTCACAATTCACTGAGTTCGGAGTTATTTGATCGCGAGAAACAACCAATTTTGGAGCCTGTTAAAACTTTTATTTCTCGGAACGAATGCAAACTCAAAAATCATTCTCAATTTATAAATCTCATCCGAAGCTCATTTAATCAAACTCTCAACGGCTGTTATTTGATCTGAGCCCGAGTTTAATTCCTCGAACATTGATCTATGTCTGACTATTTTAATCTGAGTCCGCACTCTCACACGGAATACTCAATTTGTCGTCCTCTAATCAATTTTATCCGACTCGGCCAAATGTATTATGTTCGAACCAAACTCAAAACCCCGTATCGACAACGACTTTAAAATATCACGATTCGCCTTCTCCGACTAAAAATCCGAAGCCGATCAGAAGTCTGAGAGAAACATTTATTTCTAAAATAGTGCGCGAGGAATTATTTCCGAGCAAAGTTCAATCCAACTCTCGGCTGAATTAATCGCTCAATCGTCCGTTCGTCGAAACCCAAATTCGCTCTGTTCTCCGTAGAGACGAATTCCGCAGGAGCATTTTTATTCCGGAAAATAAATTAGCGCAGCCCGATTTAGCGTTTGGGCCAGCCCAACCCAGCCCAATAGGCCCACTAAGAAACCCTAACCCTAGGGCTCATCTATAAATAGGACCCCTCTCCCCTTGCACTTGGAAATTTTGCATTCCCACCCCTATCTTTTTTTCAGCCGCCACTTCCTTTTCCCTGCCTTCTTCTTCCTCCAGCGAGCAGCAAGCGCAGGTAGCAGCAGCTTCCCCAGCGCCCCCTCTCTCCCATGGCTGAGCAGCAGCTCTACTCGCCCCCTCCCATGGCGCCTCCACCTCCCTGCGTGCTCTCTCCTCGCTCCTTGGCGCAGCAGCAAATTACCATGGTGCCTCCCTCTGCTGTCCACAAAGAGCAGCCCAGCAGCCGAGCGCCCCACTGTTGAAGCTCCCTGGATGGCGCCCAGAATTTCAGCAGAGAGCTTCTTCTCCATGGCCAGTCGCCCCTCTGTTGCTGCCGAGCTCCAGCTCTGGCCAGCAGCCACGGCGCCGAGGATTCCCTGCAGGCGAGCAGCTCGGCCCTTCTTCCCTGCGCCTAGCTATTCTCCCTGTGCAGCACCCCCTTCTTCTACCTCTTGCCGGCGCCCAGCAGCAGCCATCAACGCCAGCAGCACAACACCATGCCTGCTGTCCTAGCCACCCCGTCGAGTTCCCCATTGCAACTTCCATGGCATAGAGGAGAACAGCAGCCCAGCCCTCCGATCCAAAAAACGGCAGCCCTGCGCAGAGCCCCTTCCCTTGCTCCTTCCGATGTGCGCAGGGTGCTCGACGAAATGTGCAGCAGCCCCGACGGCTCCGCGCGCTGCCGGCTTGCTGTTTTGTTGCGCAGTGAGCAGCACGCCGTGATGCCCGTCGGTGGTTTGCTGTTTTTGCGCAGCCCCGTCGTCGTCATCGTTCACCCCGGTGAGACCGCGACGCTCCTTGTTCGATTCCGCATTGACGTTATTTTCCTATGATTAATTATGTATGTGTGCTGCTTTGTTTTATTTTTGTGGAGGAGAGAAACCCCATGTTTGCGTGGAGAAGGCAAGTCAACGCTCGTCGATGTTCGGAGCGATGCACAAATCGGAATCACCGTCGTTCTTGCAAACGCCGTTTGGGTTTGATATGGTGAGCCGATGTGTTATTTTGTTGTTGGATTGGATATATATAGATATGTGTGGCTGCGATAGTCCTTTTGTGCATCATAGAGATTGGTTCGCGGATGTATTAATTATTTGCTAAAGCACTTCGTCGTAAATTAGTGTGTTAGTTGTGGTAAATTTAAGAAAGTGTAAAGAATGCTTGGAAATTTCCGCAGTCGGCTAAGATGTTAGCCTATGTTAAATATATCTTATGTACTCATTGTGGCGTAGGATAGCGTGGGTTGAAAATATAAATTATGTGACATGTGATTCGTGTTTTAAAGGCGAGATGTGCGAATGATCGGTTAGTGTTTCACTTGTCTAGTCGATAAATGTTGTCATAAATAATTGCGCTAAAATTGGGCATGAGAAGCAGTGGGGACATGCATGTACGTGTGTGCTGTGGTGTATTGTAGTAGTGGTGGCGTAAGATAATTGATTGAGGTGTGCGGGTATATGCCGTAATGTGGTTATACTCGCGACGAAGAAAAGATGTATGTATTGTGTAACCCGACGTGTAGGTTGCTATTGTATAATCGTGTGAAGGATGCTCCCGATGGTCATGTGACTAAAGGGTGGTGTAGTGGCGAAGCGAGAAGTAAGTTTAATATGTTTAAACAGGTAGTCGATAGCATCCATCGGTGTCGTCATGATTTCTGTTGTATGGTGGATTGATACTTTGTTTTTGAAAGTTCCCTTTGACCCGAGAACAGGATCTGGATGTCGCCTAGAGGGGGGTGAATAGGCGAATAAAACTTTTCAATTTAAAACTTAAATTCTTACTCTACTCGAAGACTTCGTACGCAGTGGAATGAGAAGATCCTTCGAGTAGGTTGCAGCGGAATCGGAGATCTTGTCTCAATATGTCCTGAACTCCAAATAAAGCTTATACCACAGATAAGTGTTGAAGTGCAGATATAAAAGCGAGTAAGACAGAGAGTTAGGATACAATACAGAACAGAGCACACAGACGCAATGATTTATCCCGAGGTTCGGCCAAGCCTGAAATGCTTGCCTAGTCCTCGTTGGAGTTAGCCACACCTGGGCTTGGAGTCTATTTCAACCCCTTCCTCCGTTTGCTCAGATCTGTCAGTATGACAGATAGAGCCTTTCACTATTGAGTTGGGTTACAACAACACCGTGGCTGCTTACAAACTTCTCGGTAGCACCTCGGTAGAGTAACGATACGCTCAAGAGCTTGCTCTAGCTCTTAGCAGCACTTCTCCTCTTTCTAAAGGCTTATAGCTGTGCCTTCTACACAAACTATAGAGTTACACACAAGAGGGAGAGTGAGAATTGATTCGAGTGATGTCTACACTTGTTGGCTGCACTTGTACATTGCTTGAGGCGCCTAGGGGTCCCTTTTATAGGCACAAGGGGCCTAGGAGCCGTTGGAAGCAATCCAGGAAGGCAAATCTTGCCTTTTGTCGGGTGGCGCACCGGATAGTCCGGTGCCTGATTTCCTTCCATAAATGGAGCAGTCGACCGCATAAATGGAGCAGTCGACCGTTGCAGTCCTGGAGCCGTTGGCGCACCGGACACTGTCCGGTGCACACCGGACAGTCCGGTGCCCCCATTTGACCGTTGGCTCGGCCACGCGTCACGCGCAGATCGCGCGGCCGACCATCGCCCAAGCCGACCGTTGGCTCACTGTACAGTCCGGTGCACCACCGGACAGTCCGGTGAATTATAGCCGTACGTCGCCAGACTCCTCCCGAGAGCGGCGTGTTCACCGGAGTTCAACCTGGCGCACCGGACACTGTCCGGTGCACCACCGGACAGTGCGGTGTGCCAGACTGAGTTGAGTCTTGGCTGTACACAGCCAAGCCATTTACACCTCTTTCCTTTTCTTCTTCCTTCTGTTTCTAACACTTAGACAAGTATATTAGTACACAAAAACCAATGTACTATGTCTAGAAATATACCTTCTCTTAATTATTACATCTATAGCATTTCACATGCTTGAGCTTTGATTTTGGACTCATAAATTATCAAGTCGGCTTGACTTGATCTAGATTGACATTTCTTGGCTCCAACATCCTGCAAAGGTCACATAGAACATCTCCAAACATAGGAACAACCCAAACTAAAGATCAAGGTGAACTTAGCTCTTTTGGACTGCTTCCAGTTCTGGTTTTGACACTTGTTCTCCTTCTAGTGACCTTGATCTCCTTCTTAGAACTTGATCTTGAGCCTTATGACTTACACCACATAACTGTAGCTGTTGCCTCATTGGTTGTAAGTCACGTCCTTATGTAGTGATCCTTGATATGCCGTAGCTGTTTCTCAACTCGATCACCCTTGACTTTGCAAGCCTTCTTCTTCACCCTTGGCTTTGGGTTCCTCAGCCTTCTTGACCTTCTCCCATGCACTTGGTACCTCGAAGCTCTTCTTGCCTCCGTCCTTGGCTTGATCAGTTGTCTCCGAGCTATGCACCCGAGTATCACTTTTGCAACGTCCATCTTACTTGTGATGTCCATCATGTATCCATAATCCAGTTCTTGGACCATCACATTTGTTCACTTGTGTTGAACCCTGTTAGATTTACCTTAAGCACCTGTTCAACACTTAGTACACTTGTTAGTCCTTTAATTGAGTTGTCATCCAAACACCAAAACTCACAAGAGAGCTTTCAATCTCCCCCTTTTTGGTGATTGATGGCAACACAATTAAAGCTTACGTAAGAATAAGATTTGAAGCACAAATTTTGAATTCTAAGTTTATAGAATGCTCCCCCTAAATATGTGCTTACTTCAAAAACATAATTTTGGCCTCAGACGCCAATTTGCACATACTTAGGCAATTCGAAACATTTCTACACCTTAGCACTTTTTGGGATGCATTGTGTCAAGAATCAAACCATGATGCTATAACACACAAATGCATGTAATCAGAGTTAAACATCATTCAATTTAGTGGATATATCACAGGAATATCAACCTACCACTATTCACCATTAAGATATCAATTCAAACTAATACCAATTTAAACTAAGATACTAATTTAAAACAATCTTAAAGCACCATTAACCACATGCACCATTATCCACATGACTATCTATTTCAGAAAGAACACAATAGATGCCAATTAATTCATAGCAGCGCAAGCACTAGTCCATATGATGCAACACATATAATACTGCAAGAAGAAGCATATGAATATCACGATATCACACTGGCAAAGCTCAAACTAACACATCACCCCTTAGGATAAGCTTTCCTCTCAGGTTGAGATAAGCTTTAATGCACAACTTCTCCCCCTTTAACATCAAACACCAAAAACTATACTCAAGCAAGAACATAGGATGATGTCAAGGGACAGCAGGGTGTTTTAGGAGGAAAAACACACTATCAACACTCCCCCTTACTTATTGAACATATGCACCACCAACATTTAAGTAAGATACATATACGAAAAAAGATTAATACTTCCTTTTGAACCTTTACCATGTTGTAGTGTACTTCCCATCTTGAAAGTATTTAATCTCTCGAGAGCTTCTCCACACTTGTGCCTGATTCTTTATCCTAACCTTTTCTTGTTGCTAAGACACCAAACTTAGAACAAGTTATAGTATTGGGCACAAGAAGAAACTTCTATTCTAATGATTATCAAAAGATGTCAATTGAAGCAAACTATCACGGCTACCAATTGAAAGATACCAATTGCAAGATCATTTATTATCATAGCTCCATGATATTTAAGGATAGGCATAGAGTATCACCAAATATTATAGAGCATGAGCAATCTAGGGATATACAATTACTCATGACTTAAGATACCAATTACTTGACTTACAGAGGTACCCAAGTCCTGATTGCTCCATTTCATGCTCATCTTCTCTTTTCCACCTTGAGACTGTACAAGATTGCTCAAGAAACAGTTAGTCTCAAAAGACACAAGTTATGTGTGCTCCCCCTCAAGTTGTGCATCAAGTATTTGAATGACTTGCACTTTGCACATTCTAGCTTCCTCAGAACTAGAGGGGATCACAACATACCTTGGTCAAGGCATACTCTATCACTTTCATCCCAAAGAGATATCAATTAAATACCAAATTGAAAGCCACTTAATACAAATTGAAGGCTAAATGAAAGGTCGACTAAATACAACAATGCATGCCTCAGGAGCACCTAAGCCAATTGAATACTCACAGGAAGTCTAACATTTACACACAACTTAGACATGCTTCATACTTAACTATCATTGCATCACATATACCAATTGAAAAACAACACGATCATGTCTTAAGCACATCATAGTTAAGAAGGTTCTTAAGGTACACCAGAAAAAAACATTTTAAGGCATAAGTCTCCTAAGCCACGGTACTACCAGTGAAATGCAAGGACACAGCTATGATCACAATCAATGGAACTTCAAGATATTCAATAAAATTGCACAGTTCCATTTTCCATACCTTTGCCTTTTACCAGTATGGCCATGAGAGCATCAGTTATTACCACAAACCAACTGAAAGTTCCCTATTATTTATGCACTTCATAGCTCGAGAGAATGCATTAGAGGCATTAGAGGCATAACACATAGTGCCACAATAGGGTCATCATATAAACTAAGCAATATGTCATATTTTCACACAGGCTAATCATAAAACCATATAGCATAACTCACAACGGGATGCAGGTTTATTCACGAACACAACAAGAGTTAATCATGGAGGATATCTCAAATGATAAGTTACCCAAAGAATGTTTAAGCAATGATAAGATACCAATTGAGAGCACCTAATCATGATTAAGCACGCATGGTTACGATCTTGGAAATCACTAATCATTGATTGAAAGATACTCAACACAGGCAATCAAGAGACATAACTACTCCAAGGACAGGTAACACACCGAGCAATACTGATTATCAACAAAGTACTTACGATACAAGGGTACCATCCTATGGAGAGCAAGTTGAAGAATCTCATCAAGGTCCTTTGTTTGATTCACCAATAATGATTAAGGACCTATACACCTTATTTCACTTGAGATGAACATGGGATTAGTGTCTCACAATAATTCAACCTTGGGTCAATAAACACCAAAACAATTAACAGCTTAAGCATAGAGTTTTAGATAACCGTCTTAAGCTCTCCCATGGTCTCCAGTCCATCTCAAGGCACCTGCATGGTCTAGTTAGCACAGTTTGGTACCCATCTCGGGATGGGTCCATAATGATCATCTAAATGTGCCTTTGGTACCCAAATTGCCTTTGTGCTAGTTCTAGGTGATCTCGTTATAGATCTAGCACAAGTGTATGATTTGGGTCTCCTACGCGAAGAAGATTGAGACAAATTCACTTGCTTAGGAATCTTACCTTTATAACATACCTTGGATAGATGACCCTGCTCACCACACTTGTAGCAGAAGCGTCGCTCAACCTGACATGATGCTTGCTGTTTGTCATTTTCCTTGGTGAGGGTCACCTTGGAGGATGCACATCCTTGATTCTTCATGACTGGACATGAAGTGATCGTGTGGTCCTTATTGTTGCATCCAAAACAACTCCTTGTCCCTTCATTCTTGTCTTTGTATGGACAAGACGCGATGAGGTGGCCTAACTTCTTGCACTTGAAGCACCTCCTTTTTCCTTTTCCCTTTTTGTACTTGAATGACATGGAGAGATGATCAGTGCAAACAACATGATTAATTGAATTTTTACCTTTTTCCTTGTTCATGTTGATTTCTTCATTTATTGCTTTGGGAACATCCTTCTTATGGAGTTTGACCCTTGCTGCGGTTTCTCCTTCCTCAAGCTTCTTCACCACGTGTTCGTAGATATCTTGCGGAAGTCGAGCAAGGCATCTTCTCCTTAATTGTCTTTGTTTCTTGTTCCCAAGCAATTTCCTTTTTGATCCTGCAACTTGTTTCTCAAACAAAGATTGGCCTTTCTTGGGGCGGTGGAGGTCAGCACATGATAATATTTTGACCAATTGATTACTAGTGCAAGAATGAGGTTCATATGAGTTTAAACTAGTAATTACTACCTCATGAGCAATATCGAGCATGATATGATCATCAACTAGTTTACTATGAGAGTATGACAACGTATCATACTTTTCACTAAGAGCAAGCTTTTCTAAATTCATTGTTTCTACTTGACTTCTAAGCATAGAATTTTCAGTTTTAAGTTGAGCAACATTAGATAGAGCGTCATCATTATTACTTTGCTCAATTAACATTGAATCATACCATTGGACCAAGACATCATGAGAGCACCTTAGCTCCTCATGTTCTTTGGTCATCTTCTCCAGGCTGTTGTTTGTTTTGATGAGAGTCTCCTCTAGCCTGAGAAGCGTCTCGCCTTGTTCCTTGTTCCTTCTCAACAACTTAACCAAGAGAGCTTTGTCTGCTTTGTTGAGATGGTTGTAGAAACAGCGAATCTCCTCTTCTTCCACATCATCGGTCTCATTTTCCTTGTCATTAATGTCAGTGGAAGCAATATAGGAAAATGTACCTTGTGATGATGAAGATTCATCCTCGCTATCATCCTCATATTCCTCCTCATCATGGCTTTCGTCTCCACCGTCATTGTTAGCAATAAAACATTTATCACTAGTGGAGAACAAACCTGTCGACGAGGTGGATTCATCGTTTGGGTGCCATCGTTCTTGTTCTTCTCTCTCTGAATGGTTAGTAACACAAGTAATATAGGGAGTAGGAGCATCACAGTTTGCAACAGAATATTTTTCTTTAATTCTATTCCATAAATCATGAGCATCAACAAATAGATCACTATCACTGCTCATGATGGCAAAATAAGCACTTCTAGAAAGAGAATCAACTAAGATGTTGCAAGCATGGTGATTGAGAGATAAACATCTTAGTTCTTCATTAGAAGGATTTTTACTAAAATTAGAGGGAAAAATACTTCTACTAAAGATCTGTCTCAAATCAGGATCAATATTCATGAAAGCTTTGTAAATAGAGACAGACCAAGATTTGTAATTAGAACCATCGCCTAAAAGAAGTTCTACAGTTACCTCTTGTGACGACATCGTTATCTCCGGACGGCTAAGCCCACACTAGAGAGGCCTACCTTTGATACCAATTGAAAGTTCCCTTTGACCCGAGAACAGGATGTGGATGTCGCCTAGAGGGGGGGGGGTGAATAGGCGAATAAAACTTTTCAATTTAAAACTTAAATTCTTACTCTACTTGAAGACTTCGTACGCAGTGGAATGAGAAGATCCTTCGAGTAGGTTGCAGCGGAATCGGAGATCCTGTCTCAATATGTCCTGCACTCCAAATAAAGCTTATACCACAGATAAGTGTTGAAGTGCAGATATAAAAGCGAGTAAGACAGAGAGTCAGGATACAATACAGAACAGAGCACACAGACGCAAGGATTTATCACGAGGTTCGGCCAAGCCTGAAATGCTTGCCTAGTCCTCGTTGGAGTTAGCCACACCTAGGCTTGGAGTCTATTTCAACTCCTTCATCCGTTTGCTCAGATCTGTCAGTATGACAGATAGAGCCTTTCACTATTGAGTTGGGTTACAACAACACCGTGGCTGCTTACAAACTTCTCGGCAGCACCTCGGTAGAGTAACGATACGCTCAAGACCTTGCTCTAGCTCTTAACAGCACTTCTCCTCTTTCTAAAGGCTTATAGCTGTGCCTTCTACACAAACTATAGAGTTACACATAAGAGGGAGAGTGAGAATTGATTCGAGTGATGTCTACACTTGTTGGCTGCACTTGTACATTGCTTGAGGCGCCTAGGGGTCCCTTTTATAGGCACAAGGGGCCTAGGAGCCGTTGGAATCAATCCAGGAAGGCAAATCTTGCCTTCTGTCGGGTGGCGCATCGGACAGTCCGGTGCACCACCGGACACTGTCCGGTGCCTGATTTCCTTCCATAAATGGAGCAGTCGACCGCATAAATGGAGCAGTCGACCGTTGCAGTCCTGGAGCCGTTGGCACACCGGACACTGTCCGGTGCACACCGGACAGTCCGGTGCCCCCATTTGACCGTTGGCTCGGCCACGCGTCACGCGCAGATCGCGCGTCCGACCGTCGCCCAAGCCGACCGTTGGCTCACCGGACAGTCCGGTGCACCACCGGACAGTCCGGTGAATTATAGCCGTACGTCGCCAGACTCCTCCCGAGAGCGGCGTGTTCACCGGAGTTCAACCTGGCGCACCGGACACTGTCCGGTGCACCACCGGACAGTGCGGTGTGCCAGACTGAGCTGAGTCTTGGCTGTACACAGCCAAGCCATTTGCACCTCTTTCCTTTTCTTCTTCCTTCTGTTTCTAACACTTAGACAAGTATATTAGTACACAAAAACCAATGTACTATGTCTAGAAACATACCTTCTCTTAATTATTACATCTATAGCATTTCACATGCTTGAGCTTTGATGTTGGACTCATAAATTATCAAGTCGGCTTGACTTGATGTAGATTGACATTTCTTGGCTCCAACATCCTGCAAAGGTCACATAGAACATCTCCAAACATAGGAACAACCCAAACTAAAGATCAAGGTGAACTTAGCTCTTTTGGGCTGCTTCCAGTTCTGGTTTTGACACTTGTTCTCCTTCTAGTGACCTTGATCTCCTTCTTAGAGCTTGATCTTGAGCCTTATGACTTACACCACATAACTGTAGCTGTTGCCTCATTGGTTGTAAGTCACGTCCTTATGTAGTGATCCTTGATGTGCCGTAGCTGTTTCTCAACTCGATCACCCTTGACTTTGCAAGCCTTCTTCTTCACCCTTGGCTTTGGGTTCCTCAGCCTTCTTGACCTTCTCCCATGCACTTGGTACCTCGAAGCTCTTCTTGCCTCCGTCCTTGGCTTGATCAGTTGTCTCCGAGCTATGCACCCGAGTATCACTTTTGCAACGTCCATCTTACTTGTGATGTCCATCATGTATCTATAATCCAGTTCTTGGACCATCACATTTGTTCACTTGTGTTGAACCCTGTTAGATTTACCTTAAGCACCTGTTCAACACTTAGTACACTTGTTAGTCCTTTAATTGAGTTGTCATCCAAACACCAAAACTCACAAGGGAGCTTTCAGTTTTGTTAATCATTGCATTCCATGTCCGTTGGATAAATAAATGTCTTGATGATCGATTATAGGTCTTATATGAGCGTTATCGCAGCCCAATAATTATTGGAAGCGAGTAGCGTTCATAAGTCGGTCCTTGTTAAAATTGAAGAACAACCTGCTAAGATATGCACATCAGTGCTTTAGGACCTTCATTAGCAAATGTAAGTCTTATGAAGTTTTATTCCATGTGTTAATGCCTCTATGTTAGACCCCCTAAAATATGGTGTTTTAAGTGACTTGTGTGTTTAAGTTGAGAAAAGGTTAAGAAACATTAAGTAACCTGCTCCCACCCATGTTTTGAGTTGCGATGTCTAAAATGGTTCGCTAAGTCTTCTACTGTGATTAGCCAGCTCATGTTAAATAGGAGTCGATTTCGTTAAGTGTTCGTTATATATGTGTTGTCTCGGATTACGATAATAATAGTCAAGCCGACGTGTATGTCGTATGGCGGGCTATGCCATTCCTTTGGTTAATCAACTTGCTAGATGACTTTAGTTAAGCTTGTAGTCACGGTAAATTGCTTGTTGTATTCTAAATGCGTATGGTTACGGTCGCGGATGAAAAGTATTAGTGCTCATAAATTAAAACGCAAATGGTTGGGTGCTTATCGGGGAGAATGTGTCGTTGATTGGTTGTAGTAGTTTTAGTGCACTAAATGACTTGAATAAAATTTGCAAGTCGACTTGTTGGTTCTAATTTGATTGTCTTAACTCAATTAAATAGTAAAGCGTTAGAGTAATTCAAGTCGCTCGAACGCAGCGATTCGTGAATTCTATAGGAGCTGAAATTTATTGATTGCTGTTTTGGACTGCACGCACTGTTTTAGTTGTGCTGTATGTTTGATGACCTAAATTATATTTTCTGTAGATATGTGCTATAGTAAAGTGGTACATAACTTTATTATCTTGCTGGTGTTAAAATTTGACAGACATAAGTCTGACAGTTTAGGAGTTATGCTGTTCACAAATTCAGTAACTGAATCTGTCCAAATTCTATACAGATTTCAGAAACTGTATTGTTTGTTCAATTTAATTTTACAATCTGTTCATGGTCATTATAAGAAAGTTGTAGGTGCTTTTATTATCTTGCTTGTGTTAAAATTTCATAACTAAAGGCCTGACGGTTTAAGAGTTATGAATTTTACAACTTGGTTGTTGTGTTCTGTCCTCTGTCAGAACAGATTTCGAAAACTGTAATGTTTGTGTTGATTAAACCTGGAATCACTTCTTAGTGATTATAAAAGTTATGTAGTGTTTTTGCCAAGCTTTCCAAAAAATCTTGGATCACTATTTTTGGTGGTCTGAAGATTAAGTTATGGATGTTTAAAGTGTGAAGACTGAATCTGTCCAGTTCTGGACAGCACAGCCTTCATAGTGTATTTTACCCTTGATACATGTTAAACCAGCCAGTGATGTTCATAAATAATTTGTAGAACATTTAATTAGCTTTCCAGAAAGTTTAGGATCACCTTGTTTGGATGTCTGAATCTGTAGTTGTGAATTTTTGAAGTTGCAAGTCTGAAATTGTCCAAATCTGGACAGAACTGTTGTGTTAGCACTGTTTGACCTTGCTAAGTGCTGAATCCTGTGGAGGTAAAAATAACAAAGTTGTAGTTCACTTTTTAAGCTTTCCGGAATGTCCTAGTTTGCTATTTTTGGATTAATCTTTGAAAAGTTATGGTTAAAGCAAGTGACTGATGTGCTGCTGTCCTAAAATTCTGCAAGTGCTTAATTGATTGTTTAGTTGACCCTTTTGCTAAAAATGCTTAGTTAACACCTAAGTAATGTAGACTTGCTATGACTAAGCTTAATAATGCACGTGTGTCACGTTTTGTATGTTTCTTGCTCTAGTTGATTGTGATATAGAAGTTCCGTAGTTAGTAATGCCTATGTCGTGTTCAAGCTTATGTTGTCTTGGTTGGACTTGTGTGGTCGGTGATGCTTTTGCGCGATCAATAGGAGAACTAATGAAAAGCCGTATCCAAATAAATAAAGTGCGCGTACTTGTGATGTCGTAGTTGTGTTGCGTAAATAAATAAATTGTTGTTGCCTTTTCAATGGTGTTAATGTTGAACGCCGATAACATGTGAATAGCTAGCGCTTGCGTATAGTCATTGCAGTGTCTTACTAATTAGTGTTTAGTTCGCTGTCATGTATTGTAATATCTTGTGATATTTTTCATTATATTCATACATGTGCATCCTGCATCTCATTTAGGACCGAGAGATGACGATCGTGCAAGTGATATGGTGCCAACCATAAGATGCAGATGATGGACAACCTAAGGAAGAATGGACTTAACCAGTGGATGCTCACCAAGCGAGTACCCACCCTAGCAAACACTATCTAAGTGTCAAATTAAAGGCAAGCCCTGGTTCTATGCATAACCGTTCTAAATATGTTATTTTACTGCACTTAATGTTTGTAGGCTTATACTGTGCACTTAAGTGTAGGAGTTGCCTGAAACCCTAGTTGCATTACCTCAGGATTTCCTTTGAGATGGATACTAGTATGCTAGGTCGAGTAGTTGCTTATTTAATTAGGATTTCGGTAGAAGTCGAGTGATTTTTCTAGCACTCGCGCGAGGTCAGGAAATTGGTTGTATCCACTTTCTTATCATAATGATGCTGGTTTGTGGACAATAATCCATGGGGATTGGTTGTCCACGGGATAAAAATTGGAATAAGGATTAAGGTGTGGTACCGTGTGTCAAGCGTTTGAACGTACTAAGCACATGCCGAGAAATATGGTAAATCGGTAAGCCTAGTACCTGAGTGAACCTGGCAGTGGACATATCCCCTCACGCGACCTGAGACGAGGTCTCCCATTCTAGTTATGGTGGGTACAAGTGCGGTCACTGCACGATGGCAGTCGGGGCCAGTGAGGCATTGTACGCCAAGGCGGTGAGCCCTGATCTGCTGACGGGGAATCGATGGGGACGGTTGATGTGTGTGGGGACGGAGTGCCTCGCCACGTCGTGTGTTTAGGTTTATCTTGCAAGGATAAAAACTCAATTCGAATCGTCTACTTCTCGCAGCTAATAAGACTGCTTGATCCATGCTGCTACATTGAGTAATAAGTGGAAATGAGGTGACTGGCAAAAGATATTGATTGGTAAAATTGTTTGATACCATGTATGATTAGCTAGGTACACATCTAGTCTAAAGGATTCTACTAAAACTTGAAAAGCTAAAACTTGTTTTTAGACTCAGCTAGTGCTTTTGGCAAACCAAACCCCTCAGCCAAACAGCTGCATGTCTAGAGGTAGAGGAGTAGACTCCTCACACCGGGTAAGTCTAGCTGAGTATTAGTATACTCAGCCTTGCTTGTGGCATAATTTTTGCAGGTACTCTTTCGGATGATTGGTTGCTGGTGTGACTTGGCCTTCATCCCTGCCACCGGGATAGATGGTCGAGAGGGTTACTGCTTCCGCAGGAGAGGACCAGGAGGAGTAGTGTGGCCAGGCTTCGCCATGTTACTCGGTTTTCTCCGTTAGTTATTTCCGCTGCATTTAAATTTATTATTATTATTTCTGAAACTCCGATAATGTAATCACTAATGGTACTTCTTAAATTTGTGGTATTATGCTTCATTGTATTTCTCTGTGCCTCACCTTCGAGTGAGCTAGTGGTATTCGATCCTGGTTAAGTGGCTTTATCGGACTAGATCCGAGGGACTGACGGTTTATTCCTATTTAAGTGTGGTCTAGCCTCTAATGCGGGACTTAGGCACTTAAGTTGGAATTATTCGGGCGGTTCCGCCACAGCTGGTATCGGAGCGAATACCAGTACAGAGAAGTCAATAAGTCATGATTTCCAACCTTTTCTAAAAGTAAAACTTGCTAGAAACCAATGTTGGATAGATCGTCAGAACGATCAGGATAGACCTGGGACGTGAAGCCTTAGGAAATAGATGGGTAGCTAGGTGGCTATATTTATATAGGCCATAAAGGCTACTACTACTACTATTAGGAAGGATGCTATTGCAAGCACCCAAAAAAGTAGTTAGGTCTGAGAAGACGACTAGAATGAGCATGCATCATGATTGTCGCATTATAATTGTCTCTTGTGCATCAACCTGCTTCTCTCACCTTTATTCCAATAATAAGAAATTGTGAATAATGTGCTGTATTGCTATGAATTGCAAAAAAAAATGTCCTATCTGGTGTGTCATGATAGTCTTGACTAGGTTGTGTGGTGTGCTTCTCTTGTCTTGCTATCTAGGTGGCACTGTAATTGTTCAACCCTTTTTGCCAATAAAAATTGTTGCTTGTTTTGCCCATAAAAAGACCCCCATCCTAACAACCTTGAGTTTAGAAAGTGATACCTCCAAAAATAAAAAAAAATCATGCTTGCGTTGAAATTTTCTAGCCCTCGTGTGTTTACCCTCGAAAATTTCACATGCACAACTTGAAGACCCCCCTAACTTGGCCACTATACAAACCCAAGTCTCCTTGTGCACTTGTTACGTCAAAAAAAATTTGTTGTTGGGTGTCTAGTTGCGCAAACCCGATCAAGGCCATGTTTCTTTCCGTAAATCCTTGCCCCTAAAACTCCATAGCATTTCTGTTGATCATCCTAGTCGATTCTGTTTGCCTACCTCTCCTTTGTCCGAATCTGGTAATCATTTTCCTTGTGAATCATGTTGTGGCTTTATCATCCAAATTTCCGGATCCCTTATTGACCCTGTTCCGTTATCTGGTTATCTGCTATAACCTGTTCTCATGTATCGGATGTTGATCTGCCTTAAATCTCTCATTTCTGGTCATTCTCATACTCGTTCTTCGAGGATCATGACACTGTTTTGTCAATTTTCATCTCTAAATGGTGTATCCATTGGGTTCAATGGATTTCATTGTTATCTTTGGATCTCTCATGTCTCTAAAAGCTTATCAGTCTCGATCTCATGGTTGGTTCCTCCTCATATTAAATATTGTATCAATCTTTGGCTGATAATCCCCTTGTTGATCTTAAAATAGTTCTCTGAGTTGAAGAAAATTCTCATGTGATGCTTTGTTGCCAACAATCTTTGCTTCAACTCCGACCAGATTCTTATTTTCTGAGCCATTCTCTCATGGGCTCCATCCATTTATGCCATGTAAATTTTTCGTTGGTTGCGTTTGGTAATGATGTCATGACTAACGACCGATGGTGCCGCGACGAAACCGAGAGCCTCCTGTGGGCGCGCACACAAGGTTGAGCTGCTCGACGCGCGCTGGTGTCATGGTTAATAGTTGTGATCCATTACGAGGCTATACTGACGTGCTATCTTTTGTGAATATTCTCTCAGAGTGATCGTGGCAATTTATCTCGATACGTCACGATATCCGATCCAAATCTATCTTCAGTATCTTATCAGATCCCATCTCATGAATTTGCATCTATCTCCAGCCTGGGAGTTACATGCTTCTCCACCCTTAAAGATCCTCATCCGAATCTCGAGACGAGATTCTTTTAAGGGGGAAGGCTGTGACACCCCAGGTGTCTATTTCGGGTTATGTCGGAAGAATTATCCCAATCTTGGATGCTCAGTGAAAATTTCTATTTCTCACTCGCGTATGTCTCTGATTATCCAGACTATCCATTCACAATTCACTGAGTTCGGAGTTATTCGATCGCGAGAAACAACCAATTTTGGAGCCTGTTAAAACTTTTATTTCTCGGAACGAATGCAAACTCAAAAATCATTCTCGATTTATAAATCTCATCCGAAGCTCATTTAATCAAACTCTCAACGGCTATTATTTGATCTGAGCCCGAGTTTAATTCCTCGAACATTGATCTATGTCTGACTATTTTAATCTGAGTCCGCACTCTCACACGGAATACTCAATTTGTCGTCCTCTAATCAATTTTATCCGACTCGGCCAAATGTATTATGTTCGAACCAAACTCAAAACCCTGTATCGACAACGACTTTAAAATATCACGATTCGCCTTCTCCGACTAAAAATCCGAAGCCGATCAGAAGTCTGAGAGAAACATTTATTTCTAAAATAGTGCGCGAGGAATTATTTCCGAGCAAAGTTCAATCCAACTCTCGGCCGAATTAATCGCTCAATCGTCCGTTCGTCGAAACCCAAATTCGCTCTGTTCTCCGTAGAGACGAATTCCGCAGGAGCATTTTTATTCCGGAAAATAAATTAGCGCAGCCCGATTTAGCGTTTGGGCCAGCCCAACCCAGCCCAATAGGCCCACTAAGAAACCCTAACCCTAGGGCTCATCTATAAATAGGACCCCTCTCCCCTTGCACTTGGAAATTTTGCATTCCCACCGCTATCTTTTTTCAGCCGCCACTTCCTTTTCCCTGCCTTCTTCTTCCTCTAGCGAGCAGCAAGCGCAGGGAGCAGCAGCTTCCCCAGCGCCCCCTCTCTCCCATGGCTGAGCAGCAGCTCTGCTCACCCCCTCCCATGGCACCTCCACCTCCCTGCATGCTCTCTCCTCGCTCCTTGGCGCAGCAGCAAATTACCATGGTGCCTCCCTCTGCTGTCCACGAAGAGCAGCCCAGCAGCCGAGCGCCCCACTGTTGAAGCTCCCTGGATGGCGCCCAGAATTTCTGCAGAGAGCTTCTTCTCCATGGCCAGCCGCCCCTCTGTTGCTGCCGAGCTCCAGCTCTGGCCAGCAGCCACGGCGCCGAGGATTCCCTGCAAGCGAGCAGCTCGGCCCTTCTTCCCTGCGCCCAGCTATTCTCCCTGCGCAGCACCCCCTTCTTCTACCTCTTGCCGGCGCCCAGCAGCAGCCATCAACGCCAGCAGCACAACACCACGCCTGCTGTCCCAGCCACCCCGTCGAGTTTCCCTTTGCAACTTCCATGGCGTAGAGGAGAACAGCAGCCCAGCACTCCGATCCAAAAAACGGCAGCCCTGCGCAGAGCCCCTTCCCTTGCTCCTTCCGATGTGCGTAGGGTGCTCGACGAAATGTGCAGCAGCCCCGACGGCTCCGCGCGCTGCCGGCTTGCTGTTTTGTTGCGCAGTGAGCAGCACGCCGTGATGCCCGTCGGTGGTTTGCTGTTTTTGCGCAGCCCCGTCGTCGTCATCGTTCACCCCGGTGAGACCGCGACACTCCTTGTTCGATTCCGCATTGACGTTATTTTCCTATGATTAATTATGTATGTGTGTTGCTTTGTTTTATTTTTGTGGAGGAGAGAAACCCCGTGTTTGCGTGGAGAAGGCAAGTCGTTCTACGCTCGTCGATGTTCAGAGCGATGCACAAATCGGAATCACCGTCGTTCTTGCAAACACCGTTTGGGTTTGATATGGTGAGCCGATGTGTTATTTTGTTGTTGGATTGGATATATATAGATATGTGTGGCTGCGATAGTTCTTTTGTGCATCGTAGAGATTGGTTCGTGGATGTATTAATTATTTGCTAAAGCACTTCGTCGCAAATTAGTGTGTTAGTTGTGGTAAATTTAAGAAAGCGTAAAGAATGCTTGGAAATTTCCGCAGTCGGCTAAGATGTTAGCCTATGTTAAATATATCTTATGTACTCATCGTGGCGTAGGATAGCGTGGGTTGAAAATATAAATTATGTGACATGTGATTCGTGTTTTAAAGGCGAGATGTGCGAATGATCGGTTAGTGTTTCACTTGTCTAGTCGATAAACGTTGTCATAAATAATTGCGCTAAAATTGGGCATGAGAAGGCAGTGGGGACATGTATGTACGTGTGTGCTGTGGTGTATTGTAGTAGTGGTGGCGTAAGATAATTGATTGAGGTGTGCGGGTATATGCCGTAATGTGGTTATACTCGCGACGAAGAAAAGATGTATGTATTGTGTAACCCGACGTGTAGGTTGCTATTGTATAATCGTGTGAAGGATGCTCCCGATGGTCATGTGACTAAAGGGTGGTGTAGTGGCGAAGCGAGAAGCAAGTTTAATATGTTTAAACAGGTAGTTGATAGCATCCATCGGTGCCGTCATGATTTTCTGTTGTATGGTGGATTGATACTTTGTTTTGTCAATCATTGCATTCCATGTCCGTTGGATAAATAAATGTCTTGATGATCGATTATAGGTCTTATATGAGCGTTATCGCAGCCCAATAATTATTGGAAGCGAGTAGCGTTCATAAGTCGATCCTTGTTAAAATTGAAGAACAACCTGCTAAGATATGCACATTAGTGCTTTAGGACCTTCATTAGCAAATGTAAGTCTTATGAAGTTTTATTCCATGTGTTAATGCCTCTATGTTAGACCCCCTAAAATATGGTGTTTTAAGTGACTTGTGTGTTTAAGTTGAGAAAAGGTTAAGAAACATTAAGTAACCTGCTCCCACCCATGTTTTGAGTTGCGATGTCTAAAATGGTTCGCTAAGTCTTCTACTGTGATTAGCCAGCTCATGTTAAATAGGAGTCGATTTCGTTAAGTGTTCGTTATATATGTGTTGTCTCGGATTACGATAATAATAGTCAAGCCGACGTGTATGTCGTATGGCGGGCTATGCCATTCCTTTGGGTAATCAACTTGCTAGATGACTTTAGTTAAGCTTGTAGTCACGGTAAATTGCTTGTTGTATTCTAAATGCGTATGGTTACGGTCGCGGATGAAAAGTATTAGTGCTCATAAATTAAAACGCAAATGGTTGGGTGCTTATCGGGGAGAATGTGTCGTTGATTGGTTGTAGTAGTTTTAGTGCACTAAATGATTTGAATAAAATTTGCAAGTCGACTTGTTGGTTCTAATTTGATTGTCTTAACTCAATTAAATAGTAAAGCGTTAGAGTAATTCAAGTCGCTCGAACGCGGCGATTCGTGAATTCTATAGGAGCTGAAATTTATTGATTGCTGTTTTGGACTGCACACACTGTTTTAGTTGTGCTGTATGTTTGATGACCTAAATTGTATTTTCTGTAGATATGTGTCGGCGTTTCGAGACCGGGGGGGTCCCTCAGGCCGACGAGTGAGTGCCGCGTGTCCCAGCCCAGATGGGTCGAGCGCGTGGGCGAGCGCGAAGGGGGGAAAGGAGCGAGGCGGCCGGAGACCGGCGTAAGAGAGGTGGGAGTCCCGCGGCCTTCGTGTTCGTCCCGCGCCCAGGTCGGGTGCGCTTGCAGTAGGGGGTTACAAGCGTCCACGCGGGTGAGGGAAGCGAGCGGCCCCAAGAGAGCGCCTGTCCCGTCCTCGTCCCGCGCGGCCAACCCTCTCTAAGAGGGCCCTGGTCCTTCCTTTTATAGACGCAAGGAGAGGATCCAGGTGTACAATGGGGGTGTAGCAGAGTGCTAAGTGTCTAGCGAGGGAGAGCTAGTGCCCTGAGTACATGCCAATGTGGCAGCCGGAGAGATCTTGGAACCCAACTAGTGTGATGTCGTGGCCGTCGGAGGAGCGGCGGAGCCTGGCGGAGGGACAGCTGTCGGAGCGGTTGTGTCCTTGCTGACGTCCTCCTGCTTCCGTAAGAGAGCTGAGAGCCGCCGTCGTCACAGGGCATGCAGGGCGCCATCATTGCCTATCTGGTGGAGACAGCCAGATGGGACACCGGTCTTGTTCTCTGCGGCCCGAGTCAGCTCGGGGTAGGGTGATGATGGCGCTTCCTGTTGATGTGATTGGCCTGCGTCCTAGGTTGGGCGACGTGGAGGCTCCTCCGAAGCCGAGGTCGAGTCTGTCCTTCATGGCCGGGGCCGAGTCCGAGCCCCTGGGTCGGGCGAGGCGGAGGTCGTCGGCAGATGCCAGGGCGGTGTCCGAGCCCTGGGGTCGGGTGAAGCGGAGTTCGTCGTCTTCTGGGGCTGAGCCCGAGTCTGAGCCCTGGATCAGGCGGAGCGGAGTTCGCCGTCTTCCGGGTCTTAGCCCGAGTCCGAGCCCTGGGTCGGGCGGAGCGGAGTTCGCCGTCTTCCGGGTCTTAGCCCGAGTCCGAGCCCTGGGTCGGACGGAGCGGAGTTCGCTGTCTTCCGGGGCTGAGCCCGAGTCCGAGCCCTGGGTTGGGCGGAGCGGAGTTCGCTGTCTTCCGGGGCTGAGCCCGAGTCCGAGCCCTAGGTCGGGCGGAGCGGAGTTCGCCGTCTTCCGGGTCTTAGCCCGAGTCCGAGCCCTGGGTCGGGCGGAGTGGAGTTCGCCGTCTTCCGGGGTTGAGCCCGAGTCCGAGCCCTGGGTCGGGCGGAGCGGAGTTTGCCGTCTTCCGAGGCTGAGCCCGAGTTCGAGCCCTGGGTCGGGCGGAGCTTCCTATGGTGCCTTTGGCAGGGCCTGGCTTCCTGTCAGCATCACTCTGTCAAGTGGCGCTGCAGTCGGAGTGGCGCAGGCGGCGCTGTCCTTCTGTCAGACCGGTCAGTGGAGCGGCGAAGTGACGACGGTCACTTCGGCTCTGCCGGAGGGCGCGCGTCAGGATAAAGGTGTCAGGCCACCTTTGCGTTAAATGCTCCTGCGATTTGGTCGGTCGGTGCGGCGATTTAGTCAGGGTTGCTTCTTAGCGAAGGCAGGGCCTCGGGCGAGCCGAAGATGTGTCCGCCGTTGGAGGGGGGGCCTCGGGCGAGACGGAAATCCTCCGGGGTCGGCTGCCCTTGCCCGAGGCTAGGCTCGGGCGAGGCGTGATCGAGTCGCTCGAATGGACTGATCCCTGACTTAATCGCACCCATCAGGCCTTTGCAGCTTTATGCTGATGGGGGTTACCAGCTGAGAATTAGGAGTCTTGAGGGTACCCCTAATTATGGTCCCCGACAGTAGCCCCCGAGCCTCGAAGGGAGTGTTAGCACTCGCTTGGAGGCTTTCGTCGCACTTTTTTGGAAGGGTACCAGCCTTACTCGGTTGCATTTTGTTCCGGTGGCGGTTGCATTTTGTTTCACTCCTTCGAGGTCTTAATGCCTTGCGTAATGCTTCGGCCGGTCTGGTTGTTCCCTCATGCGAGCTGGCCGTAGCCCGGGTGTACGGTCGGGGCCCAAGTTCTCGGGCTGGTATGTTGACGCTGTCAACGGTTTGGCCGAAGCCGGGTTTGCGAGAGCAGCCCCCGAGCCTCTGCACAAGGCAAGAGGGCAATCAAGGACAGACTCAGCTTTTTTACATACGCCCCTGCGTCGCCTTTCCGCAAGAAGGAGGGGGGGAGAGCGCCATGTTACCCTCGATGGGCGCCGAACATGGTGTCTCCGGTGAGCTGCAAGCGGGTAATCCGAGTGGACGTCCGTGCCCTGTTCGTTAGGGGTCGGCTAGGGGCCCAGAGGCACGCCCAAAAGTACCTGCGGGTGATCTACCGGACCCGGTCCCCTGGCGACGGGGTCCGAGGGCTCGATGCCTCCCTCCGATGGGATTCCGTTACAAGATCGCTCCCGCTGGTCTCGGAAATGTCCTAGGGTACCTCGGGAGCGCAGCCCGAGCCTTGGTTATGTATCGAACGTACCCCTGGTCATCCCTCGCTCAGCGTCTGAGGCGGCTGTGAACCCTTCGGGGGCCAGCCTTCGAACCCCTGATCAGTAATGGGCGCGGAGCCCGAGTAGCCTGAGGCGGCCGTGGAACCCTTCGGGGGTTCGGCCTTCGAACCTCTAACCAGTAGTGGGTGTAGGGCCCACGCGATCTGAGGCGACTGTTGAACCCTTCGGGGGGCCAGCCTTCGAACCTTTGATCAGTAAGGAGGCTCGGAGCCTGGTTTCTTCACGGGGAAGGATCCCTTTCGGGGTATCCCCCTTTCCTGGTCCCAGACGCAAGAGATAGAGAAAGAGGAAAAAGGGAAAAGGATACGAAACCGAACGACGCGGCGTACCTTTTTTGGCGCGGTTGTTTCGGCGAAGGCGAAGCGTCGCCCGCTGCTCCTGCCAGAAGCGCCGCCTGTCCAGCCGCGGAGTTAATGCGACGGGGCGAGTAGTTGGCGGGGCGGCCGTTGCGCGTGCGTGAGCCGTTCGAGGAACGGATCACGGGCGCGTTGTCTTCACGCCGTGGGAGGGGGTTCTTTTGCTGCCCCCGGATGGGACGTGAGCTTGGCTGACGACGTGACCGCTGCTCCCACGCGCCTGCCACCGTCATTACTGCCGGCCCACTTTTGGCCGCGTTGACCGCCACGTCAGGCTGGCGCTGCTGGGTCGCGCGCTGGGTCGCCTCGAGTCGCGGTATTGGTTCCGCAATCGAGGAGGCGCGGTGGTGGCGCAAGCGGCGGTGCAGTCGCTTGCATGCAGCATCCGGCGCGCCGGTTGCGCGACGCGTGGGCCTGGGCCTCCATGCTGGCGTGTCAGGAGTCGGAGAAGCGCGTCCACCTGGCGCGGTTGCATGCCGCCTGCATGGCTGCCCGCCTCTTTCGCCCGTTGGTCTGGGCAAAAGTGGAGGGTCACTTGTAACCGCTGGGTGGTTGCGTGCACCACGCGTGGCGATTTGGCTTCTTCTGCTCGGAGCCGGTCTGCATGACATGCGAGACCCAGCCCCCGCGCCGCAGGGGAGGGCTTTGGAGCGTGTTGGAGAAGACTCAGCCCGTGACGGTTGGGGGTGCAAGCAGGGAGAGTTGCCTTTAAAAGGAGGGTGACCCCTTTCAAAAGGCGACCGTGTCTTCTCGCTCCCTTATGCACCGCGTCTTTCCACCTTCCAAGCCCCCGGATGGGGGATACCCGCCGTCTTTTTGCCTCGTCGTTGGAGGGACGCAACTCCGTGGGAGTTGGTACCTTTCAGCCATCGTTCGGCTTCAAGGATTTTCATCATGTAGCCCGGCTGCACCCCTCCACCGGCGGTCACCCAAGATGGTGACCTCCAGCTTGATGGTGGGGGAAGGCGAGCCGGGCTGCGGCCTCTGCCCCTCCCTCAGCCTCAAGGATTTTCATCACCAGGGCTGGGGAGGAGAGTGTGCCGAGTTGGGGTCGGCCCCTTCGTGGGCGGCGGCCCGCTCCTTCACTCAGTGATTGGAGGGAAGGGCGGCCGTCGTCCGTGGCGCCGGCAGCTGCACCGTGCCTGGCTCTCGGACGCGAGTGGCTTCGGAGCCGCTCGCAGCGCCGGCGTCTGCCACGGCAGTTGGAAGAGGTTCTTCCGCCGGTGCTGATAGCCAAGGCCGGCCACGGGCTGACCTCCAACTCTATGGCCTTCTGCCCGTCCTTGCCTCACGAGTTTGGGCATGGGCAGGGGCCTCCTGGCAGCAGCATCCGCCCTGAGGTCAGTGCTGCCGCTGTTCGGCCCCCTGGAGCAGAAGTCGTCGTCGTCGCCGCTGCTGGAGCCGGTGACGGCGTGCCGTTCGCTTGTCTTCCGTTGCTCCGCAGGCCCACCCCTATCGAGTGGGGCTGTTCGTACCTGCGGAGGGGGGAACCGGAGTTCCGTTTGTGACGGCACTTCGAATGCCGGTGTTTTTGTTCATTTCGGCTTTCGGGGCCTGAACATGTATGTAATTTCGGCACGGAGCCGTGTTTTTTCCTCATTTTTGAGAGCTAAGACTCGTCTGTTGATTATCTGAACCGCTTCACCAAGCATGAGTCGCCCCGTGTCAAGGTGACGAGTGAGGTATCCATATCCCGGAGGCGTAGGAGTCCCTCGGCTCGGTCGGCCTTGCTGTCCGAGGCTCCTCTAGCTTAGTTAAAGGGACCCCTCAGCCGCTCTTCGACGAGCCGAGGCCAGGGGTAGCGATATCAGTATGAACAGAGGCGGAGTCGGCTCGAGAATGAAAACCTGGTTGGCCGGAGCCTAGCCGGGTTGTCCGTTGGCGGGACCGACATCGGAGTTGATCAGCCGAGGCCTCAGGTCGGGCTGGCGCCCTTGGGAGATGGTCGGTCGAGGCCCCAGGGGCAACCGGCCGAGCCGCCTGCTCGGGCCGGATTCCCGGAGAAGTCCCTGGCAGCGATTGCCCGGGCGTGGTGATGATGTCGTCCTTCGGAGTGGAGATCCTCGGACCGCGTCGCCGTCCGAGGCTAGGTCGGGCCTCGCCGAAGGTGTCGTCGATGCCGAGGGTGTTGCTGCCCCCTTCCAGCGTCAAGACCCGAGCCTGCAGGGTCAGAGTGTCTTGTAGCGTATGCCTTCTGCAGCCGCCGAGGCCAGAATACGTGCCCTCGCTGTGTTGTAAAGCTGCGTCTCCTTTCCTCTTGTTTCGAGTAACTGGACTTTTTTGTCAGTAACAGGGATGTTTGTGTGAGTGGGAGTTGCTTCTCGCGGAAGGTGACGAGTGAGGTATCCGTATCCCGGAGGCGTGGGAGTCCCTCGGCTCGGTCGGCCTTGCCGCTTACGCGTACTTTCACCCGTCCATGAGGCCCTGCCACCGACTCAGTCGAGAAGGCTCGAAGGATTGCTTCGGCAGAAGAACTTCCGAACATGAAGACTTGTTCGGTCCGCGGAATCACTTTATCCGAACGCGAGTTACTTATCGCAGAAGGTGATGAGTGAGGTATCCGTATCCCGGAGGCGTAGGAGTCCCTCGGCTCGGTCAGCCTTGGCTGCTTACGTGTACTCCATCGTTTTCAGGATCCACTTTTCGAAGTAGTCAAAAAGTACGAAAGATATTCTGGCAGAAGAGACCTTTTTTCAAGGAAAATTTCGACGCAGAGGGGGTTCCCCCCCTTTTAGCCCCCGAGGGAGGGTCGGGCTTTGCCGAGGCGAGGCCGACCCTTCCTTGATGACTAAACTTTGCGCGGGTGCGAGGTATATGAACGACTTGAAAACATCTTAAGGGTAGAAGCGACGTAGCTGTTGGATGTTCCAAGCGTTGCCGTAGACCTCGCCGTGACTGTTGGCCAGCTTGTACGTTCCGGGCTTCATAACTTTGGCGATGACGAATGGCCCCTCCCAGGGGGGCGTGAGCTTGTGCCTCCCTCGGGCGTCTTGCCGCAGCCGAAGCACCAGGTCGCCCACCTGGAGGTCTCGGGGTCGGACCCCTCGGGCGTGGTAGCGCCGTAGGGATTGCTGATACCGCGCCGAGTGTAGTAAGGCCTTGTCCCGAGCCTCTTCCAGCTGGTCCAGCGAGTCTTCTCGGCTAGCTTGGTTGCTTTGATTGTCGTAGGCCCTCGTCCTCGGGGAGCCGTATTCCAGGTCAGTGGGCAAGACGACCTCGGCCCCGTAGACCAGGAAGAACGGCGTGAAACCCGTGGCCCGGCTTGGCGCCGTCCTCAGGCTCCAGACCACCGAGGGGAGTTCCTTCATCCACTGCTTGCCGAACTTGTTGAGGTCGTTGTAAATCCGAGGCTTGAGCCCTTGTAGAATCTTGCCGTTGGCACGCTCTACTTGCCCATTTGACATGGGATGAGCTACGGCGGCCCAGTCCACCCGGATGTGGTGATCCTTGCAGAAGTCCAAGAATTTTCTGTCGGTGAACTGGGTGCCGTTGTCGGTGATGATGGAGTTCGGGACCCCGAAGCGATGGATGATGTTGGTGAAGAACGTCACCGCCTGCTCGGACCTGATGCTGTTCAGAGGTCGGACCTCGACCCACTTGGAGAATTTGTCGATGGCGACCAGCAGGTGCGTGTAGCCCCCGGGCGCCTTCTGCAAAGGGCCGACGAGGTCCAGACCCCACACAGCGAAGGGCCATGTGATGGGTATTGTCTGCAGAGCCTGAGCGGGCAGGTGGGTCAGCTTCGCATAGAATTGACACCCTTCGCAGGTGCGGACAATTCTAGTGGCGTCAGCCACCGCCGTTGGCCAGTAGAAGCCTTGCCGGAAAGCATTCCCGACGAGGGCTCGAGGCGCTGCGTGATGGCTGCAAGCCCCCGAGTGTATCTCTTGCAGGAGTTCCTGACCTTCGACGATGGAGATGCATCGCTGGAGGATGCCCGAGGGACTGTGGTGGTAGAGCTCCTTCTCATCGCCCAGCAGGACGAACGACTTGGCGCGTCGCGCTATCCGCCGAGCCTCGGCTCGGTCGAGGGGTAGCCCTCCTTAGCGGAGATATTGCAGGTACGGGGTCTGCCAATTTCGATCAGGCGTGGCCCCGCTTCGCTCCTCCTCGACGCGCAATGCCTCGCCCTCGGAGACCGAGGGTACCTCGGGTTGAGCTGAGGGTGCCTCGGGCCGTGCCGAGGGTACCTCGGGCTGGACCGAGGGCGCCTCGGGCTCGGGAGGGTCGTCGATCTGGACGGAGGGCTGATGCAGATCCAGGGAGAAGACGTCCGGGGGAACCGTTGTTCGCCCCGAGGCTATTTTTGCCAGCTCGTCCGTAGTCTCGTTGTAGCGCCGAGCGATGTGGTTAAGCTCGAGCCCGTAGAACTTGTCTTCCAGGCGCCGAACCACATCGCAGTAGGCCTCCATCTTCGAGTCGCGGCAGTGGGAGTTCTTCATGGCTTGGTCGATGACGAGCCGCGAGTCGCCGCGAGCGTCGAGGTGTCGAACCCCTAGCTCGATGGCGATTCGCAATCCGTTGATCAGAGCTTCGTACTCAGCCACATTGTTGGACGCCGGGAAATGGAGGCGTAGCACATAGCGTAGGTGTTTCCTGAGGGGTGAGACGAAGAGTAGGCCCGCGCCGGCTCCCGTCTTCATCAACGACCCGTCGAAAAACATGGTCCAGAGCTCCGGTTGGATCGGAGCCGTCGGTAGCTGGGTGTCGACCGATTCGGCTACGAAGTCCGCCAAGACCTAGGACTTGATGGCCTTCCGAGGCGCGAACGAGATGGTCTCGCCCATGATTTCCACCGCCCACTTCGCAATCCTGCTCGAGGCCTCTCGGCACTGGATGATCTCCCCCAGGGGGAAGGATGACACCACAGTTACCGGGTGAGACTCGAAGTAGTGTCGCAACTTCCGCCTCGTCAGGATCACTGCATACAGCAGCTTCTGAACTTGTGGGTAGCGGATCTTGGTTTCGGACAGTACCTCGCTGACGAAGTAAACTGGCCTCTAAACGGGCAATGCATGCCCCTCTTCTTGCCTCTCGACCACGATCGCGGCGCTAACCACCTGAGTGGTCGCGGCGACGTAGACCAAGAGGGCTTCTCCATCAGCTGGGGGCACCAAGATAGGCGCCTTGGTGAGGAGCGCCTTCAGGTCCCCGAGAGCTTCCTCGGCCTCAGGGGTCCAAGTGAAGCACTCGGCCTTCCTTAAGAGGCGGTACAGAGGCAGGCCTCTTTCGCCGAGGCGTGAGATGAAGCGGCTCAGGGCCGCAAGACATCCCATGACCCTCTGTACACCTTTTAAGTCCTTGATGGGCCCCATGCTGGTGATGGCTGCGATCTTCTCCGGGTTGGCTTCGATGCCCCGCTCGGAGACGATGAACCCCAAGAGCATGCCCCGGGGCACCCCGAAGACACACTTCTCGGGATTGAGCTTGACGCCTTTTGCCTTGAGACACCGGAATGTCACTTCAAGGTCGGAGAGGAGGTCGGAAGCTTTCCTTGTCTTGACTACGATGTCATCGACGTAGGCCTCGACCGTGCGACCGATGTGTTCGCCGAACACATGGTTCATGCACCGCTGGTACGTCGCACCCGCATTCCTCAAACCGAACGGCATGGTGACATAGCAGTACATGCCGAAGGGTGTGATGAAAGAAGTCGCGAGCTGGTCGAACTCTTTCATCCTGATTTGATGATACCCTGAGTAGGCATCGAGGAAAGACAGGGTTTCGCACCCAGCAGTGGAATCCACGATTTGATCGATGCGAGGCAGAGGGTAGGGAACCTTCGGACATGCTTTGTTGAGACCAGTGTAGTCTACACACATCCGCCATTTCCCCCCTTTCTTTCTCACAAGCACAGGGTTGGCGAGCCATTCGGGATGGAATACCTCTTTGATGAACCCGGCTGCCATTAGCTTGTGGATCTCCTCGCCTATCGCTCTGCGCTTCTCCTCGTCGAATCGGCGCAGAGGCTGCTTGACCGGTCGGGCTCCGGCCCGAATATCCAGCGAGTGCTCGGCGACATCCCTCGGTATGCCGGGCATGTCCGAGGGACTCCACGCGAAGACGTCGGCTTCGCGCGGAGAAAGTCGACGAGCACTGCTTCCTATTTGGGCTCGAGCCCGGAACCGATCCGGATCTGCTTGGAGGCGTCGCCACTGGGGTCGAGAGGGACGGTCTTAGCCGTCTCCACTGGCTCGAAGTTGCCGGCATGACGCTTCACGTCTGGCACCTCTTTGGAGAGGCTCTCCAGGTCGGCTATGAGGGCCTCGGACTCGGCGAGGGCCTCGGCGTACTCCACGCACTCCATGTCGCATTCGAACGCGTGTTTGTACGTGGGGCAGACGGTGATGACCCCGTTGGGGCCCGGCATCTTGAGCTTCAGGTAGGTGTAGTTGGGGACGGCCATGAACTTCACGTAGCATGGCCTCCCCAGCACCGCGTGGTAGGTTCCTCGGAACCCGACCACCTCGAGCGTCAGAATCTCCCTTCGGAAGTTGGAGGGTGTTCCAAAACAGACAGGGAGGTCGAGTCGTCCGAGGGGCTAGACGCGCTTCCCGGGAATGATCCCGTGGAAGGGCGCAGCGCCTGCTCGGACGGAGGACAGATCGACGCGCAGGAGCCCGAGGGTCTCGGCGCAGATGATGTTGAGGCTGCTGCCCCCGTCCATAAGGACCTTGGTGAGCCTGACGTCACCGATGACAGGGTCGACGACGAGCGGGTATTTCCCCGGGCTCGGCACGTGGTCAGGGTGATTAGCTTGGTCGAAGGTGATGGGCTTGTCGGACCAGTCTAGGTAGGCTGGCGCCGCCACCTTCACCGAGCAGAGCTCCCGG
Organism: Zea luxurians; assembly: GCA_029449295.1. Lineage (NCBI taxonomy): Eukaryota > Viridiplantae > Streptophyta > Magnoliopsida > Poales > Poaceae > Zea > Zea luxurians. Next base: position 5,307,328 of record JAOPSE010000027.1, on the reverse strand, counting down.
CGCTCTTGCTTGTGATGCCGAGCCGAGACATTCGCCACGTGCCCGCCGTAGATCATGAAGCAGTCGCGGACCTCGGGGAACTCTCCTGCTTGGTGATCTTCCTTCTTGTCATCGTCGTGGGTCCTGCCACCCTCCGCGGGTGGCCCGGCCCTGTGGAAGTGGCGCCGAAGCATGACGCACTCCTCAAGGGTGTGCTTGACGGGCCCCTGATGATAGGGGCACGGCTCCTTGAGCATCTTGTCAAAGAGGTTGGCACCTCCGGGGGGCTTTCGAGGGTTCTTGTACTCGGCGGCGGCGACAAGGTCCGCGTCGGCGGCGTCGCGTTTCGCTTGCGACTTCTTCTTGCCTTTCTTCTTGGCGCCGCACGGGTAGACGCCTCGGGAGCATCTTCCGACAGGCGGCCCTGGGGCTGCTTGTCCTTTCGGAAGATAGCCTCGACCGCCTCCTGGCCAGAGGCGAACTTGGTGGCGATGTCCATCAGCTCGCTCGCCCTGGTGGGGGTCTTGCGACCCAACTTGCTCACCAGGTCGCGGCAGGTGGTGCCGGCAAGGAACGCGCCGATGACATCTGAGTTGGTGATGTTGGGCAGCTCGGTGCGCTGCTTCGAGAATCGCCGGATGTAGTCCCGAAGAGACTCTCCCGGCTGCTGTCGGCAGCTTCGGAGGTCCCAGGAATTCCCAGGGCGCACATACGTGCCCTGGAAATTTCCGGCGAAGGCTTGGACCAGGTCATCCCAGTTGGAGATCTGCCCCGGAGGCAGGTGCTCCAACCAGGCGCGAGCGGTGTCGGAGAGGAACAGGGGGAGGTTGCGGATGATGAGGTTGTCGTCGTCTGTTCCACCCAGTTGGCAGGCCAGGCGGTAGTCCGCGAGCCACAATTCCGGCCTCGTTTCCCCCGAGTACTTTGTGATAGTAGTCGGGGGTCGGAACCGGGTCGGGAACGGTGCCCGCCGAATGGCCCGGCTGAAGGCCTGCGGACCGGGTGGTTCGGGCGAGGGACTCCGATCATCCCCGCTGTCGTAGCGTCCCCCACGCCTGGGGTGGTAGCCTCGGCGCACCCTCTCGTCGAGGTGGGCTCGACGGTCGCGGTGATGGCGCTCGTTGCCGAGGTGGCCCGGGGCCGCAGGCGCGGTGCTGCGCGTGCGCTAGGTGTAGACCGAGGCTTCCCGCATGAATCGGGAGGTCGCGACATGAGGTTCCGAGGGGTATCCTTGCCTTCGGGAGGCAGTGCTCTCGGCCCGTCGGACCGCGGCGCCTTCCAGGAGATTTTTGAGTTCTCCCTGGATTCGCCGACCCAAGGTGGTGGATGGCTCCGGCATCGCGCGGAGGAGCATCGCTGCTGTGGCCAGGTTCTGACCGACCCCACTGGATGCAGGTGGTGGCCTAACCCTGACGACATCGGCGACGCGGTGCTGGAGACCCTGGGGCAGGTGACGTATTTCTCCGGCCGGGGGTTGGCCTGCCCATGCCTGCCCGACGTCCCGGCGGATCGGCTCAAGCGCCCCTGCTCCCTCGTCGATCCTGGCCTACGCCCCGCGGACTTGCTCAAGCTGTGGGTCGTAACCCCCCGCCGGAACGGGGACCACAGCTAGCTCCCGCGGGATGTCAGCGCGAGGCACCGGCCCAGGGGGAGCACCATCCTCCGGCATGCCGAGATGGTTGCCTTGGGAGGGACCCCCCAGATCGACGTGGAAACATTCGCGGCTTGGGCCGCAGTCCTCGTCGTCGAGGCTGCGGCTACCGTCGGAACAGTCGGAGAGGCAGTAGTCACATGCGGTCATGAAGTTCCGCATGGCACTGGGGTTGCCAAATCCAGAGAAATCCCAACAGATGTTGGGGTCGTCATCTTCCTCGGACCCAGAGGGCCCGTAGGTCGAGACGTCCGTCAGCCGGTCCCAAGGCGACCGCAAGCGAAACCCCAGAGGGTTTGTACTCGCCTCTACAAGGGCACCTGCCAAAGAGAGATTGCTAGGCGGGTTGAGGCTGAGTACAAATGACGTAGGATGGGAATCGGTTGGTACCTTTTGGTCGTCGAGCGGCGATGAAGTCACATCGAGGACTGACTGCATCGTCGCCTCCGGTACGAGGGCGACGTCCTGCAAGCTTTTCGCAAGCGCACTGGCGTCGTCCGCTTGCTCGGGATTGGCGTGTCGCGGGGAGACGGCGCTCGCCTTCGTCTCAAACGCGAGGTCGACGCCCAACGCGCCCCCCGTTGGGGCGCTAGGGACGTCAACTCGCTCGACAGCCGACGAGGCGCGGCCTCCTGCTTGGCCTTGGTTGCCCCGCCTCCTCCTCCGTTGGCGGGGGAGAGGACAGGGCGAGCTCGAATGTTGTTCTTCCGCCACGCGGGGAAGACGTCGTCGATTTCGCCGCCGGCGGGCGGGCTGTCGGCCGCCATTGTCGTTGTCGCGCGGCGGTGGAAGGAGTATCATGTCGTAGCTGCCGTCGAGGGACATGAACTCAAGACTCCCGAAATGGAGCACCGTCCCGGGTTGGAGAGGTTTTTGGAGACTGCCCATCTGGAGCTTGACGGGAAGCTGCTCGTCAACACGCAGCAGGCCCCTACCTGGCGCGCCAACTGTCGGCGTTTCGAGACCGGGGGGTCCCTCAGGCCGACGAGTGAGTGCCGCGTGTCCCAGCCCAGATGGGTCGAGCGCGTGGGCGAGCGCGAAGGGGGGAAAGGAGCGAGGCGGCCGGAGACCGGCGTAAGAGAGGTGGGAGTCCCGCGGCCTTCGTGATCGTCCCACGCCCAGGTCGGGTGCGCTTGCAGTAGGGGGTTACAAGCGTCCACACGGGTGAGGGAAGCGAGCGGCCCCAAGAGAGCGCCTGTCCCGTCCTCGTCCCGCGCGGCCAACCCTCTCTAAGAGGGCCCTGGTCCTTCCTTTTATAGACGCAAGGAGAGGATCCAGGTGTACAATGGGGGTGTAGCAGAGTGCTACGTGTCTAGCGAGGGAGAGCTAGTGCCCTGAGTACATGCCAATGTGGCAGCCGGAGAGATCTTGGAACCCAACTAGTGTGATGTCGTGGCCGTCGGAGGAGCGGTGGAGCCTGGCGGAGGGACAGCTGTCGGAGCGGTTGTGTCCTTGCTGACGTCCTCCTACTTCCGTAAGAGAGCTGAGAGCCGCCGTCGTCACAGGGCATGCGGGGCGCCATCATTGCCTATCTGGTGGAGACAGCCAGATGGGACACCGGTCTTGTTCTCTGCAGCCCGAGTCAGCTCGGGGTAGGGTGATGATGGCGCTTCCTGTTGACGTGGCTGGCCTGCGTCCTAGGTTGGGCGACGTGGAGGCTCCTCCGAAGCCGAGGTCGAGTCTGTCCTTCATGGCTGGGGCCGAGTCCGAGCCCCTGGGTCGGGCGAGGCGGAGGTCGTCGGCAAAGGCCAGGGCGGTGTCCGAGCCCTGGGGTCGGGTGAAGCGGAGTTCGTCGTCTTCTGGGGCTGAGCCCGAGTCCGAGCCCTGGATCGGGCGGAGCGGAGTTCGCCGTCTTCCGGGTCTTAGCCCGAGTCCGAGCCCTGGGTCGGGCGGAGTGGAGTTCGCCGTCTTCCGGGTCATAGCCCGAGTCCGAGCCCTGGGTCGGGCGGAGCGGAGTTCGCCGTCTTCCGGGGCTGAGCCCGAGTCCGAGCCCTGGGTCGGGCGGAGCGGAGTTCGCCGTCTTCCGGGGCTGAGCCCGAGTCCGAGCCCTGGGTCGGGGTGGAGCGGAGTTCACCGTCTTCCGGGTCTTAGCCCGAGTCCGAGCCCTGGGTCGGGCGGAGCGGAGTTTGCCGTCTTCCGGGGCTGAGCCCGAGTCCGAGCCCTGGGTCGAGCGGAGCGGAGTTCACCGTCTTCCGGGGCTGAGCCCGAGTCCGAGCCCTGGGTCGGGCGGAGCTTCCTATGGTGCCTTTGGCAGGGCCTGGCTTCCTGTCAGCATCACTCTGTCAAGTGGCGCTGAAGTCGGAGTGGCGCAGGCGGCGCTGTCCTTCTGTCAGACCGGTCAGTGGAGCGGCGAAGTGACGGCGGTCACTTCGGCTCTGCCGGAGGGCGCGCGTCAGGATAAAGGTGTCAGGCCACCTTTGCGTTAAATGCTCATGCGATTTGGTCGGTCGGTGCGGCGATTTAGTCAGGGTTGCTTCTTAGCGAAGGCAGGGCCTCGGGCGAGCCGAAGATGTGTCCGCCGTTGGAGGGGGGCCTCGGGCGAGACGGAAATCCTCCGGGGTCGGCTGCCCTTGCCCGAGGCTAGGCTCGGGCGAGGCGTGATCGAGTCGCTCGAATGGACTGATCCCTGACTTAATCGCACCCATCAGGCCTTTGCAGCTTTATGCTGATGGGGGTTACCAGCTGAGAATTAGGAGTCTTGAGGGTACCCCTAATTATGGTCCCCGACAATATGTGCTATAGTAAAGTGGTAGATAACTTTATTATCTTGCTGGTGTTAAAATTTGAGACATAAGTCTGACAGTTTAGGAGTTATGCTGTTCACAAATTCAGTAACTGAATCTGTCCAAATTCTGTACAGATTTTAGAAACTGTATTGTTTGTTCAATTTAATTTTACAATCTGTTCATGGTCATTATAAGAAAGTTGTAGGTGCTTTTCTTATCTTGCTTGTGTTAAAATTTCATAACTAAAGGCCTGACGGTTTAAGAGTTATGAATTTTACAACTTGGTTGTTGTGTTCTGTCCTCTGTCAGAACAGATTTCGAAAACTGTAATGTTTGGGTTGATTAAACCTGGAATCACTTCTTAGTGATTATAAAAGTTATGTATTGCTTTTGCCAAGCTTTCCAAAAAGTCTTGGATTACTATTTTTGGTGGTCTGAAGATTAAGTTATGGATGTCTAAAGTGTGAAGACTGAATCTGTCCAGTTCTGGACAGCACAGCCTTCATAGTGTATTTTACCCTTGATACATGTTAAACCAGCCAGTGATGTTTATAAATAATTTGTAGAACATTTAATTAGCTTTCCAGAAAGTCTAGGATCACCTTGTTTGGATGTCTGAATCTGTAGTTGTGAATTTTTGAAGTTGCAAGTCTGAATCTATCCAAATCTGGACAGAACTGTTGTGTTAGCACTGTTTGACCTTGCTAAGTGCTGAATCCTGTGGAGGTAAAAATACCAAAGTTGTAGTTCACTTTTTAAGCTTTCCGGAATGTCCTAGTTTGCTATTTTTGGATTAATCTTTGAAAAGTTATGGTTAAAGCAAGTGACTGATGTGCTGCTGTCCTAAAATTCTGCAAGTGCTTAATTGATTGTTGAGTTGACCCTTTTGCTAAAAATGCTTAGTTAACACTTAAGTAATGTAGACTTGCTATGACTAAGCTTAATAATGCACGTGTGTCACGTTTTGTATGTTTCTTGCTCTAGTTGATTGTGATATAGAAGTTCCGTAGTTAGTAATGCCTATGTCGTGTTCAAGCTTATGTTGTCTTGGTTGGACTTGTGTGGTCGGTGATGCTTTTGCGCGATCAATAGGAGAACTAATGAAAAGCCGTATCCAAATAAATAAAGTGCGCGTACTTGTGATGTCGTAGTTGTGTTGCGTAAATAAATAAATTGTTGTTGCCTTTTCAATGGTGTTAATGTTGAACGCCGATAACGTACGAATAGCTAGCGCTTGCGTATAGTCGTTGCAGTGTCTTACTAATTAGTGTTTAGTTCGCTGTCATGTATTGGAATATCTTGTAATATTTTTCATTATATTCATACATGTGCATCCTGCATCTCATTTAGGACCGAGAGATGACGATCGTGTAAGTGATATGGTGCCAACCACAAGATGCAGATGATGGACAACCTAAGGAAGAATGGACTTAACCAGTGGATGCTCGCCAAGCGAGTACCCACCCTAGCAAACACTATCTAATTGTCAAATTAAAGGCAAGCCCCGGTTCTATGCATAACCGTTCTAAATATGCTATTTTACTGCACTTAATGTTTGTAGGCTTGTACTGTGCACTTAAGTGTAGGAGTTGCCTGAAACCCTAGTTGCATTACCTCAGGATTTCCTTTGAGATGGATACTAGTATGCTAGGTCGAGTAGCTGCTTATTTAATTAGGATTTCAGTAGAAGTCGAGTGATTTTTCTAGCACTCGCGTGAGGTCAGGAAATTGGTTGTATCCACTTTCTTATCATAATGATGCTGGTTTGTGGACAACAATCCATGGGGATCGGTTGTCCACGGGATAAAAATTAGAATAAGGATTAAGGTGTGGTACCGTGTGTCAAGCGTTTGAACGTACTAAGCACATGCCGAGAAATATGGTAAATCGGTAAGCCTAGTACCTGAGTGAACCTAGCTGTGGACATATCCCCTCACGCGACCTGAGACGAGGTCTCCCATTCCGGTTATGGTGGGTACAAGTGCGGTCACTGCACGACGGCAGTCAGGGTCAATGAGGTATTGTACGCCAAGGCGGTGAGCCCTGATCTGCTGACGGGGAATCGATGGGGACGGTTGATGTGTGTGGGGACGGAGTGCCTCGCCACGTCGTGTGTTTAGGTTTACCTTGCAAGGATAAAAACTCAATTCGAATCGTCTGCTTCTCGCAGCTAATAAGACTGCTTGATCCATGCTGCTACATTGAGTAATAAGTGGAAATGAGGTGACTGGCAAAAGATATTGATTGGTAAAATTGTTTGATACCATGTATGATTAGCTAGGTACACATCTAGTCTAAAGGATTCTACTAAAACTTGAAAAGCTAAAACTTGTTTTTAGACTCAGCTAGTGCTTTTGGCAAACCAAACCCCTCAGCCAAACAGCTGCATGTCTAGAGGTAGAGGAGTAGACTCCTCACACCGGGTAAGTCTAGCTGAGTATTAGTATACTCAGCCTTGCTTGTGGCATAATTTTTGCAGGTACTCTTTAGGATGATTGGTTGCTGGTGTGACTTGGCCTTCATCCCTGCCACCGGGATAGATGGTCGAGAGGGTTACTGCTTCCGCGGGAGAGGACCAGGAGGAGTAGTGTGGCCAGGCTTCGCCATGTTACTCGGTTTTCTCCGTTAGTTATTTCCGCTGCATTTAAATTTATTATTATTATTTCTGAAACTCCGATAATGTAATCACTAATGGTACTTCTTAAATTTGTGGTATTATGCTTCATTGTATTTCTCTGTGCCTCACCTTCGAGTGAGCTAGTGGTATTCGATCTTGGTTAAGTGGCTTTATCGGACTAGATCCGAGGGACTAACGGTTTATTCTTATTTAAGTGTGGTCTAGCCTCTAGGGCGGGACTTAGGCACTTAAGTTGGAATAATTCGGGCGGTTCCGCCACAAAGATGGAGAAGTTTCTGCAGAAAAATCATTAGAGGAAGTGACACCCAAAAGTTGGGTAGTGCCGCTCCTCAATATGAAAGGGATTTTACTGGTCCTTCTGGCACAAAAGATCATTGCCAAGCTATTATGGAATAAGATGAAGAACAGTTTAAAGGACAGCAGCAAGCTGGTTATCCTAGATTGAAACAAATTATCCAAAGGGATCACCTAGTGGATAATTTTATTGGAAGTCTTTGAAATGGGGTAACTACTCATTCACATTTAGCAAATTTCTGTTAATATTACTCCTTTGTTTCTTCTTTGGAACTTCTTAAGGTAGAACATGCATTAGAAGATCCATATTGGGTGTTGGCTATGCAAGAAGAGTTGAATAACTTTGAAAGGAATCAAGTGTGGACTATTGTTGAAAGATCAAGCAACAACGTCATAGGGACAAAATGGGTTTTCAGAAACAAGCAAGATGAAAATGGAAAAGTCACAAGAAATAAGGCAAGGTTGGTGGCTCAAGGCTTCACTCAAATTGAAGGACTGAACTTTGAAGAAACATATGCACCAGTGGCAAGACTTGAAGCAATCAGAATTCTTCTAGCATATGCTACTCATCATGACTTCAGGCTCTATCAAATGTATGTGAAGAGTGCCTTTCTTAATGGACCCATCCAAGAGCTAGTGCATGTTGAGAAACCAACTGAATTTGAAGACCCCAAGCTACCTAACCATATGTACAAACTTCATAAGGCTTTTATGGGCTTAAGCAAGCTCCTAGGGCCTGATATGAATGCCTTAGGGAGTTCTACTTAAGCAAGGTTTTGACAAAGGCAAAGCAGATCCTACCCTCTGATAGAAAATGAGGTCTGATCTTCCGTGAGGTACGATAACTTGATTGGGTGGAGATCTCAACGTTGATGATCCAAGGCTCCGAGCAAACGGCTCCTCACAATCACTACACCACTGCTCCATTGGTTATCACCTGTGACACACAAGTGATCTCGCCATGAAGGCTTATCCTTACAAGCGCAGTCAAGAACACCAGCAAGAACAAGAAGAACGCAACCAAACCGTGTTGATTACGAGATGGGGTCTCACAAGCCGATGACGGCAAAACTCGATAATAGAATAATCTAAGCAAAACCCCCTAACATGACGGTGGCTGCTGAATGTATAGAGTATTAGGGCATGCATGACCCCTGGTCTCGCCCCTAATGTGCTTCGACGCGATACACGGGCCAACGTCCCAAGAGACGGTATCGCAACACTAAAACAGAATTGTTTCCATGATTCCCGTTGACTCTATATGAATTTTAAGGTGGGATCAGTTGGGTTAGTTAGATATTCTCGTTACCTTTTGTCACACCCGGTTTTCGAAGGTAAACCGAATGCGAACCATGTACGTGCCAGGATCAGAACTCACGTACACAGCGCTTACATAGTTGGACATCATCACACAATGCTTGAATTAAATAGCGGAAAGGTACTTAGTTACATCAAGATGTCCAAGACATCCATAGAGTCTAATACATAACCATTGTTCAACATAAATATCAAAGTGCGGAAATGCAAAACGTAGAAGCTAAGCCTACACAGTCAGCTGACTAGGGGTTTGCCACTAAAGTAAACTAGAACTCGTCGTATTCCTGGAACTCCTCGAAGTCATCCATGTTGCCAACTTCACCTTCTGAGCACTGAGAATAGTGGGGACAACCTGGGGTGGGGTGGTTTGTAAAGCAAGGGTGAGTACACATCAACGTACTCAGCAAATGTCCCGTTTGGCTAAGGTGGACTAGTGGTATGTGGAGTTAAGGTTAAGCAGTTGCTTTTAGTTGGTCAAGTTTTATTATTATAAGTAGAGACAAATTTTAGTAATAACCTAGTTATTACCCAGAGACACTCCCTCCAAGAGGAAATACCAGAGATCAGGATTATAATCACCATTGTTAATCATCATCATAAAAGTAACCATTGTTCTTCTAATCAAAGAGGATCTCAAGGCTGCTCATAACCGTGAGCACGACTGATATACTAGTTTCTAACACTCTGCAGAGGTTGCACACTTTACCCACAAGCCGTGATTCCCATTCTGCCCGGGGTTCTAGCCTCCCCATTGATCACTACCAAGGTGACCTAGCAGGGTCTCACTATGTAGCCTTTACAAAGATTTCCCAGAGGTCATAGCCGCCCGTTAGGTTTCTTCAGTTTGATAAACACAGTACATCTCCCCAAAGGAAGGGTGACTAACAAAACCAAATCAAAGAACCTCTGCAACCAACCTCGGTAGAGCAAGTACTGTGCCCGGACCCCATTGACGGCCCTACGGTGAAGCCAACTACTCCTCTGGTTCCTCTAATTGATCAGCTAAGGGCGTCCCATTCCACCCTCATGGTTGCACTGTTATCCTGGGTTGTCACTCCCCAAACAGGTCCTTACAGAGAGGTACTCAGGAAAGAGCCTGAGCCCCCTAAAGTAATCACAAGGACCCCATCGGGATAACATCATTGTATCATAAAAGATCACATCATGTTCATTGATTAAGTTAAAGCAATAGCATAAGCTAACCATGATTAACCCAAAAAGGTAAACAAGGGTAAGGTAAGTATAGACTAGTCAATCCTTAGGTTTCAATAAAGTAATGCGGGACAGTGAATTATAAAGTAAAGTAGGACATGATAGGTCTGAGGACACTTGCCTTCACCAGGTTGCTGCTCAGGGAAGTCTCCAACAACACACTTAGGAACCTCGGACTGCTCGTTGTCTAAATAAAGCGAGCATGCATTCAATACATTTGGAAAGTACAAATGAACATCACACCAAACATGTACAAACGTTGGAACACATCTTAAAAAGACACAATACTACATAAGGGATAATGAGTCCAAAGTATAACATGAACTATAACATAAATTAACTTTATTTGAAAATACATTGTAATTTCCCTAAATGTTATTTACATGTACATAATCATAGATCAATTTATTTTATTATGACCTATAATTTAGAACAGAGATGAACTCATGCAATACCTATCATTAATCTCACAAGTTTAAACATGATTAAATCTCTAAGGTTCTCCTTTTATTTATTTTATTAAATAAATAAAACTACATCTATATTAGTTCATATTCAATCATAAAAATTGGAATGTGCAGACAGTAAGTGAAACCATTTTATTTAAACAGAGAATAATTCTATGAACATTTTGCAATTTAAATCACTAAATTTGGAGTTCATATGCAAAGTTATGAAATAAACAAGTTTGAGAATTCAAAATATGAAATTAGGGCTAAATATGTTATTAAATAAAAGTCCAAGGGTCTAATTAAAACAAACCAGGGACCTATACGCTAAAACAGAGGACGGCGTGTTGATTTCCTAAAACCAGGGGGTTTCTTAAGCAAAACAGCCACGCGAAGGGGTATCGGGCTCCCTCAACCGTTGGATCAAAAACTGACGGCTGAGATTAGATCTCACAGGTGCGCGCGCGGGCGCGGGAGCGTAGGCGCGACTGACAAGTGGGGCCAGGGGCGTCAGCGGCAGAGGGGGAGGGCGCACTGACCGAGCGGGCCCAGCGCCAGAGGACTTGGGCACTGACAAGCGGGCCAAGGGCGCAGGGCGCGCGTGCACGAAGCGTTATCCGTGGTCTGAGCCATTCGATTTGAATCGGATGGAGCGGATCAGACCAGGGGGAAACAGACGGCTGCGGGCGGCGAAGCGTTATCCGTGGTCCGAGCCATTCGATCTGAATCGGACGGAGGGGATCAGACCAGGGGGAATGAGCGGTCCGGGCCATGCGATCAAGATCGGACGGGGAAATGAGACCGGGAAGGATGAGCGGTCCGGGCTGTGCGATCAAGATCGAACGGGGGAAATTAGACCGGGAAGGATAAGCGGCTACGGGCGGCGCTGTTCGTCTCCGCGGCGGTGAGGTCACCGGAGTTGAGGCAGGCATGAGCTAGGGGGTCCGGGGTCGCCAGAGTTGGGCAGAGAGGGAGAGGGCACCACGGCGAACTCAATGGCGGGGAAGAAGCCATGAATCCATGGGCAGAGAGGGGAGAATGGCGGTGAGAAGGTCTCGGGCGGGATGGAGTAACTCCGGTGGGCCATTCCGGCCACGTGGAGGGGACTTAAGGCGTGCTAAGTGAAAGGGAAATGTGCCTTTGGGCAATTTCAATAATGTTTTGGTGATAAAGTGCCTAACACGTTTAATTAAGTTCTCATGTGCCAAGTAAAGAGAAAAGTGCAAATCAAAGAGAAAGGTACGTTTCTAGACTTAGTACATTGTTTTGAGTACTAATGTGTTTTGTCTAAGTGCTAGAATCAGCGAGAAAAGAATTGGAAAAAGAGGTGGCTGTGTGCTGCCAACTTCAGCTCGGCTTGGCACACCGGACTGTCCGGTGGTGCACCGGACAGTGTCCGGTGCGCCAGGCTGGTCTGCGTGAAAAGGCCGCTCTCGAGACTCGACGGTGGCGTACGGCTATAATGCACCGGACTGTCCGGTGAGTCATCCGCGGTGAACTCGTCGCCCTCGGGAAAAGCAAAGGGGCGACGTGGCTATAATTCACCGGACTGTCTGGTGGTGCACCGGACTGTCCGGTGAGCCAACGATCGCCTCCGCCAACGGTCGGCTGCGCAATCTTCGTGTGACACGTGGTCGCGCCAACGGTCGGTTGGGCACACCGGACTGTCCGGTGTGCACCGGACAGTGTCCGGTGTGCCAACCGACACAGAGGACCAACGATCAGATGCGCCAGAAATGGAAGGAGATCGCGCACCGGACAGGTATAGGGACTGTCCGGTGGTGCACCGGACTGTCCGGTGCACCACCCGACAGAAGGCAAGTTTGGCCTTCCAAGTTGGCCTCCAACGGCTCCTAGCTGCCTTGGGGCTATAAAAGGGACCCCTAGGCGCATGGAGGAGTCACCCAAGCATTCACTAAGTATTCTAAGGCATCCAGACTCTGCTCCCACGCATTTGCTTCGTTGTGTTAGAGATTTGAGCTCTATTCGAGTCAAGGACTCCCTGTGTTGTCATTTGAGCTCGAGTCTTCACTTGTGTGCGTGGGTGTGCTGCGTATTTGAGTCTTGCGTGTGTTGCTCTTCCCAACCATACTCTGTGCTTTCTTTGTGATATCTATTGTAAGGGCGAGAGGCTCCAATTTGTGGAGATTCCTCGCAAACAGGAACAATCATCTAAAGGAAAAACCATGGTATTCAAGTTGATCATCGGATCACTTGAAAGGGGTTGAGTGCAACCCTCGTCCACTGGGACGCCACAACGTGGAAGTAGGCAAGTGTTACTTGGCCGAACCACGGGATAAAAATTGTGTGTCTCTTGTGTTGCTCCCCTCTGTGATTATTTGTGTTCATAAGAGCTCGCCTCAGACTTGATTAACTTGCGCTAATATATTTTTAATCAAGTTTGTTGGAATTTAGTGTTGAATTTTACAGGATCACCTATTCACCCCCCCCTCTAGGTGCTCTCAATAGGTATCGGAGCCGTACTCTTCATCTAAGGGACTAACCGCCCGAAGAGATGGATCCTAAGGGAAAGGGGATGGTGGTCAATGACAAAGAAAAGGAGTCCTTCCTCAACGAGCCTAGAGACGACAAGCCAACTGACTCTAGCTCGAGTCACAAGAAGAAGGACGGGAAGAAGAAGAGGCGCATCAAGAAGATCGTCTACTACGACAGCGATGCATCTTCTTCTTCACCAAGAGACGACGACGATGATGATTCTTCGTCAAAGAAAAAGACGGTTAATCAAAACTATTCCTTTGATTATTCCCACATGCCGTACAATTCGAATGCACATTTACTTTCTATTCCTCTAGGAAAACCACCACACTTTGATGGAGAGGACTACTCATTTTGGAGTCATAAAATGCGTAGTCATCTATTTTCTCTCCATCCTAGCATTTGGGAAATAGTTGAAAATGGAATGCATTTCGATAGTACGGATAACGCTGTGTTTATTAATGAGCAAATTCATAAAAATGCCCAAGCCACTACTATTTTGCTAGCATCTCTGTGCAGGGATGAATACAACAAGGTTAGCGGCTTGGACAATGCAAAGCAGATCTGGGACACCCTCAAGATATCTCATGAGGGAAATGGCGCCACCATGATCACCAAAATGGAGTTGGTGGAAGGCGAGCTGGGGAGATTTGCGATGATCAGGGGAGAGGAGCCAACTCAAACCTACAACAGGCTCAAGACCCTGGTCAACAAAATTAGAAGCTATGGAAGCAGAAGATGGACGGACCATGACGTCGTCCGACTCATGCTCAGGTCATTTACTGTAATTGACCCCCATCTTGTCAATCTTATTCATGAAAACCCTAGGTACACAAAGATGACGCCCGAGGAGATCCTTGGAAAGTTTGTGAGAGGGCGCATGATGGTGAGGTAAGCGCGATACGTGGATGACGCTTTGAACGGTCCACTACCCATCTACGAGCCACAGCTCGTTGCTCTCAAAGCAACAAGCAGCAAGGAGGCGCTACCAAGCAAGGTAGCTCAAGTAGAGGCTGCCGGCCTCAATGAAGATGAGATGGCGCTTATCATCAAGCGCTTCAAGACCGCACTTAAAGGACGCAAGGAGTATCCCAACAAGAATAAAACAAAGGGAAAGTGCTCCTGCTTCAAATGCGGTAAGACTGGTCATTTTATTGCTCATTGTCCTGATAATGAAAATGACCAGGGACAAGAAAGACATGGGAAGAAGGAGAAGAAGAAAAGCTATAAGAACGCGAAAGGCGAGGCTCATCTTGGAAAAGAATGGGATTCCGACTGCTCCTCATCTGACTCTGACGATGAATGACTCGCTGCCTCAGCCTTCAACAAGTTTTCGCTCTTCCCCAATGAACACCACACTTGCCTCATGGCCAAAGAGAAGAAGGTAAGCGTTCGAGAAACCCCTAAGTACACTACTTCTAGCAATGATGATCCTTCCGATGATGTAGATTACTCTAGCTTATTTAAAGGTTTAGATAGAGCCAAAGTAGAGAAAATTAATGAATTAATTGACGCTCTAAATGAAAAAGATAGATTGCTAGAGAAGCAAGAAGACATTTTATATGAGGAACGTGACAAATTTGTTAGTGTACAAAAGTCTCTTGCTTTAGAAACTAAGATAAATGAAATGCTATCTTCTGAGTTATCGGCTTGCCATGAATTTATCTCTAGTTTAAAGATTTTAAATGATGATTTAAATGCTAAGCTAGAGGAAGTTAACAAATCTAGTTCATGTGTAGAGCATGTTGTTATTTGCAATAGATGTAAAGACTTTGATGTTGATACTTGTAATGAACATCTTATTGCTATTACTAAATTAAATGATGAGGTTGCAAGTCTTAATGCTCAACTTAAGACTTGCAAAAGTGATTTTGATAAATTAAAGTTTGCTAGGGATGCCTACACTATTGGTAGACACCCCTCAATTAAGGATGGGCTTGGTTTTCGAAAGGAAGCCAAGAACTTAACAAGCCAAAAGGCTCCCATTCTCACCAAGGAGAAAGGGAAGGCCCGTATGGCTAGTAGTACTCAAAGGAATCATGCTTTCATTTATAATAGGAAAATTGCTAGTCATTCCAATTATAATAGGAGTTATGATCATGATGCTTTTGATTCACATGCTATGTTTGCCTCTAGTTCTACTTTTGTTCATGGTAGAAGTAGGCCTAGGAGAAATCATGTTGTGCATCATGTGCCCAGGAAAGTGTGTAATGAATCTACTACTGTTTTCCATGCTTGCAACGCATGTTTTGTTCTTTCATGTAAGAATGCAAAAGTAGTGGCTAGGAAATTGGGATCCAAATGCAAGGGAGACAAAACCTGCATATGGGTTCCAAAAACTATTGTGATTAACCTTGTAGGACCCAACAAGAGTTGGGTACCTAAAACCTAAGCTTAAATTCCTTGCAGGTTTATGCATCCGGGGGCTCAAGCTGGATTATCGACAGCGGATGCACAAACCACATGAAGGGGGAGAAGAAGATGTTCACCTCCTACGTCAAGAACAATGATTCCTAGGATACGATTATCTTTGGAGATGGGAATCAAGGCAAGGTCAAAGGTTTGGGAAAAATAGCCATCACAAGCGAGCACTCTATTTCAAATGTATTTCTAGTAGAGTCGCTTGGTTACAACCTTCTGTCTATAAGTCAATGGTGTCACATGGGTTACAATTGTCTTTTTACAAACATTGATGTGTCTATCTTTAGAAGGAGTGATGGTTCATTAGCTTTTAAGGGTGCATTAGACGACAAACTCTACTTAGTTGATTTTTCGAAAGAGGAGGCCGATCTAGATGTATGCTTAATAGCTAAGACTAGTATGGGCTGGCTGTGGAACCATCGTCTAGCACATGTTGGGATGAAGAACCTTCATAAACTTCTAAAGGGAGAACATGTGTTAGGACTAACTAATGTTTGTTTCGAGAAAGATAGACCTTGTGCAGCTTGTCAGGTAGGGAAACAGGTGGGAAGCACTCATCACAGCAAGAATGTAATGACAACATCAAGACCACTGGAGCTTCTTCACATCGACCTCTTCGGACCCGTTGCCTACCTTAGCATCGGGGGAAGTAAGTATGGTCTCGTAATTGTTGATGATTTTTCCCGCTTCACTTGGGTGTTCTTTTTGCAGGATAAGTCAGAAACCCAAGGGACCCTAAAGCGCTTTCTAAGGAGGGCTCAAAATGAATTTGAGCTCAAGGTGAAAAAGATAAGAAGCGACAACAGGTCCAAGTTCAAGAATCTGCAAGTGGAGGAGTATCTTGAGGAAGAAGGCGTCAAGCACGAGTTCTCCGCTCCCTACACACCATAGCAAAATGGTTTGGTAGAGAGGAAGAACGGGACGCTCATCGACATGGCGAGAACGATGCTTGGAGAATTCAAGACGCCCGAGCGGTTTTGGTCGGAAGCTATGAACACAGCTTGCCACGCCATAAACTGGCTCTACCTACATCGCCTTCTCAAGAAGACCTCGTATGAACTCCTTACCGGTAACAAACCCATCGTTTCTTACTTTCGCGTATTTGGGAGCAAATGTTACATTCTGGTGAAAAAAGGTAGAAATTCTAAATTTGCTCCCAAGGCAGTAGAAGGGTTTTTACTAGGGTATGACTCAAATACAAAGGCGTATAGAGTCTTCAACATATCATCTGGTTTGGTTGAAGTCTCTAGCGACATTGTATTTGATGAAACTAATGGCTCTCCAAGAGAGCAAGTTGATCTTGATGACATAGATGAAGATGATGTTCTGACAGCCGCAATGCACACGATGGCGATAGGTGATGTGCAACCTCAGGAACAACAAGAGCAAGATCAACCATCTTCCTCTACAATGGTGAATCCCCCAACTCAAGATGATGGATAGGTTCCTCAAGAAGAGGCACGTGATCAAGGGGGAGCACAAGAAGAACAAGTTATGGAGGAAGAAGCACCAAGGGCACCTCCAACCCAAATCCGAGCAATGATCCAACGACATCACCCCGTTGACCAGATTCTAGGTGACATAAGCAAGGGAGTAACTACTCGCTCAAGATTAGCTAACTTTTGTGAGCGTTACTCGTTTGTCTCTTCTATTGAGCCTTTCAGGGTAGAAGAGGCCTTGTAGGATCCGGATTGGGTGTTGGCCATGCAGGAAGAGCTCAACAACTTCAAGAGAAATGAAGTTTGGAGCCTGGTGCCACGTCCAAAGCAAAATGTTGTGGGAACCAAGTGGGTGTTCCGCAACAAGCAAGACGAGCACGAGGTGGTGACAAGAAACAAGGCTCGACTTGTGGCAAAAGGTTATGCCCAAGTCGCAGGTTTGGATTTCGAGGAGACTTTTGCTCCTGTGGCTAGGCTAGAGTCTATTCGAATATTATTAGCCTATGCCGCTCACCACTCTTTCAGGTTGTTTCAAATGGATGTGAAGAGCGCCTTCCTCAACAGGCCAATCAAGGAGAAGGTATACGTGGAACAACCCCCTGGCTTTGAGGATGACAGGTACCCCGACCATGTGTTCAAGCTCTCTAAGGCGCTCTATGGACTTAAGCAAGCCCCAAGAGCATGGTATGAGTGCCTTAGAAATTTCTTAATTTCTAATGCTTTCAAGGTTGGGAAAGCTGATCCCACTCTTTTTACAAAGACTTGTGATGGAGATCTTTTTGTGTGCCAAATTTATGTCGATGACATAATATTTGGTTCTACTAATCAAAAGTCTTGTGAGGAGTTTAGCAGGGTGATGACACAAAAGTTTGAGATGTCGATGATGGGCGAGTTGACATACTTTCTTGGATTCCAAGTGAAGCAACTCAAGGACGGCACCTTCATCTCCCAAACGAAGTACACTCAAGATCTTCTCAAACGGTTTGGGATGAATGACGCCAAGCCCGCGAAGACACCTATGGGAACCGACGGGCATGTTGACCTCAACAAAGGAGGTAAGTCCGTTGATCAAAAGGCATACCGGTCTATGATAGGTTCATTACTTAATTTATATGCTAGTAGATCGGACATTATGCTAAGTGTATGCATGTGTGCTAGATATCAATCTGACCCCAGGGAATGTCACCTTGTGGCCATTAAGCGAATTCTTAGATATTTAGTTGCTACGCCTTGCTTCGGGATCTGGTATCCAAAGGGGTCTACCTTTGACTTAATTGGATACGCAGACTCCGATTATGCCGGGTGCAAGGTAGATAGGAAGAGTACATCAGGGACGTGCCAATTCCTAGGAAGGTCCCTGGTGTCCTGGAGCTCTAAGAAACAAACATTCATTGCCCTATCCACCGCTGAGGCCGAGTATGTTGCCGCAGGACAGTGTTGCGCACAACTACTTTGGATGAGGCAAACCCTCTGGGACTTTGGCTACAATCTGAGCAAAGTCCCACTCCTATGTGACAATGAGAGTGCAATCCGCATGGCGGATAATCCTGTTGAACACAGCCGCTCTAAGCACATAGACATCCGGCATCACTTCCTGAGGGATCACCAGCAAAAGGGAGATATCAAGATTTTTCATATTAGCACCGAGAACCAGCTAGCCGATATCTTCACCAAGCCGTTGGATGAGAAAACATTTTGCAGGTTGTGTAGTGAGCTAAATGTCTTAGATTCGCGTAACTTGGATTGATCTATAGAATACATGTGTTCTATGCCCTTGATCATGTTACTTTGAAGCATTTACATTACTTGTTGTATATCTGTGGTGCTCAAGTTGTACAAGACCTCCCCGGACCTCACAAGTCCATATGCAAATGGTGCACTTATTTAGGGGGAGATATGCTACAACTTGACCCTTTGAGACTAACTTTTGTGTTTGAGTATTCTTGATGTAATCTCAAAGGTGCATTGAAAGGGAAAATGGACTTGGACGTTGCAAAGACTTCCACTGCACTCCGGTATCGGTGTACTTAATTCCAAGTTCATTCCTATGCTCTATTTGCCTTTTTGCTCTTAGTTGATATTTTTGGTGAGACGATGGGGTTAAAGGGCCAAGAATGATCCCGTTTTGGTGCTTAATGCCAAAGGGGGAGAAATTAAGGCCAAAAGCAAATGGATCAGCTACCACTTGTGAATTTTGAAAACAATAGAGTTAGAACTTTTGATTTGTCCAAAATACTCTTATTGCAAAATTTAGTCTCTTGTGGGGAGAATTTTTGATTATGGGAAAAGGGGGAGTTTTTGGTACTTGATCAATTTTTCCATTGAGATATCTCTCTTTGTGCCTAAACAAGTGTGTTTGACTTAGAGATAGGAAAATGAATTTGATTTGCAAAAACAAACCAAGTGGTGGCAAAGAGCGATCCAAATATGTCAAATTATAGTCAAAAACAATTTAGTCTTCAATTGCATTGATTTTGCACTTCTCTTGTTGCTTTTTGTTGTGTTGGCATAAATCACCAAAAAGGGGGAGATTGAAAGGGAAATGTGCCTTTGGGCAATTTCAATAATGTTTTGGTGATAAAGTGCCTAACACGTTTAATTAAGTTCTCATGTGCCAAGTAAAGAGAAAAGTGCAAATCAAAGAGAAAGGTACGTTTCTAGACTTAGTACATTGTTTTGAGTACTAATGTGTTTTCTCTAAGTGCTAGAATCAGCGAGAAAAGAATTGGAAAAAGAGGTGGCTGTGTGCAGCCAACTTCAGCTCGGCTTGGCACACCGGACTGTCCGGTGGTGCACCGGACAGTGTCCGGTGCGCCA
This sequence comes from Zea luxurians, assembly GCA_029449295.1. Lineage (NCBI taxonomy): Eukaryota > Viridiplantae > Streptophyta > Magnoliopsida > Poales > Poaceae > Zea > Zea luxurians. Next base: position 5,287,889 of record JAOPSE010000027.1, on the reverse strand, counting down.
GGCTGGTCCGCGTGAAAAGGCCGCTCTCGGGACTCGACGGTGGCGTACGGCTATAATGCACCGGACTGTCCGGTGAGTCATCCGCGGTGAACTCGTCGCCCTCGGGAAAAGCAAAGGGGCGACGTAGCTATAATTCACCGGACTGTCTGGTGGTGCACCAGACTGTCCGGTGAGCCAACGATCGCCTCCGCCAACGGTCGGCTGCACAATCTTCGCGTGACACGTGGTCGCGCCAACGGTCGGTTGGGCACACCGGACTGTTCGGTGGGCACCTGACAGTGTCCGGTGCGCCAACCGACACAGAGGACCAACAGTCAGATGCGCCAAAAATGGAAGGAGATCGCGCACCGGACAGCTATAGGGACTGTCTGGTGGTGCACCGGACTGTCTGGTGTACCACCCAACAGAAGGCAAGTTTGGCCTTCCAAGTTGGCCTCCAACGGCTCCTAGCTACCTTGGGGCTATAAAAGTGACCCCTAGGCGCATGGAGGAGTCACCCAAGCATTCACTAAGTATTCTAAGGCATCCAGACTCTGCTCCCGCGCATTTGCTTCGTTGTGTTAGAGATTTGAGCTCTATTCGAGTCAAGGACTCCCTGGGTTGTCATTTGAGCTCGAGTCTTCACTTGTGTGCGTGGGTGTGCTGCGTATTTGAGTCTTGCGTGTGTTGCTCTTCCCAACCTTACTCTGTGCTTTCTTTGTGATATCTATTGTAAGGGCGAGAGGCTCCAATTTGTGGAGATTCCTCGCAAACGGGAACAATCTTCTAAAGGAAAAACCGTGGTATTCATGTCGATCATCGGATCACTTGAAAGGGGTTGAGTGCAACCCTCGTCCATTGGGACGCCACAACATGGAAGTAGGCAAGTGTTACTTGGCCGAACCATGGGATAAAAATCGCGTGTCTCTTGTGTTGCTCCCCTCTGTGATTATTTGTGTTTGCAAGAGCTCGCCTCATAGACTTGATTAACTTGCACTAATATCTTTTTAATTAAGTTTGTTGGAATTTAGTGTTGAATTTTACAGGATCACCTATTCACCCCCCCTCTAGGTGCTCTCACTAAGGCCTTGGCTAACTTTAGCGGAGGCAAGGGTGACACAGGGACCTACTCCGGTGAACTAGACCGGGCTAAATTGGCTGGCCACCGTGCGAGCACGGTGGACCGCCACGGCCGAGCACTGGTGAAGGTGAAATTGGCCGAACACAGGGTGCAATAAGGGAAATTGGGCACGGGGATGGATGTCTCACCTCGGGTCGGAGCTCGAGGAGGCTTGGAGCGGTCTCCGGTGAGCTAGATGGCCGGGAACACGGGCGCGGGTCTCCAGCGATGGCTGGCGGCGTGGGCAGAGCGCGAGAGAGGGCGAAGCTATGCAAAATGAGGTGAGGGGTGTGCACGGGGCACTAGCGGGGCTCTATGAAGGGAGCTGGGCGCGTGGGCGGGCATCGTGGCCGAGAAATCCTGCGACGTGCACGAGTGTGCACGCGCCGGTCCACAGCGAACGCGGAGGGGGAGTAACTGACAGGTAGGGTCCACGGCGCAGAGAGAGGAAAAAGAGGCGTGCGGGGCAACAGCTCGGCGACTAGTGGACCAGGCCCGCGAGACAGAGAGAGAGAGAGGGAGCCCGCGGGGAAGGAAACTGGCACTGACAGGCTGGCGCCACTGGGCAGCGAGCGAGGGAGGGAGGGCGCGTGCGAGGGAGAACTGTCGCTGACAGGCGGGATCCGCCTGTCAGAAGGCGCAGGCGCGCGGGCGCGCGGCCTGGCTAGGCTGACTAGGCTGGTTTGGGCTACTTTCTCCTTTTCTTTTTCTCTGAATTTTCTGATTCCTTTTCCATTTCTTTTTCTATAGGGTTTTTCAAATCCAAATTCAAACTAGGTTTCAAATTCAAATAAATTCAAACTTGTGCAACACTTCAAAGAATATTTTAAACTCAGCATGATGCAACATATCATGACTCATAATGTTTTGGCAAAAATAAATAATTAACCTCCACTAGTTTAGGTTATCTCTAATCAAAAAAGGAAAAAGGGAGAATGAATCTAGAGAGAGAAAACCTAGGGTGAGAAAAAGAAGAGTAACACATGATTTTGGGTGATAATTAGAAAGAAATTTTATACCCCTAAAATCAGGGTGTTACACCTTTCCAACCATATCTTGTCCGCTGCAATCGAAGTCCGGATGCGTCTTGGGCGTCCATTTTAGTCTAGGCGATTCATGGAAACCGAGATGGAATCGTAATCGAGTCGTACTTGATGTCCTTCCTGTAGTGGACGCCCTTGTTGCTCCTCCTCAACCCCTTGGCCTTTCCCAAGTCCTTGTTGGTCCTCTCCAAGGTTCCTAATCATCAAAACATCCATGGCCCCAAGCGTAAGCTCTGAAACACAATTGACTAGGGTAGAATGTACCTGGATATTTAGTTGTCGTGCACACGATTGTGTTATCGGTCCATACATTGTATGTATAGAAGTGATATCCTCATCATCCTCCCCCTCTTGAATTGGAGTCATCCTTGAATCGATTCATCTTCCCCACCTATGTATGGCTTCAAATCTAAAATGTTAAAGGTGGGACTAACCCCAAAATCTGGAGGCAACTAAATTGTGTATGCCTTATCATTAATTTTTGCAAGAACTTTATAAGGCCTAGCAACACGTGGCATGAGTTTAGACTTTCTCAAATCAGGAAACCTATCCTTTCTCAAATGAACCCACACTAACTCACCTGGTTCTAATTTTATTTCCTTCCTACCTTTACTAGCAACAATACGATATTTTTCATTCATCTTTTCAATTTGCAACTTAGTTGTTTCATGCATCTTAAGAATGAATTCAGAACATTGTGTAGCATCCAAGTTCACTATTTCAGAAGTTGATAAAGGTAGCAAATCAATTGGAGCACGAGGATTAGAACCATATACTACCATAAATGGACTAAGCTTGGTTGTGGAATGAATGGATCTATTATAGGCAAACTCAATATGTGGCAAACATTTCTCCCACAACCTCAAATTATCTTTCAAAATAGCCCGTAACATAGTAAATAAAGTTTGATTAGCAACCTCTGTTTGTCCATCAGTTTGGGGATGACAAGTAGTAGAAAATAGCAACTTTGTTCCGAGTTTAAACCACAAGGTTCTCCAAAAATGGCTTAAAACTTAGCATCCCTATTGTTGGGGGCCTTCGTCTTCCAAAGGTCCTCAAAAACATGATTTAACAATGTTTTCCAAGTGTAATGAATGTACAGGTACCTTCGGACTCAGAACAAAGCTGTACATAATATGAAAAGCATGGTCTGGACGAAGGTTGAACCAGCTCCGAAGCTACGCGCAAGGAAGCTTCGGCTCAGTAGCAAAAAAAGGAACCGACTTAAATGGGAAAAGGCTATCTAGTCCTCGATAGATTATCCTTAAGCCAATAGTAGACATAAAGGGCATAAATGTAATTTTACATAGGCTGCGCCCTGTGCCTATAAATAGATGAACAGTACCCCATTACTGTTCACGCTGACTTGTATTCGCTCGTGCGTCACGCTTGGACTTTTACCTTCTGTCAAGCTGAAGGTACAAATGTGATTCAATATTGTTTCTGTTTATCCATGATAATAAAAAGAAGATATATTAATAGTGTCATGTGATTATTCATGTTGTCTTTTCCATTTCATATGCTTCTTCTTTCATTAACATACACTGCGGTGACGAAGGTACGTCCTTCGTGACCTTCATCTGAAGATCATTATATCCTAACGGAAATAATGCTTCGAAGGATGAAGGGCATTAACCTTTAACATTTTGTGTTGCCTTGTTCTTAACTCATAGCATTTGAGAACAAGTCCCCAACATTGGCGCCCACCTCTGGTGAACTTATTCGGCCACCTTCAGCAAAGTTGTGACCTTCGTCATGCCGCCGAAGAAAGCTTCAGGGCAAGGGGCTGCACTATAGCCACTAGACATCAACCAGGACAAGCTGCGTGAGGCTCGAACTCAGAAGAGGAAGGCTACAAGTCCAACCCCCCAAGAGGACAAGCTGGACCAGGAGATAAGGGACCTCGAAGCTATTCATCAACAGGTCCAGAGGAAGAAGGAGAAGATGCTTCGCCTCTCCGAATTACAGAGGAAGATTGATGAAGCTGCTGAGGAAATGCGTCATCTCACTCAAGATGACCAGGACCGAAGACCTCCACAGAGGGAGCTTCGTCAAGACAATTGCTATAGTGATGATGATTGGTATGAAGATTTCCATCACGGGGCATTTGGATCCCTTCATTTTAGAGGAATTGGAATTCACTCAATAAAATAACTTATTTAGTTTGGAATTTTATACTCCACCACTTTCCAAACTTCAGATATAAGTCTATCCCAAATTCATGGGGTGGAGGTTGGGAAATGATTTTATGCATTAGTAGAATTTGTTTCTACTCTATAACTTACATGACACTCTTCGTCTCACTCCTCTATAGTAAAAATGTAGCACATAAATATCTCTGACATCTTGCTAATAATAGTATACAAATATATTTTGTATAAAACCGAATTAGCTTAATTGATATATGTCTAAATTACTATTACTAGAATGGAATTCAATTCCAATGATCCAAACGGGGCATCATGGAAATTTTGCTTTTGATGATGCTTCTCCTCTATCAGCAGAACTGCAGGCTACAACATGGCCCCCATCATACAAGCCACCTCAGCTCCCCATGTATGATGGGCACTAAGATTTGAAGCAGTTTCTAATGAGCTACGAAGCAACTATACCTTCGTACGGGGGCAACACTGCAGTCATGACAAAATCTTTCGTCATGGCAGTCCGAAGTGTGGCCCAGACATGGTACTCTTCTCTTCGGCCAGGGACGATCACGTCATGGCAAAAGCTAAAGGACATGCTGGTCACCAGTTTTCAAGGCTTTCAAACAGAGCCAATCACAGCTCAGGCCTTGTTCCAGTGCACACAAGACCATGAGCAATACCTTCAGGCGTATGTCCAAAGGTTTTTGCGACTCAGAGCACAAGCACCCACAGTGCCCAATGAGATCGTCATTGAGGCAATGATCAAGGGTCTTCGGCCGAGGCCTACGGCCCAATACTTCACTAGGAAACCCCCTAGACTCTGGAGAAGTTGCTTCATAAAATGGATGAGTACATCTGGGCGGACAACGACTTCCGCCAAAGAAGGGAAGAAGCTTACAGATTCTCTGAGATGACTAGGGGCTTTGGAGGAAGAATCCACCCTAGGCATGTCAGATCAATCCACAGCTCCAGTCAGAATGATGACAAAGGAAGCCAGCTTCAGAGGGCGTAGCACACCTCATAGTCTTCGGGACAGCAGCAAAGCTCCTTCAGGCCGCCAGCTCCAAGGGACAGAGGCGCCAGAGGCTTCGGAGGAAGATATGGGGATCAACCCAGGAAAATGTATTGCTTATTCTGTGGTGAGGACAAGGGCCATACTACAAGAATGTGCCAAATCACTATTCTGAAGCAAAAGGAGATCGCTGAAGCCGAAGCTCGACAGAATCAGCCGAAGCAGGTCTTGCACACTGCTTCATGCCACTCTCCCTACATACCAGAATATGTGGGCAATCATTCTGCAGCTTCTGTTGCTTCGGCAAGCCATTCACAGGCTCCTTGGCCTCAGCCCCCACTGCCACCACCACTGCAACCTACTTATTCTCGAAGCCAGCAGCCAGAAGGGCGCCAGCACTCCCAACAGCAACGTGAATTCAGAGAGGAATTCGAAGCTCGTACAGTCAATAGTACTGTGCTAGAATCAAAGCACATATACTGAGCGATATCCTACCTCTGAAATCCTTTTATGTTCTATGCCATTTTTCTTTTTAATAAGGAACAACCAATGTAAATTTAGTTTTTAATTTCTTGTAATGATTTTGCTTCTATCAGAATGAAATATGTCTTCTTCATAGATTTACGAAGTTCAAAGGTTACGAAGCTACAAAAAGTCATTCCTAAGGGAGCGCAGCGTAAGTTTTGTGCTCAAAAGACGTTCCTAAGGGAATGCAGAGCTAAAATTGCCGAAGCTACAAAAGGTCGTTCCTAAGGGAGCGCAGCGTAAGTTTTCTGCCCAAAAGTCGTTCCAAAGGGAATGCAGAGCCAAATACCGCCGAAATATAAGGCAAAGAAGTTCAAAAATCGTTCCTAAGGGATTGTAGAACTATACCGCCAAAATAGAAGGCGAAGAAGTTCAAAAGACGTTCCTAAGGGGATGCAGAACTTATACCGAAAAATAAACGGTAAAGCCAAAAAATAAACGGCAGAGACTCCAAAGTCATTCCCAAGGGGATGCAGAGTTTTGTGTATGGGCGTGTGGCTATGTGTCTTTGGCATTCCCATCATTTTTTGCATCATGTCATCATGTCATATCATACATCATGCATCATATCGCATCAACAGACACAAGAATCGAATATGGAGCTAATCTTTGGAAAATGCTTCATCAAAATGAAAATGTGTTAAGGCACGAAGTAAGCTTTGGAAAATACAATTTTATCAGTCTTGTTACAAGAAGGGATCTCTCTTTACAAAAGCAAGGATATCTTTCTCTATGAAGCATGGATCTTTGTCTTTACAAAGCATGAAAAGAAGGGAAGGTGTTTTTTCGCCGAAGGCTCAAAAATGGTATGTGCGTAAGTTTCATGCATCGCAAAGAAATAAATTACAATAATTTACAGATTTGTTTCAATATTACATGTCTCAGACATTACATAGATTTGTTACCAAAGAGATCTAGTCTTCCTTCAGTTGTTTTACACATCAGGCCTCTCAAAATGAATATTACAATAAAATCTATTCCTCTTTAAGGACTTTTTCGGCAATTTTGTTCAGTAATTTATTGACGACTTCATCAACAATGGATTCAGCCGTGCTTATGATATTCAATGATTTCTTCATCTCTGGATCGGCAAGGGGATCATACGGCTCCGGTGGCGGGGATAGTTCAGCTGAAATAGATAAACACATAAGTTCGAAGCCTTAAAGAAAATAACTAATCTAGGTAATCAAGATATAATACCTATACGCCTTTTGCGTTCTACAGCTTCTTCAGCTCGCTTTGCTTCTATTCGAGTGTCGTGGGTGTCTTTTTCACTCTTTTTTATAATTTCATGGGCCATCTCTCGGCCACCGTTCACCCAGATATCATTATAGAATTTCCCGCCCATCAAGGTTGCTTCAGCTGAAGGATCCTTCGTATCATCTACGGAGAAGGCAATTTTGACTTGGGCTACGACTTTAATGTGATCGCATCCGGCCTTCTCCAAGATGGATGAAATCCCCCACGTACCGGAAAATGCGCAGACATCCCCGCGATTACTTAAAATTTCTTCGAAGGTCTCGGCTTCTCCATTAATCCATTCAACAACGCCTTCGGGGTCGCCTCGTATGAAATTTTCTTCAGTGGAGTAGGCACCCACATTGGTGAAGCTAGCTTTTATTTTCTTCACGCAATCCAAGGACTTCTCGAAGCACCTTTCCTTAGATTGCTGGAGTTCTTCAACGCTTTCCTCTAGATAATTTTTCCAGTACTCGTTGATCTCTCGGTTGGCCTCTATGAGTGCGCAATTCTCTTTAGCTTCGGCCAGCTGTTTGCGAAGATCTTCAATTTCTGCTTTCTGGGCTTCGGCCTAAGCTTTATAGTTAGCTTCGTCTTCCTTCACTTTGTTTATCAATGAAATTAAGATTTTGTCTTTTTCAAGACCTTCGTTTCTTAATTCAATCACCTTTGAACGAAGGTTATTAAGGGCCATCGTATAGCCTTCGTCTTCAATATTTTTCTGTGCCCTCAGGGCATTGCTAAGAATCAAGCCTTGTAGCAAAAGAAAGGGAGAGAATTGAGTATGACAAATAAAATACTTCATTCTAAAATTCAAAGTTAATCTCTATACCTTCATACTGTTGTATGCTAGGCTGTCAGCAAGATCATCCTTCGACAAAATTGAAAGGTCGTCTTCTAGCTTCGGGAATCCAATGCTTCTACCTATCTCCCGGCAAACGGATAATTCTTTATTATCTGGGAGACAGTACAAGAAATCATCTTCATTACTCCCGTTAAAACTAAGGCTCCTCTCGGATATTTCAGTTTTTGAGCATAATGCCTTGCTTCTGCGATTTCATCTTCGGACAATTTCTTCCCCGAAGCATGTCGAAAGATGTAGTCAATAGGTTCGACTAGAGCTTCGGGAGCAGGAGTTTCAGGTGCAATATGTCCTGCTGATTTTTCCTCGAGCGTGGTAGGTTTTGCAACAATAGGTGCTGAGGGCCCAACTTCGGCTTCAACCGGAGCTTGCAGAGCTTGCGTAGCATCGGTTTCTGCTTGCCCAGTTTTAGCTTCGGCTGGAGTTTTGGCAGCTTCAGCAGTTTTCTTTGTGGGAGTAGGGCTCAAATCCTTTGTAATATCTAGCACAGCATCCAGCACGTTGGCCATTCTCCTCCTCTTGGGAGTTGCGGCAGAAGCCTTTTGCATCTTCGGCAGTTTTGTCTCTGCTGCTGGGCTCAGGATTTCTGGCTTTTTTATTACCTTCTCCACCTGTGGCTCTTCGGCCTTATCATCTTTTGCTTCAGCTGGCCCGACTATAGGCACCTTTGGCACTACAGTCGGCTCTTCAACGCTCTGCACAATCGAAGCAGTTTTCCTTATTTCGGCAGTTGAAGAGGGCCCTTCGCCAAGTTCAGGTACTTTGGCCGGTTCAATGTATCGTGGTGGGTGGGTCAAAACCTTCAATTTTTTGCTCTTCAGCACAACTGTGGTGGCTGAAGCGGCAGTCTTTCTCTTCCCTTGCCCTCGCAGCGAATAGCGGTAATCAGGATATACGAAGCCAATAGCATCGAATACCCTTTTTAATCTTTTCTTACCCCGACCTCCAAATGTTGCAGACAAAGCATTATCTTCGGCCTTAGAGTATGCTCCAAGTAGATCATCACTGGTAGCTTCTATACACTTCAGCCAGTCATCGTTTGGCTCACCAAACTTCTCCCTAAATCTGAAGGTATACTTTAGCTGGACCAGACCACCTTCACTGGAGTTGGCAGTGGTCTCCTTTGGCATATCCCAACTTTCTACAAGTGGCCATACCCTGAAGGATATGTGCTCTTGAATTAAATCCCTCATGCCAATATGGGCACACACAGTGCTAAAAGCCCTCTGGCATGCTTCGACAGTATCATCAACTTCCACCTTCGGCCTTCGAAGGCTGAAGCAAGACCAGATGGGGCGCTGAATGATTTCCTTGATATCTTCCCTTGCCTCCAAATCATTTTTAACATAGAACCACTCCTCCATCCAGGCCTCGGGCCACCTTTTCCAGAATGTTGGCATTGGGTGGCTTGCATTAGGACGAGCAATAAATCCATAACAACCGAAGTTGTTGTGATACTGTTCTTTACCAGTAGCCTTCGTCTCATATAAAAGTTCGTGCATATTGCAGAAGCACTTCGCACTTGACTCTAGCCCCTGACTCCGTACAACCCAGACGAAAATCCCCATTCTCATTATAGCTTCGGGGGTGATTTGATGAAGGAAGATCTGGTATATTTTCAGCACTTCAACTACAAACTTGCTCAAAGGAAACCGAAGACCAGCCTTAAGAAAGCTTCGGTAGATAACAACTTCATTTTTCTTAGGGGCAGGGGCGGTGTTGTCTCCGCCAACTCTTACGATAGATATGTCGCGAAAGTACCTTCCTCTCATGTTGTCAAGATGACTCTGTTTAATAGTCGATTTTCCGAAGATAGTGTGGCTTGGTCGCCAGGGTCGATCCTCAGAATCTTCGTCTCCACTCTCCATATCATAACTATCACTATCATCAGTATCTTCAGACAAACCTTCTATAATCTCTTTGGTAATCTTCTCTTTATTTGTTTTTGACATAGACTCGACAAACCCAGCCATAAAAGGATCCACAGATTTCCTTTCTTTAGACAACTTCGTCTCTTCAGACAACTTCATCTCCTCAGTTAGCTTCGTCTCTGCAGTCATTTTCTTCCCCCAGTCATCTTCTCCCCAGACATGATGAAACACATCCTTAAACCGAAGCTCGACAAGACTTGTAAATCAGGCGAGAGCTGGGCGGCAAGAGCTAAAAAGTTTGAGAAAATAATGCTACTAGTGGAAACACGTATCAAATGCTGCCGCTATGGTTTATATTTATATGCCCAGTGCGTTGTAACCTGGTGGGTCCCATCTGTCATTGGCTATTGCTATTCTAGCCTTCGTTCATGTCGCAGTCTAAATTCGTTGTTATAACAAATTAATATTGTGAGGGCTACTGTTGGGGGCCTTCATCTTCCGAAGGTCCTCAAAAACATGATTTAACAATGTTTTCCAAGTGTAATGAATGTATAGGTACCTTCGGACTCAGAACAAAGCTGTACATAATATGAAAAGCGTGGTCTGGACGAAGGTTGAACCAGCTCTGAAGCTACGCGCAAGGAAGCTTCGGCTCAGTAGCAGAAAAAGGAACCGACTTAAATGGGAAAAGGCTATCTAGTCCTCGATAGATTGTCCTTAAGTCAATAGTAGACATAAAGGGCATAAATGTAATTTTACACAGGCTACACCCTGTGCCTATAAATAGATGAACAGTACCCCATTATTGTTCACGCTGACTTGTATCCGCTCGTGCGTCACGCTTGGACTTTTACCTTCTGTCAGGCTGAAGGTACAAATGTGATTCAATATTGTTTCTGTTTATCCATGATAATAAAAAGAAGATATATTAATAGTGTCATGTGATTATTCATGTTGTCTTTTACATTTCATATGCTTCTTCTTTCATTAACATACACTGCAGTGATAAAGGTACGTCCTTCATGACCTTCGTCTGAAGATCATTATATCCTAAGGGAAATAATGCTTCGAAGGACGAAGGGCATTAACCTTTAACATTTTGTGTTGCCTTGTTCTTAACTCATAGCATTTGAGAACAAGTCCCCAACACCTATCAGAAACAACAGTATTTGGCACACCATGCAACAGCACAATCTCAGTCAAGAACAAATCAGCAACATGCGAAGTATTATTAGTTTTGTGACAGGGTATAAAATGTGCCATCTTGGAGAAACGATCGACAACCACAAAAACTCTATCACTCCCCCTATTTGTTCTAGGCAAGCTCAAAACAAAGTCTGTGCCATCTTGGAGAAACGATCGACAACCACAAAAACGCTATCACTCCCCCTCTTTGTTCTAGGCAAGCTCAAAACAAAGTCCATAGAAATATCCTCCCAAGGTGCACTAGGAACATGAAGAGGCATATAAAGACCATGTGGGTTAAGTCAGGACTTAGCTTTATTACACGTTGTGCAACACAAGACGTAGCGCTCAACATCACAGTGCATTCGAGGCCAATAGAAGTGAGTGGACAACATATCCTCAGTTTTCTTAACACCAAAATGTCCTATCAAGCCACCCCCATGCGCTTCCAGCAAGAGTAGAAGACGAACGGAGCTAGATGGAACACACAGCGTGTTAGCACGGTAGATAAGGCCTTCACACAACATAAATTTTTGCCACGTTCTTCCCTCTCTGCAATTTTCAAAAGCATCTTTGAAGTTGAAATCATCAGCATATAATCCCTTTATAGTCTCCAAACCAAAGATTTTATGATTAAGTTGGGATAACATAGTATAACATCCAGACAAAGCTTCAACAATCACATTATCCTTTTCTTTTTATGCTTAATAATGTAAGGAAAAGATTCTATGAATTCAATCCATTTAGCATGATGTTTGTTTAGATTAGATTGTCCCTTAAGATACTTCAAAGATTCATGATCTAAATGTATGACAAATTCTTCAGACCATAGATAATGTTGCCAAGTTTGTAAAACTCGTACTAAAGCATATAGTTCTTTGTCATATGTAGAATAATTCAGAGTTGGACCATGCAATTTTTCACTAAAGAAAGCAACATGTTTACCTCCTTGAATGAGCGCTCCTCTAATCCCAGTGCCGCTCGCATCACACTCAAGCTCAAATGTCTTGTCAAAATTAGGAAGTTGCAGCAGCGGTGCTTGTGTGAGTTTTGACTTGAGGGCATCAAAAGCTTGTTGTTGTGCTGGTCCCCAATGAAATGACACTCCATTCTTTGTTAACTCATGGAGAGGTGCCGCAATGGTGCTGAAATCCCACACAAACCACCTGTAGAATCCTGCAAGACTAAGAAAACTCCAAACCTGTGTAACCGTGGTCAGAAGTGGCCAGCTTGTGATGGCAACAATCTTTGCCTCATCCATATCAATGCCCTGCGATGTCACAACATATCCAAGACACATGATTGGTGCAAAAGATGCACTTATCAAGGTTACCAAATAAATGTGCATTACATAAGACATAAAATACAGCACATAAGTGTTCAATATGATCATCATGAGACTTGTTGTAGATAAGGATATCATCAAAATAAACCACCACAAATTTACCAGTGAAGGCACATAAAACCTCGTTCATTAATCTCATGAAGGTGCTAGGTGCATTAGTTAATCCAAAAGGCATGACTAACCACTCATAAAGACCGAACTTAGTTTTAAATGGTGTTTTCCATTCACCACCTAAAGCCATACGAATCTAGTGGTATCCACTACGCAAGTCAATTTTTGAGAAAACAATAGAACCACTTAATTCATCAAGCATATCATCCAATCTAGGAATAGGATATCGGTACCGAATTGATATGTTATTAATGGCTCTACAATCAACACACATGCGACAATTGCCATCTTTCTTAGGAACCAAAAGAACAGCAACAGAATAAGGACTAAGTCTCTCACGAATGTACCCACGCTTCAGAAGGTCCTGGACCTGGCGTTGAGTCTCCTTAGTCTCCTCGGGGTTGGCCCTGTAGGCAGCACGGTTGGGCAAAGTCGCCCCTGGAATTAAATCAATCTTGTGATCAATGCCTCGCACATGTGGTAATCCAGGGGTATCTACGAGGGAAACACATCCATATATTCCTGCAATAGGTTAGCAACAGCCGGTGGCAAAGCAATGGATGTATCATCAATGGAATACAAAGCATTTTTGCATACTAAGGTATAGCAAAGTCCAACAAAGGCATGTACACATCTAGATCAGATTTAGTAGCTAGCAATGAAGGAGTTTTTAACTTAATAGGTTGCTGATTTTCAGAGTTCACAACACCTTTTTGTGTAGCATTAATTTTTTCTCATGTTCAAAGTGGACAATTTCGGTGGGAGTCATATGAAGCAACACAATTTTCTTTCCCTTATGCATGAAAGTGTGGCGGAACTGCCCGAATTATTCCAACTTAAGTGCCTAAGCCCTGCCTTAGAGGCTAGACCACACTTAAATGGGAATAACCCGTCAATCCCTCAGATCTAGTCCGACACGGCCACTGACAGGATCAAGTACCACACTCTCACTCGATGGTGAGTCACAGAGCAAATACAATAAAGCATAAAACCATACATGTCAGAGTATTAAATTATTACATCATCATCATCATCATCGGAGTTTTTGCAAAAGTGACCATCATTGTTTCGAAGTGCAGCGGAAATAAACTAACGGTAAATAAATAAAGAGATGGGGAAGCCTGTCCCATCACTCCTCATGCTCCTCCTCAGCCGAGGCAGGGTCCCACTCAACCGTCCAACCCGGTGGTAAGGTGGACGACCAAGTCACTCCAGCGACCATGTCCTCCAGAGAACCTGTAAAAAAAATTATGCCACAAGCAAGGCTGAGTATACTAATACTCAGCTAGACTTACCCGGTGTGAGGAGTCTACTCCTCTACCTCTAGACATGCAGCTGTTTGGCTGTGGGGTTTGGTTGCCAAAAGCACTAGCTGAGTTTCTAAATCAAGATTTTAACTTTGTCAAAATTAAGTGTGACTCTCTTAAGGCTAAAAGTGTACTATCTACTCATACATAGTAGCAAGCATTTTTAGCAATCAATATCTTGTATCATCTCATCACAGTTTCACTTGTTACTCAATGTAGCAGCATGGATCAAGTAGTCTCATTAGCTGCGAGAAGCAGACGATTCGAATCGAGTTTTTATCCTTGCAAGGTAAACCTAAACACACGACGTGGCGAGGCACTCCGTCCCCACACACATCAACCGTCCCCATCTATTCCCTGGCAACAGATCAGGGCTCACCGCCTTGGTGTACAATGCCTCACTGACCCCGACTGGCCGTCGTGCAGTGACCGCACTTGTACCCACCATAACCGGAATGGGAGACCTCGTCTCAGGTCGCGTGAGGGGATATGTCTGCGGGCAGGTTCACTCAGGTACTAGGCTTACCGATTTACCATATTTCTCGGCATGTGCTTAGTACGTTCAAACGCTTGACTCACGGTACCACACCTTAATCCTTATTCCAGTTCCCACCTCGTAGACAACCAATCCCCATGGATTGTTGTCCACAGATCAACACCATTATGATATAAAAATGGATACAACCAATTTCCTGATCTCGCGCGAGTGCCAGAAAAATCACTCGACTTCTACCGAGATCCTACTTAATAAAGCAGCTACTCGACTTAGCATACTAGTATTCATCACAATGGGGTTCCTGAGATCATGCAACTAAGGTTTCAAACAACTCCTACACTTAAGTGCACAAACAATCCTACAATTATTAAGTGTAGTAAAATAGCATAAATAACAGGTTATGCATAAAACCGGGGCTTGCCTTCCAAAGCAGTGGCAGACAGGTCCTCTGGTGCAGGCTCTGGTGTTGGGTCTGGGGCTACCTCCTGAGCAGCTCCTTGCTCCGGCATGAGGACGTACTCTCCGTCAGCAAGATCACAATCTATCGAATGCAATGAACATGTATGTTATAATTATGCAGGATTAATAACATTATGCAAAAAGAAGTAAGTTAAGGAAAAACTTAGGGTTTCCGGGTCATACGGGGCCTTTAGTGGTTTATGCTTATCACTCCTAGGTTTAGGTCTTTGTTGAGGATAATATAGTGGATTTGCATTGTTCTTACACATTTCAATGGGAAATGTTATAAGGGTTTTAGGGTGACACTAATTACCAGTATTTATTTTCCTTTCTTTAATTTCTACTTATGGTTTTTAGTGTAGGTTTGAACTATGACAGTGGGTTAAAAATTTTCAAAAATTCTGTAAAAATTGCAGTGGGTTGCCATTGGCTATCCTAGCTGGTTTTAGGAATTTGAGGCTAAAACTATAAGGGCTATGCTTTAGACAAAAATAACAAGGGTGGTGTAAAATGGGCCACTTTACACTACACCTCACCATTAGAGTTGAGTTTCTTCCTAAGGGTCATTTTTGTTGGGATCTAACAGTAATACTAAACCTCTGTTCCAAAATCCATAGGAAGTTAATTGGTGATTATTTAATTATGATTTTCTAAAGTTTAATGCCAAAAAGGTGCTTATAACTAACTTGTCATTTGAAAAATATCAAACAACAGATTTTAGTATTTTTCCTCTGTTCATAATAACCAAACTTTAGTTATCCCAAAGTTTGGGGTGTCTTTGCCTTAGGGTTATTTTTGTAGGGTTTTTCTAAGTTATCCTTATTTTATTAATTTAAAAGGTATCCTTCTTATTTTATACAAAAACAGGGTATGATATATTTTTCCAGTGAACTACATTGAATAAGTATCTTAACAAAAATAGAGGTGCCCCCTGGTTCATTATTTAAGTCACCTTTTCTATTTTTATTAACCTTAAGCATATTATGGAATAAGGGGTAAAAACTAACTTAATGGAGTGGGCAGAGAGGTTTATCATTTTTAAACAGGTCAGTAGGTAGATATAAACTTCTCCAAATTTTGCTAACCCTAGTCAAACAATATTTCTATTTTTCCTACTAATATTAAGTTTTTAGCAGTTTTCTTATTTAATTCAAAACTTCAGAAAGGAATACAGGAACTATGGGTTTTATTATTTTTATCTGATAGTTCATATTTCCCAGAGTCTAGCAAAATTGGTTTGATAATTTTTGGATGATTATTCTTCAAGTTATGCATTTATTAAGTTATCTGCCATATTAAAAGAAAAATAAATTTGAAAAAGGAAAAGAAAACCGGTTTGCGCTGAGGCCCCTGGGTTTTATCTCCCTCTTCTCTCACAAAACAGTCCTCGGTCTACTATTGGCATGGGTCACTGACATTGCACAAAACCCCCTGGATCTAACCGAAATCTAACCCGCGCTCCCTGACTGACTTAAACAGTACCCGTGGCATAGATTACGGCGGTGGGGCTTACCGGCGGCAGTAGAGCTCCGGCGGGGTGGTCAGTGACGTCCGGGAGGTCGCGACGGTCACGTCGATGTGCGGGTCGGCGTCGGAGGTGGTCGGAGCTACCCTGGCCACGAGCACAGGCGGCGGGGGTCGTCGGCGGCTCCTGCTCCAGCCAAACCACGGCGGTATAGTTTAATTAAGGTGCACGAGGAGCTCCACGGGGTGATGTAGAGGCCATGCGCGCAACGAATTGGAAATCGGTGCAGAGGCTTACCCGGTCCACGTGCGCCGGCGGGTTCTCGAACTCCGGTGAGCACGATTGAGCTATTCCGGTGACGCGGGTCCCCGGTTCAAGCTTGAGCAAGCTTCACGGCCTCACCAGGAAGCTATCTGAGGGCTTGGATCAAACGGAGGAGGACGGAAAAGGGGCTGGCCACGGTGGTTGCTCTCGGGCGGCACTGGCGGGTCGCGGGGAGGTCGCCGGAGCTAATGGCTGGCTCGGGTAAGTCAGGCGAGGTACGGAGGAGGCAACTGGGAAGGCAACCGAGCACTGGGGCGGGCTTTATAGCCGTGGCGCGGGTGTGGTCACGGGCGCCCGCGGGCGCGCGGGGGTTCGCGCACGGGCGTGCTCTGAGCGCGCCCCCGGATGTCAGCTCGCGTCGAACACGTGGAAGCTTGCTTCTGCCATGGTTCAACGGCGGATTAGAGCACCATAGCGTGCGTATCTTGGCAAAGTCACTGTGTACGGTCGCTTCTCTGCTCCATATCCTACCTTTTTGCTGTGAGTTCCAAGCCAAGATACGGTCGGGGTAGGGAGATAGAGGGGGGAGAAGTTTGCTGTGTCAGCTGGGTCCAAGCCGAGACAAAACTGGTGTCAAGTCGTGTCTAGCGCCCTAGGGTAGGTGTCATCTCTTTCCAGGGTGTTCTAGGGTTAATTTGGCGCCACTTTGTCAATTGGGTCGAAGGGTTTTGAAATTTGGATTAAGGGGAACATGTGGAGTCTTTGTTCAAGGGTTAGTTTTTATACTTAGGCAAAATCTGAATTCTCCCTTGAGCTGAACCTTAGGTGATCTTTTGAGGACTTTTCTGAAAACTTTTTGGGGGTACTTCCTTACTATTAATTGTAGGTTAGGAAGTATATTACATCTTTTATATTTGGCCCAAGCCATGATCATAAGGTTTACATGATCCTTTGATCATAGCTTCAATTAGGGTTCTTATTGCCCAAGAGGGGGGGTTTGCTTTAGGGTTTTGGGAAATCCTCACTTAGATGTGCATGACAAGCTAGGGCATGATATCCAAGATAGTTTGCACTTGATTAGGACCTTGAATTCCAAGTTTGAGGTACTTTGCCCATATAAATCTTTATGTAATAATGGGTTAAAAGGGGTAACCCTGGGGTGGACACCCTGTGTAACACCTGAGGTGTTACAGCCCTCCCCCCTTAAAGGAATCTCGTCCCGAGATTTCAGGTAGAGTCCCTTGGAGGGGTGCTTGAAGGTGTGTTAGTGCTACTCTCCCTTTATGCTCAAGTTTCACTTATTAACTGTTCTTCGAATGTCATCCTCTTTGCAACTTCAGAAGGAAGCCCTTCTTAAGTTAAACCCACGACTTAGACTACCCTTGTTATCTAAGTTTTTCTTATAATTGACTTCAAAGGGCAGGTGGGGTGGGGTTTTTGGGGTTACATACCGACTCCTTTGGGCAGAAAGTCGGGGAAGCGAGAGCGTAGAAAATCCTCCGTCTCCCATGTAGCTTCTTCTGCTGAATGGTGACTCCACTAAACCTTATACATTCTGATTGATCTTGCCCTAGTTGATCTCTCCTTTTGATCCAATACCTTGACGGGGTACTCTTGGTAGGACAAGTCTGGTTCTATCTCAATGTCCGGTTCCGGTAGCACTTCAGTGGGTAGACGAACACATTTCCGCAGCTGAGATACATGGAACACATTGTGAACTGCTGACATACGGGGTGGCAATTCCAATTGGTAAGCTACGGGTCCACAACTTGCCTTGATCTTATAGGGTCCAATGTAACGAGGGGCTAACTTGCCCTTGATCCCGAATCTCTGGACACCCTTGGTTGGTGATATCTTAAGATAGACATGATCTCCCACCTCAAACTGTAGAGGCTTCCGCCTCTTGTCATGATAACTCTTTTGCCTGGCCTGAGCAGCTTCTAGGTTCTTCTTGATAATTCTGACCTTTGCTTCTGCTTCAAGTACCAAATCGGGCCCAAAAATTTCCCTTTCTCCTGCTTGAGACCAATTTAGTGGGGTCCTACACCTTCTCCCATATAATGCCTCAAAAGGTGCCATCTTGAGACTGGACTGATAGTTGTTATTGTAAGAAAACTCTGCCAATGAAAGACACTTGTCCCAATCCTTTCCATAGTGTAGTGCACATGCTCGCAACATGTCTTCCAAAATCTGATTTACCCTTTCTGTCTGACCATCTGTTTGGGGATGGTATGCTGAGCTTCGTATAACCTGGGTTCCAAGTGATTCCTGCAATTGCTCCCAAAATCGTGCCAAAAAGGTGCTCCTCGGTCGGAGACTATAGTCCGTGGTATCCCATGCAGACGAACTACCTGGTCAATGTAGATCTCTGCATACTTCTCCGCCGGGTGGGTGGTGTGCACTGGCAAGAAATGAGCAGTCTTGGTCAATCTGTCCACAATAACCCATATGGAATCATGGTGCCTGGGGGTATTGGGCAATCCCACTACGAAGTCCATGCAAATGTCCTCCCATTTCCAAGATGGTATGGGAAGGGGTTGCAAAGGGCCTGCTGCCTTCAAGTGACTAGCTTTTATCCTCTGGCAAGTGTCACACTCGGAGATGTACTTGGCAATTTCCCTCTTCATTCTGGTCCACCAGTATAAAGATCTAAGATCATGGTACATCTTGTTGCTACCAGGGTGCAGAATTTGGAAAGGTGAGCTTCATCCAGTATCTTCTTTCTAAGTTCAGGGTCCTTGGGAACCACCAATCGGTCTCCAAACCATAAAATTTCCTTGCTGTCCTGATGGAAACACTTGTATTTTTCTGCCTTTTGCTTGAGCATATCTTTGATAACCTGAACACCCTTATCCCCAATCTGTGCCTGAACTATTTGCTCTTGCAATGTGGGCTCCACCAAGATATAACTCAATTCACCAGAAGGAATAACTTCCAGGTTCAGCTTACACAGCTCATCACACAAGGTGGTGACTCTCGCATCCATGTTCATACAATTGCACTGGGCCTTTCTGCTCAAAGCATCTGCCACAACATTGGCTTTGCCAGGATGGTAATGCACCTCCAAATCATAGTCCTTGATTAATTCCAACCATCTCCTCTGCCGCATGTTCAGATCTGCCTGAGTGAAGATGTATTTGAGGCTCTTATGATCAGTGTAGATGTTACAGTGAGCCCCCATCAAGTAGTGTCTCCATATCTTAAGAGCATGAACCACAGCTGCCAATTCCAGATCATGTGTAGGGTAGTTCTGCTCATGGGGCCTAAGTGCTCTGGAAGCATAAGCAATCACTCTGTTCTCTTGCATCAAGACACATCCCAATCCTGTACCAGAAGCATCACAATAAACTTTGAAGGGCTTAGTGTTATCGGGTTGAGCCAGCACTGGGGCTGTTGTCAAATGTTGCCTCAGTGTATGAAAAGCATCTTCGCACTTCTGGCTCCAAGCGAACTTGGCTCCCTTCTTTAATAACTCAGTCATTGGCTTGGCAATTCTGGAGAAATCCGGAATAAATCGTCGGTAGTACCCTGCCAATCCCAGAAAACTCCTAATCTGTCTCACTGTAGTTGGAGATTTCCAGTCCATCACTTCTTGCACTTTCTCAGGGTCAACTGATATCCCATTTTGAGAAATTTTGTGACCCAAGAATTTAATCTCCTTCAGCCAGAACTCACACTTAGACAACTTAGCATACAACTGATGGTCACAGAGTCTCTGAAGTACAGTATGCAGATGTTTAGTGTGCTCAGCTTCATTCTTGGAATAAACCAGAATGTCATCAATGAAAACGACCACGAACTTGTCTAACTCTGGCATGAATACTGAGTTCATCAAGTACATAAAGTAAGCCGGGGCATTGGTCAGCCCAAAAGACATCACCAAAAACTCATACAGCCCATATCTGGTAGAGAAGGCCGTCTTGGGAATATCGCTGGCACGGATCTTGATCTGATGGTAGCCTGAGCGAAGGTCTATCTTGGAGAATACCTTGGCTCCTACCAACTGATCAAACAGAACATCAATGCGGGGTAACGGGTATTTGTTCTTGATAGTCACCGCATTGAGAGGGCGGTAGTCAACACACATCCTCAAACTCTCATCCTTTTTCTTCACGAATAAGGTGGGACATCCCCATGGTGAAGTACTTGGACGAATAAACCCCTTGTCCAACAACTCTTGCAATTGCTTCTTCAATTCTGCCAATTCCGCGGGAGGCATCCTATAGGGTCTCTTAGAGATAGGAGCAGTCTCGGGTTGCAATTCAATTGCAAACTCAATGTCTCTGTCAGGTGGCATTCCTGGCAATTCATCCAGAAAAACATCGGGGTAGTCACAGACTAATGGGATCTTCCTTACTGGGGATTCTGTCATGATATAGGCACAAGAACGGGTACAACCCTGATCGGGCAAATATAATGTGATTTTACCACAGGTTGGTGAGTGCACTTCGATGGCCCTAGCTGCAATGTCAATCACTACCTGATGTTTGGTCAACCAATCAGTTCCCAATATGATATCCACACTATCCAGTCCCAAGATAAGAAGGTTGGTTTTAATTATCAAACTACCAAACTTTAGAGGCACATTCTTGTTGATTTGATTGGTGGCAATCCTGCCTCCTGGTGTTGAAATGGTGATACCCCCGTGGGTGTGGTGAAAGGGCAATTGACACTTGGCACTAAATTTGGCACTAATAAAGCTATGTGATGCACCAGAATCAAAAAGAGTGATAGCAGGATAATTTAAAACTGTAAAGATACCAGTCATGACGGGTGCTCCCTCTGGAATATCAGCCATGGTGGTGAAGTTCAGCCTGCTCTGCCTCACTTGCACCTTCTGCCTCTTGCCCTGGTTCTGATTAACCTTCTGCCCCTGCCTCTACTGATTCCTGGGGCAATTCTTGGCATAATGCCCAGTGTTACCACAGGTGAAACACCTGTTGTCATTTGCCTGGCGGTACTGTTGCTGCTGATTGTTCCTCTGAGCTGGAAACTGGGTGCGGTCGGGTACTTGCTGCTGCTGCTGCGGTGGTCTGATCACCCATCTCCCTTGCTGCTGCTGAGGTCCCC
Source organism: Zea luxurians (assembly GCA_029449295.1). Lineage (NCBI taxonomy): Eukaryota > Viridiplantae > Streptophyta > Magnoliopsida > Poales > Poaceae > Zea > Zea luxurians. The sequence continues at coordinate 5,266,392 of JAOPSE010000027.1, read as the reverse complement.
TGTTCTGCGCGTCGGACACAATCCTGAAGCGCTGTGGCTGAGCTGAGGGTCCTGCCACAGGGGTCTTCCTCTTCTTCTCTGCCTGTCGAGCTATAATGCAGTCCTCCTGGGAGATAGCCATGTTGACCAACTCATTGTAGCTATTGGCCCTGACGGTGTTGAGACGATCACGGAGCTTGGTGCTGAGCCCCCGTCTGAACCTGTCCCTCTTCTTCTCGTCCGTGTCTGCATGGTATCCAGCATACTGGCACAAGTCATTAAAGGCCTGGGCATACTGCAACACTGTCCTGTTGCCCTGAGTGAGTGCCAAAAACTCATTAAGCTTCTGGTCCATGATCCCGGCTGGTATATGGTGTCCTCTGAAAGCTGCCTTGAACTCCCTCCACTCCACCTCTCGGTCCTCTGGCTGCATAGCAAGAAAATGATCCCACCAAGTCCTTGCGGGTCCGCGAAGCTGCTGGGTGGCAAACCTGACTTTGGTGACCTCTGAGCAAGCTCCATGGAGCAGTGGGAATTTGGATTCCACCACCCGCAACCATACATCTGCATCAAGTGGGTCCTCTGCCCTTGTGAACAATGGAGGCTGAGTGCTGAGGAACTCCTGATAGGTAGCCGCCGCAGGGTGATGCTGATGGTCTCCACCACCATAGTGCTGTGGTGGTGGCTGACGCTGAGCCAGCTGCCTCAAGATCTCATTCTGCTGAGCCATGAGCTCCTGCAGAGTGGGAGGCGGTGGCGGTGGGGGAACGTGCTCATTCTGGCCACGACACTGCCTCCCGGCCATCTGAAAAGCCACATACATGCTTAACACCACATCTCCAAGTTCAAGATTTATCGCGGAGAAAAAGTTAAAACAACATGATAGACTCCAACTTCAACATAAAGATTTTTTTTAAAAGTCACAAATTCTTCTTTCCAAATTTAAACTGATATCAGCATCCATTAAACAAGCTTCCAAGAGAGTTTAGCACGATTACATCGATTGGCCCCAAAATGACTCAACTCTATCTAGCTTAGTACCCCAAAGGCGCAAAAGCTAAGCTAGCCGCGAGGAGTCCTAACATCACCAACGTCTAACTCTACTCTGGTCACCTAGTGCGCGAATGAGGCCGCACTCGACTCGGGGGAAGGTGGTCTTCCCGAGCCAGCAGTGTCTACACTGGAGACAGGCTCATCTCCTCCCTCGATGTCGACGTCCTCGTTGGCCTCTTGGTCCTGGATCTCCTGGTGATGCATGTCCAGGTGCTCGTTAGCCTCAGCAAGCTGCTGCTGAGTGTTAATGAGCTGATCCTCTAAAACCTCGATGGTGTTCTCCCTGGTGCCCACTAGCTCCTCCAACTCATGAATCTCATCAGACAGCTGCTCCACTTGCAAATCTTTTTCTACCAGCTCCTGGGACAAGTCAACCACGAGCTCCTCCCTGTTGTCCAAGGTGATCTTGGTCACCTCTAGCAGTGCCATCAAATGAGACATTGCCTCCCCACGCATTACTTGCAGACGATACAAGGCGTTCATGCATCGCACCGACAAGTGAGCCGTGTGGCCTGGGTAGAGAGCCCAGATGTCCTTGGCATGCTCCACCTGATCCTTCCACATCGGGTCGTCCTCCTTTTCCGTGGGGAATAACCCAATGGGGTGGGTAGAGAGCTCCAAGGGATGGAACCCGCAAAAAGTCGTCAACCCGTGCAGAGCGATCGCCTCGATCGTGTCCTCTGCCCGGTATCCGAAAGACTCGGAGTCCAGAGAACGCCAGCCTGGCTGCAGGGGATGAGGCTCCAAGATCATCCTCACCCTACAGTGAGGCACCCGGTGCTTCTCAAATTGCTGCACCGTGTACTGAGGGGGTGTCAAGTATCCGGCCCCCTGAAGTACCTCCCACAAGATGCGGGGAAAACCCTCTCGTGCAAGTCCGTCAGTGTGGGTCAGTGCATTTCCGTCATCGGAGGATCCGTGGGAAGTCATCTGTGTACGGTTAAGCGTAAGTAAAAGAAAAAGAATTACAAAAAGAACAAGGAAAATAAAACTCAGCCTGTCTCTAGTTAAAAGAAAAAGGCACTGGGGACCTAGTTGGTTGTTATCTTGTTTTTAAGTCCTTTTACTCAGTTATCCATTTGCTTAATTAAGAATGCATGCATGCTCGTCCTGAACGACCTCTCAAGAAGATAAAAGGAATAGGAAAGAACTCCCATCCTGTAAAAAGTGGCCTGTAGGGCCTAGTCACTTAGCCACCTAGCTACCCTTCTATCATCCTAAGGCCTCACGTCCTAGGTCTATCCTGCTCGTCCTACGATCTATCCAACATTGTTTCTATCAAATTTTACTTTAGAAAAGGGATGGCATTTATGTTTTATTGATTCCTCTGTGGTGGTACAAGCTCCGATACCAGCTGTGGCGGAACTGCCCGAATTATTCCAACTTAAGTGCCTAAGCCCTGCCTTAGAGGCTAGACCACACTTAAATGGGAATAACCCGTCAATCCCTCGGATCTAGTCCGACACGGCCACTGACAGGATCAAGTACCACACTCTCACTCGATGGTGAGTCACAGAGCAAATACAATAAAGCATAAAACCATACATGTCAGAGTATTAAATTATTACATCATCATCATCATCATCGGAGTTTTTGCAAAAGTGACCATCATTGTTTCGAAGTGCAGCGGAAATAAACTAACGGTAAATAAATAGAGAGATGGGGAAGCCTGTCCCATCACTCTTCATGCTCCTCCTCAGCCGAGGCAGGGTCCCACTCAACAGTCCAACCCGGTGGTAAGGTGGACGGCCAAGTCACTCCAGCGACCATGTCCTCCAGAGAACCTGTAAAAAAAATTATGCCACAAGCAAGGCTGAGTATACTAATACTCAGCTAGACTTACCCGGTGTGAGGAGTCTACTCCTCTACCTCTAGACATGCAGCTGTTTGGCTGTGGGGTTTGGTTGCCAAAAGCACTAGCTGAGTTTCTAAATCAAGATTTTAACTTTGTCAAAATTAAGTGTGACTCTCTTAAGGCTAAAAGTGTACTATCTACTCATACATAGTAGCAAGCATTTTTAGCAATCAATATCTTGTATCATCTCATCACAGTTCCACTTGTTACTCAATGTAGCAGCATGGATCAAGCAGTCTCATTAGCTGCGAGAAGCAAACGATTCGAATCGAGTTTTTATCCTTGCAAGGTAAACCTAAACACACGACGTGGCGAGGCACTACGTCCCCACACACATCAACCGTCCCCATCGATTCCCTGGCAACAGATCAGGGCTCACTGCCTTGGCGTACAATGCCTCACTGACCCCGACTGGCCGTCGTGCAGTGACCGCACTTGTACCCACCATAACCGGAATGGGAGACCTCGTCTCAGGTCGCGTGAGGGGATATGTCTGCGGGCAGGTTCACTCATGTAAAGCCCAAAATTGGTAGGTTAAAAAAAATAATTAAAATAAATAAATAAACAAATAAATGAATAAAGGTAATTCTTTATATTGGACCTTACTTTTCACAAAAGAAATATATAATGAATATTTTTGTTCTTCTAAATTAAACTTTTTAACTTTGATCACACATTCAAAATTATTTGTGCATTGCATTTGTGAACCAATACTTAGATAAATAAATTGGCAAATTTTATACTGGTGTTTTTGTTTGTGCATTAAAAACCTAAATTTAAAATCTCAACTGCAGATTCGAACTCAATTTTGAAATTGGATATCAAATAAAAACAAAATAACAAGAAAAGAAAAAGAAAAGGAGAAAATCAGTTCTGGGCTCGCGCAAACACATTTCGGCCCATCTCCACTTAACTCCTCTCTTGGCCCAACTCGTGCACTCAGTCACTTGCGCGCGCCTGGGTGTTTTCTCGCCGACATGTGGGCTCCACTGCTCATCCTCACTGGCACGGGACGCTCTTGCACCTAACACACTGGCGTGTGGGACCAGCCTGTCGGATTCGTCTTCCCTTGGTGGCGAACGCAGCTCTGTTTGGAACATACCGCTGGAATCGCGGGGGAAACAAAATCCGGGTCCACTCCTCGTGCCGCTCCCCGCGCCGTGGCGCTAGCTCGTGGACCCGCCGGGACTGGTCGTTCCCCTTGCTCGGTTTGTGCGTGCTCCGCTAGATCTCCGCGACTCCGCCGCACGCATGGCTACCGAACTCGCCGCGGAATCCGCGCGGTGGCCAAATCCCCGCCTCTGTCGCGCTTTCCCTTTGACTATAAAACCAGCCGAGCACCTGGGACCCCTCCTCCATCCACCCGTGAGCCGCCACTCCATACCACCATCGCCGTGTGGAAGACAAGAGTTGTTTCCTCACCAATTCCGCGCCGTCACCGCGGGATCTCACCGTGGCCGCGGTATCGACCTCAAAGACCCATTCCGGGGAAAGGGTGGGCCACGGGGAAAAGCTCGGTGGCATCTTCGAGCTTTGGAATCACCCGACGCTGCCTTAATTGGTCATCGCAGCGGGTTCTCCGTCGCCAGTCCGCCATCTGCGTGGTCGCGCCTTTCGACATCAGGATTGCTGGTAATAACGTGTCTCTATAAGTTCGCTCTCGCCTATACTACACATAGGACCAATTAGGGGAGAGTTCGGTGCCCTAGCTCGTCGAATCGGCCGCGCTCCGGCGAAGCCCCGCCGTGGGAATGCTGTGCGGCGCCGTCGGCGCGGTGTCTGTTTGGGGAAAGGAGAAATGGGGTCTTGGCCGTAGGATTTGGCTGGACGGTAGAGATTAGAAGCTGAGGTTTACTGCGCGCAATCGTGATGCAGCGTACGATCGGGATCGTATGGTTCAAATTGAGCGTTGCGATATTAGTTTTGAGCGTTGGATTTGAATCGTCCGGCCCTCGCTCCGCACCGGTGTGGGCTGAGGGGAGATTTAATCCTAACCCTTGGATTCAGATCGGGCGGTCCATGTCGCGTAACGGTTCACTTAAAGGAGGATCTAATCGGGGGCATCGATCATTGATCTGACGGTCCTGAATGCGCCATACCCCTTCGGCGCGACACTTTGCAAAACAACCCTCGGGGTTTTAATAAAACAACCCGCAGTCCACAACAGGGGAGTTCTGTGTCTGCGTAAAACTTATGGTTTAGCCCCTGGGTTTTCTGGAAAATGAGGCCCAGTCCAGAACTCATTTAATTTGAATAAATGAAATAGAAAATGGATTTTTAATATGAAAATAATTACTAGAACTTGTTTAAATCATAGAAAATCCATTCTTAGTCCAAATTAATCCATTCCACTTTCTAAAATTTTATAATTTTATTCTCTATCACTTAGAGCCTCTGTTTTGTCATGAAAACAATATTAAAATTTATTTTTCACCTAATCCTATTTTAAACACATAAAACCTTTGAAAATTCATAACTTAAAATCTATAAGTTCAAAAATTATGATTTCTGTTCCTAGAATTTTATTTTAATGTGTAGATTATTACTGTGTATTCTGCATCTATGTTTGGTGTAATGTTAATTTTGCCTATACCATGTATGTCTGTGTTGCTACGTTTAGCAGTGAGGACACGTGTCATCTGAAGATCATCCTGGTACCTGGAATCTCAAGTCCCAGGCAAGTTGTGCCCTTGATCACTTCTTTTTACCCACTCATGTTCTAATTAATCATAATGATCTGCATAGGTTAATTTTGATGGGACCCAATAGGTTACCCTAGTTTGTCTATCTTTATACCTTGTTTACCACTGAACTTTTTGGGTAGTACTTGCTAGTGCTTTATGTGGTTTTGGGTATGAAGGTACATTATTCATGACCACACTTTTATTATATGTTTATTATTACTGTTCATGATAAGATCATTATGTTAATTGGAACATGGAGAACCACCCGGGAAAACAGTGCTACCACAAGGGAGGAATGGGACCCCTTGGCTGATTAATTAGGAAAGCTAGTGGAAGACTACCTTACCCGAAAGGGGCAAGGGCAGTAGGGGAGTGGTCAGTGTAGGGAGGCCCTCGGGAGGATTTTGCTGCGATGGCGGTCCTGCAAGGGATTCCTGCATTGGAACTTCCTATAAACTGTAGCGGGTTTTCGGAAGCTAGTGGAACTTTGTAAAGGCCTCGTAGTGGATCCCTAGCCATTCACCTCGGTAGTGTCTAAGGGCCTTGCAAACCCTGGCGACATGGGATACACGACTTGTGGGTAAAGATGCGCAACCTCTGCAGAGTGTAAAACTGGTATACTAGCCGTGCTCACGGTCATGAGCAGCTCGGACACTCACATGATTAAATTATGGAACTTAAATTCAATTTGTCATATGCATTGCATCGCAGGTGATGTTGTTACTTTTGTTCTACTACTTAACTGGGTTGGTATTTACTTATACTTAGTAATTGCTAATAAAATTTTGACCAACTTTAAAAGCAATGCTCAGCTCTAACCATCCTCTTTGGTAAGCCTTACACTTCACATGAGCTCCCACCTTTGGCGGGTTCATGCACATTATTCCCCACAACTTGTTGAGCGATGAACGTATGTGAGCTCACTCTTGCTGTCTCACACACCCCACAGGTCAAGAACAGGTACCACCGGATGAGGCGCTTGGAGGATGCTGTGACAAGTTCGTGAGAGGTCTAGGTCGTCGTCTCCCAGTCAACTTTGGGTTGCTGGACCGTTGTCTCCTTATAATGTAATTATTTATTTTTGTATAGAACTCCTGTTATATATAAAGTTGTGACATTCGATCCTGTGCCACTATACATCATATGTGTGAGACTTGGTCCCAGCATACCTGGTGTTTATGTTCGCGCCCGGGTCTTGGTGCCCCGAAATCCGGGTGTGACAGAAGTGGTATCAGAGGAATGTTGACTGTAGGACGAAACCTAGATAGAACTGGACAACCATTATTTACTTACCTTACTCTGATTCTTTTCTAAACTTATCTTAATCTTTTCTCATCCATTTCCGCTTTACTCTGATTATTCTTACCTTTTTCTTTCTAAAAGACAAATGTGGATTTTACACTTTGAAATCCTGTGCCTAAAGTGACCTTTAGGAATAGGAGACCTAATCTTAGGGACAAAAGCAAAAACTATTTTTGTAGATATTGGTATGCTTGAGTGTTTGTTCTTATGACACTTGTTTGATTTGGATCTTTGATTGAGTGTGATGGGTTGTGGAGTAATGTCCACAATTACATCTGCATATACGTATGGGCTTAAATAGAATTCATAAGAAAACTAAGCAATTTAGATTATCCTCCATTAAAATGTATCTATCTCATAGAGATCCCTCTAATCTTAAAAGACCCTCCCATATCTTAATAGATTCATCGTATCTCATAAGATTCTCTCTTATCTTACTAGATCCACCTCATCTTAAAAGATTCTTCCTACCTTAATAAATTCATCTTATCTTGAAGAGATTCTATCTTATCTAACTAATCTCAAAAGATTCTAACATATCTTAATAATACATATTCTACCCTGTTGACCTATCTAACCTAAACTAGTCTAATCTAGTCATATCCAATCTAATCTAGATCTTATCTACCTAATGTGACCTGGTCTAGTGTGGCCTAATGTTATCCAACCTAATGTGGTCCACTTAAACAGATTAATGACACTAGTAGAAGAGATTAGACCCTTCTAGCCAAGTGATAATTTAGCATATAAGATCAACTCAACCATGAACAAAAGAGTTAACCCAACCCATAGAGCCATGATGAATGGTATAACCTTTCTATTCCCACCTAATAACAAACAAACTTTTAACCTACATCTTGTAGTCTATCTCACCCATATATATCTCTCATCTTGACAGATTCCATCTTACCCTTGGATATTCACCTTATACGACTGGTTACCTTAACCTGAACATAAAACAAAGATTAAGCCCTACTAAAGAATCTTCAGATTATAACCAGCTACTAGCTTATTTATTCCGCTTATTGAATAATTTCCTTTGCAAAACTATTACCATATGCTTCTAACTTTCATGGTCAATACCAGGAAAGGAAAGATTATCACGCAACAGCAAACAGAAATGAATTCTCCAAATCCTCCACCTATTGAAACCGAACAAGTGGTTGCTGCCCAAAGACTGGTAATACAACAATTAACAGACCTGGTGACCGAGATGCAAAACCAGATAAGACAACAACGCGAGGAAATACGTCAGGTCCACCAAGAAATAAGGCAAGCACGGTTGGAGAGACAACAACAACAACAACCTCCACCACCACCACCAGCTCCACCAAGCTACATAGATATAAATTATGATGATTTGTAAGATCTAGATGTTACTTTAGTAAGTAGATGATATGATATTATTTTAGAAGGAACAATAAGGTCTATTAACCCTATGTTTTGTTAAAGGATTATGCATCATGCCGAGATTTCTTTGTTTGTGCATATGTTCCGAGAACAATATGAGTAGACATCCCTTTTATTACTAATCTCGAGGACGAGATTATTTTTAAGGGGGGTAGGATTTGTAAAGCCCAAAATTGGTAGGTTAAAAAAAATAATTAAAATAAATAAATAAACAAATAAATGAATAAAGGTAATTCTTTATATTGGACCTTACTTTTCACAAAAGAAATATATAATGAATATTTTTGTTCTTCTAAATTAAACTTTTTAACTTTGATCACACATTCAAAATTATTTGTGCATTGCATTTGTGAACCAATACTTAGATAAATAAATTGGCAAATTTTATACTGGTGTTTTTGTTTGTGCATTAAAAACCTAAATTTAAAATCTCAACTGCAGATTCGAACTCAATTTTGAAATTGGATATCAAATAAAAACAAAATAACAAGAAAAGAAAAAGAAAAGGAGAAAATCAGTTCTGGGCTCGCGCAAACACATTTCGGCCCATCTCCACTTAACTCCTCTCTTGGCCCAACTCGTGCACTCAGTCACTTGCGCGCGCCTGGGTGTTTTCTCGCCGACATGTGGGCTCCACTGCTCATCCTCACTGGCACGGGACGCTCTTGCACCTAACACACTGGCATGTGGGACCAGCCTGTCGGATTCGTCTTCCCTTGGTGGCGAACGCAGCTCTGTTTGGAACAGACCGCTGGAATCGCGGGGGAAACAAAATCCGGGTCCACTCCTCGTGCCGCTCCCCGCGCCGTGGCGCTAGCTCGTGGACCCGCCGGGACTGGTCGTTCCCCTTGCTCGGTTTGTGCGTGCTCCGCTAGATCTCCGCGACTCCGCCGCACGCATGGCTACCGAACTCGCCGCGGAATCCGCGCGGTGGCCAAATCCCCGCCTCTGTCGCGCTTTCCCTTTGACTATAAAACCAGCCGAGCACCTGGGACCCCTCCTCCATCCACCCGTGAGCCGCCACTCCATACCACCATCGCCGTGTGGAAGACAAGAGTTGTTTCCTCACCAATTCCGCGCCGTCACCGCGGGATCTCAACGTGGCCGCGGTATCGACCTCAAAGACCCATTCCGGGGAAAGGGTGGGCCACGGGGAAAAGCTCGGTGGCATCTTCGAGCTTTGGAATCACCCGACGCTGCCTTAATTGGTCATCGCAGCGGGTTCTCCGTCGCCAGTCCGCCATCTGCGTGGTCGCGCCTTTCGACATCAGGATTGCTGGTAATAACGTGTCTCTATAAGTTCGCTCTCGCCTATACTACACATAGGACCAATTAGGGGAGAGTTCGGTGCCCTAGCTCGTCGAATCGGCCGCGCTCCGGCGAAGCCCCGCCGTGGGAATGCTGTGCGGCGCCGTCGGCGCGGTATCTGTTTGGGGAAAGGAGAAATGGGGTCTTGGCCGTAGGATTTGGCTGGACGGTAGAGATTAGAAGCTGAGGTTTACTGCGCGCAATCGTGATGCAGCGTACGATCGGGATCGTATGGTTCAAATTGAGCGTTGCGATATTAGTTTTGAGCGTTGGATTTGAATCGTCCGGCCCTCGCTCCGCACCGGTGTGGGCTGAGGGGAGATTTAATCCTAACCCTTGGATTCAGATCGGGCGGTCCATGTCGCGTAACGGTTCACTTAAAGGAGGATCTAATCGGGGGCATCGATCATTGATCTGACGGTCCTGAATGCGCCATACCCCTTCGGCGCGACACTTTGCAAAACAACCCTCGGGGTTTTAATAAAACAACCCGCAGTCCACAACAGGGGAGTTCTGTGTCTGCGTAAAACTTATGGTTTAGCCCCTGGGTTTTCTGGAAAATGAGGCCCAGTCCAGAACTCATTTAATTTGAATAAATGAAATAGAAAATGGATTTTTAATATGAAAATAATTACTAGAACTTGTTTAAATCATAGAAAATCCATTCTTAGTCCAAATTAATCCATTCCACTTTCTAAAATTTTATAATTTTATTCTCTATCACTTAGAGCCTCTGTTTTGTCATGAAAACAATATTAAAATTTATTTTTCACCTAATCCTATTTTAAACACATAAAACCTTTGAAAATTCATAACTTAAAATCTATAAGTTCAAAAATTATGATTTCTGTTCCTAGAATTTTATTTTAATGTGTAGATTATTACTGTGTATTCTGCATCTATGTTTGGTGTAATGTTAATTTTGCCTATACCATGTATGTCTGTGTTGCTACGTTTAGCAGTGAGGACACGTGTCATCTGAAGATCATCCTGGTACCTGGAATCTCAAGTCCCAGGCAAGTTGTGCCCTTGATCACTTCTTTTTACCCACTCATGTTCTAATTAATCATAATGATCTGCATAGGTTAATTTTGATGGGACCCAATAGGTTACCCTAGTTTGTCTATCTTTATACCTTGTTTACCACTGAACTTTTTGGGTAGTACTTGCTAGTGCTTTATGTGGTTTTGGGTATGAAGGTACATTATTCATGACCACACTTTTATTATATGTTTATTATTACTGTTCATGATAAGATCATTATGTTAATTGGAACATGGAGAACCACCCGGGAAAACAGTGCTACCACAAGGGAGGAATGGGACCCCTTGGCTGATTAATTAGGAAAGCTAGTGGAAGACTACCTTACCCGAAAGGGGCAAGGGCAGTAGGGGAGTGGTCAGTGTAGGGAGGCCCTCGGGAGGATTTTGCTGCGATGGCGGTCCTGCAAGGGATTCCTGCATTGGAACTTCCTATAAACTGTAGCGGGTTTTCGGAAGCTAGTGGAACTTTGTAAAGGCCTCGTAGTGGATCCCTAGCCATTCACCTCGGTAGTGTCTAAGGGCCTTGCAAACCCTGGCGACATGGGATACACGACTTGTGGGTAAAGATGCGCAACCTCTGCAGAGTGTAAAACTGGTATACTAGCCGTGCTCACGGTCATGAGCAGCTCGGACACTCACATGATTAAATTATGGAACTTAAATTCAATTTGTCATATGCATTGCATCGCAGGTGATGTTGTTACTTTTGTTCTACTACTTAACTGGGTTGGTATTTACTTATACTTAGTAATTGCTAATAAAATTTTGACCAACTTTAAAAGCAATGCTCAGCTCTAACCATCCTCTTTGGTAAGCCTTACACTTCACATGAGCTCCCACCTTTGGCGGGTTCATGCACATTATTCCCCACAACTTGTTGAGCGATGAACGTATGTGAGCTCACTCTTGCTGTCTCACACACCCCACAGGTCAAGAACAGGTACCACCGGATGAGGCGCTTGGAGGATGCTGTGACAAGTTCGTGAGAGGTCTAGGTCGTCGTCTCCCAGTCAACTTTGGGTTGCTGGACCGTTGTCTCCTTATAATGTAATTATTTATTTTTGTATAGAACTCCTGTTATATATAAAGTTGTGACATTCGATCCTGTGCCACTATACATCATATGTGTGAGACTTGGTCCCAGCATACCTGGTGTTTATGTTCGCGCCCGGGTCTTGGTGCCCCGAAATCCGGGTGTGACAACTCAGGTACTAGGCTTACCGATTTACCATATTTCTCGGCATGTGCTTAGTACGTTCAAACGCTTGACTCACGGTACCACACCTTAATCCTTATTCCAGTTCCCACCTCGTAGACAACCAATCCCCATGGATTGTTGTCCATAGACCAACACCATTATGATATAAAAATGGATACAACCAATTTCCTGATCTCGCGCGAGTGCCAGAAAAATCACTCGACTTCTACCGAGATCCTACTTAATAAAGCAGCTACTCGACTTAGCATACTAGTATTCATCACAATGGGGTTCCTGAGATCATGCAACTAAGGTTTCAAACAACTCCTACACTTAAGTGCACAAACAATCCTACAATCATTAAGTGTAGTAAAATAGCATAAATAACAGGTTATGCATAAAACCGGGGCTTGCCTTCCAAAGCAGTGGCAGACAGGTCCTCTGGTGCAGGCTCTGGTGCTGGGTCTGGGGCTACCTCCTGAGCAGCTCCTTGCTCCGGCACGAGGACGTACTCTCCGTCAGCAAGATTACAATCTATCGAATGCAATGAACATGTATGTTATAATTATGCAGGATTAATAACATTATGCAAAAAGAACTAAGTTAAGGAAAAACATAGGGTTTCCGGGTCATACGGGGCCTTTAGTGGTTTATGCTTATCACTCCTAGGTTTAGGTCTTTGTTGAGGATAATATAGTGGATTTGCATTGTTCTTACACATTTCAATGGGAAATGTTATTGTTGGGGGCCTTCGTCCTCCGAAGGTCCTCAAAAAACATGATTTGACAATATTTTCCAAGTGAATTATATGAACAGGTATCTTCGGACTCAGATCATGAACATGGAATACGGTCAGAACGAAGCTGATTACCAAGCTGTACGAAGCTGATTACCAAGCTGTACGAAGGATTGTGCACAGCCGAAGCTATGCGCAGAAAGCTTCGTCGCGATAGCAGAAAGGGGAACCGACTTAAAGATGAAAAGACTACTTAGGCCTTAATAGATTCCCATAAGTCATTAGCAAATGTAATGGACATGAATGTAATTTTGCATGGGCTACGTCCCACGCCTATAAATAGATGAACAGTACTCCCGTACTGGGGACGCTGACTTGGCATTTTGCTTTCCGTCATCCTTGTACTTTTGCCTTCCTACAATCCGAAGGTACACTTGTAAACTGAAGTCATTTCTATTTTTATATGATAATAAAATAGAAATGACATTGTGATAATATTTAAATGTTTGTATTACTTTTTATGTTGCATGTAAGTTCTTCGTCATAGTTTATTGTGCTTACGAAGATATGTTGTTTGTGACCTTCGTCCGGAACACATTATATCCCGAAGGGAAATAATGTTTAAAAGGACGAAGGGCTTTATCATTTAACACTTTTTATGTTGCCTTGTTCTTAATCCGAAGCATTTGAGAACAAGTCCCCAACATTGGCGCCCACCTCCGGTGAACTCACTTCCACTCTTTGAGTCTTTGAGCGCCCTCGGCGATCATCAACCTTCGCTATGGCGCCGAAGAAAGCTTCAGCAGCTGGCACTGCAGCTCTCCAACCGCTGGACCACAATCAGGAGACTGTCTCTCTTCGGGAGGCCCGAAGCCAGAAGAGGAAGGCTGTCAGCCCGACGCCTCAAGAGGATGAGCTAGACCAAGAGATCAGAGATATGGAAATGCTTCATCAACAGGTGCAGAGGAAGAAGGAAAAGATGGCCAGGCTAGCTGAACTGCAAAGGCAGATAGATGAAGCTTCTGAAGAAGTTCGCCATCTTACTCACGATGAGCAGAACCGAAGGCCTCAACAAAAGGACCTTCATCAGGAGGGTTTCTTCAACGAAGATGACTGGTATGACAATTTCCATCATGGAAATTTTGTTTTCGATGATGCTTCTCCCTTGTCCGCTGAGCTGCAGGCTACACCTTGGCCTCCATCCTATAAGCCGCCCCAGCTTCCCATATTCGATGGCCATTCAGACCTGAAGCAGTTTTTGATGAGCTACGAAGCAACAGTATCTTCGTATGGTGGCAATGCTGCAGTCATGGCAAAGTCTTTTGTTATGGCTGTCAGGAGTGTTGCTCAAACCTGGTATTCCTCCCTTCGACCAGGAACGATCACTTCATGGCAAAAACTGAAGGACATGTTGTTAACCAGCTTCCAAGGGTTCCAGACGAAGCCGGTCACTGCTCAGGCCCTGTTCCAATGCACTCAGGATCATGAAGAATACCTTCAGGCGTATGTCAGAAGGTTCTTGCATTTGAGGGCGCAGGCACCAACGGTGCCCAACGAAATTGTCATTGAGGCCATGATCAAGGGACTTCGGCCAGGACCTTCAGCTCAATACTTTGCTAGGAAGCCTCCTCAAACTTTGGAGAAATTGCTCCAGAAGATGGACGAGTATATTCGTGCCGACAATGATTTTCGCCAAAGAAGGGAGGAGGCTTTCAGGTTTTCTGAAATGACCAGGGGCTTCGAAGGAAGATTCTATCCGAGGCATGTCAGGTCCATCCACAACTCTACTCAAAATGATGATAAGGGGAGTCAGCAGAACAGGCCGCAGTGCTCCTCACAGGCTTCGGGGCAACAGCAAAGTTTCTTCCGGCCACCAGTTCCAAGAGGCAGAGGCGCCAGGGGCTTCGGCGGAAGATTTGGAGATCAACCAAGGAGAGTATTTTGCTTATTCTGTGGTGAAAACAAGGGCCATACCACCAGGATGTGCCATGTTACCATCCAGAAGCAAAAGGAGATAGCCGAAGTTGCAGCGCAACAAGCTCAGCCGAAGCAGGTCATGCATACTGCTTCGTACCATCCGCCTTACATCCCAGAATACATAGGCAACCACCCTGCAGTTTCTGTTGCTTCGGCGAGTCAACCTCAAGCTTCCTGGCAACAGCCTCCGCCTCCACCACCGTTGCAACAAGGCCAACAGCCAGAAGGGAGCCAATATGCTCCACACCAAAGGGATCTCAGAGAACGATCCGAAGCTCGCACAGTCAATAGCACTGTGCCAGAGTCGAAGCACATCTATTGACAAATATCCTACCAGTTTTTTCCATTCAGTTCTATTTTCTGTGTAATAAAGGACATTTTTTAGTTTTCATGTAAAAGTTTCTTTGCTTGCTCCAAGGAAAAGGTATTTTCTCAGGCTTAAGTTGCTGAAGCTTAAAAATTTACGATAACAAGGAGGACCTTCGAATTATCGAAAATCCTTCGAAGCAACAAAAAGTCGTTCCAAAGGGAACGCAGTGTAAGTTTTCTGCTCCAAAGTCGTTCCAAAGGGAATGCAGAGCTTACAGCGAAAAGTCAACGCTGATGCCGCCTAAGTAAAAGGCGAAGAAGCTCCAAAGTCGTTCCTAAGGGAATGCAGAGCTTACAGCGAAAAGTCAGCGCTGGTACAAAAATATTTTGTGTTTTACGGGATATGTGTGTATCTTCGGAACAAATGTCATCTACATAACATAACATCATCACATCATTTTGCATAGCATAAGCATCATACATCATGTTGCATATGGCAAAAGAAGGGGACACGGTATCAACCTTCGGAAGGATACTTTGAGAAAGTGAAAATCGTGCTAAGTCACAAGTGGATACAATATTGATCTTCGGAATATAGTTTCGGAGAATATTTTCATGAAGCTTGGATATCCTTCATCAGAGCACTATGAACATTGTCGTGATGCATAAAAGTTTTTCTATCTTCACGAAGCATGAAAAGAAGGGAAGGTGTTTTTTCGCCGAAGGCTCAAAAACGGTACGTATGTAAAGTTTCATGCATCGTAAAGAATCGAATCATTAAAAGCAAATATATCACAGGATTACAAAATGTCACACATATTTCATTTCAGAAGTCTTTACAAAAGTGCTTAATCTTCTCTCAAAACAGCTTCGGCAGCTTCGTTCAGGAGCCGGTCAACAACTTCATCCATGATAGCTTCAGCCATCTTTTTAATTTCGTCGTCTCCTTTCGGATGAGGGCCCGGAGACGCTTTAGTAGGATCTGAAGGAGGACATGATACGGCCATATTGCCATTACAAATTGCGAACGAAGTTTAAAATCAAAAATTACAACACAATAAGAACCATTAGCTAATACCTATTTGCCCTTCAGGCTCTGAGATTTTGTCAGCGGCCTTAGCTACTTCTCTAGCGTCGTGAATGCCTTTCTCACTTTTCTGAATAATTTCTCGGGCCATTTCTCGGCCACCATTGTCCCAGACGTCGGTGAAAAATTTTCCACCAGCTTGGCTAGCTTCGGCCGAGGGGTCTTTAATATCTTCAGGGGATAAGCTGGCTTCGGATTGTGCAAGAACCTTAATATGATCGCAGCCTTTTTTCTCCAGTATAGTAGCAATCCCCCTGGCACCCGAGAAGGCGCAAATGTCTCCACGACTGCTTAGAATTTCTTCGAAGGCTTCAGCTTCGTGGCAGATCCATTCGATCGGTCCTTCTGGGTTACCTCTCACAAAATCTTCTTCACTCGAAAATGCGCCAACGCTGGCGAAGCTGGTTTTTATTTTCTTTACGCATTCCATGGATTTTTCGTAGCACCTTTTCTTAGAAGACCGAAGCTCCTCAACGGTTCCTTCCAAATGATCAGCCCATTGGTCGCTACATTCTCGCCTTGTTTCTTCAAGTATGCGTTCTTCTTTCGCCCGAGCCAATTGCTTCCGAAGATCGTCAATCTCGTGCTTTTGAGCTGCAATTTGTGCCTTGGACGCAGCTTCGTTCTCCTTTACTTTATCCACTAATGTAACTAGAATCTTGTCCTTTTCCAGGGCTTCGTTCCTTAGCTTGATAACCTCTGTTCGAAGGTTGTTGAAGGCAATTTCATAGCTTTCGTCTTCGGCACTCTTTTGCGCCCTCAGCGTGTTGCTTAGTATTAATCCCTATATGTAAAAAGTTAGTATAAGAATAAAACAATAGATTTCGAATCATAAAGTTTCCAAAATGCGCAATTCTCGCACCTTCAGACTATTATATGCAAGGCTATCCGCAAGATCCTCCTTCGTCATAGCGCATAGTCCAGCTTCAAGCTTCGGAAACCCCATACTCCTAGCCATCTCCCGGCAGACAGATAATTCTTTGTTGTCAGGGAGACAGTATAGGAAGTCATCTTCGTTTGTCCCATTGAACACTAGTGCCCCCTTCGGATATTTTAGTTCTTTGGCATAGTGGTTGGCCTCATAAATCTCTTCTTCAGATAATTTCTTCCCCGAAGCATGTCGCACAATGTAATCGTATATGGTGGAAGGAGCTTCGGGGGCAGCAGTGTCAATTTCTTCAACCAAAATTGGCTCTGACATTTTTATTTTTTCGGTTTCCAAAGGTTGTTCCTTGGTGGGCTCTGAAGTCCCAGCTTCAACTTCAGGTTGTCGCTTCGAAGCTTCAGCGGACACTTCAGAAGGTTCAACAGTCTTCTTTGGAGTTATGCTTGAAGACTTAATTGTCTCCAGAACGTCTAGCACGTTCACCATTCTTTTTCTTTTCGGGGTTACCGATGGACCCTTTTGATTTTTTATTGTTTCAACACTTGCTGAAGGACTTAAGATTTCTAATATTTTTGGTCCTTCAATTTTCGGTTTTTCTGCTTTCTCTGCTGAAGGTATTTCAGTTTTTTCTTCGATCTTCGGCACTGGAGCTGGCTCTGTACCTTCAGTGGCCAAGGAGACTTTACCGATAAATTCAGGCACTATGGCCGGCTCAATAAAACGTGCCCGGTGGGTGAGCACCTTCATCTTTTTTCTTTGCGGCGCTGGCTCACTAGAAGCACTTGTGGCAACTTCTGTTGCAGGAGAAGTATTTTTTCTTTTGCGGCCCAGCACCGGATAATGATAGTCAGGGTAGACAAACCCGATTGCATCAAATACCCGGTTGAGCCTCTTCTTCTTTCGGCCTCCGAAGGCTGCCGATAATGCAGTGTTCTCGGCCTTCGAATATACCCCAAGCAGTTCGTCACTTAATGTTTCAATGCTTTTTAACCAGTCGTCATCAGGTTCAACAAACTTATCCCCGTATTTGAATGTGTATTTTAGTCTGACTAGTCCACCTTCGTCAGACTCTTTGATGGTCTCCTTCGGCATTTCCCACTTTCCTGCAAGTGGCCACACCCTGAAGGCAATATGCTCTTGGACCAGATCCCTTGTCCCAATAAAAGAGCAGATTACGCCGAAGGCTCTTTGGCATTCTTCGGCCGCTTCATCCATTTCAACCTTCGGCCTTCGGAGTCCGAAGCGTTGCCAGATGGGGCGCATAATGATACTTTTAACATCTTCCTGCACTGTCAAGTCATTCTTTACATAGAACCATTCTGTCATCCAGGTCCCGGGCCACCTCTTCCGAAAGGTTGGCACAGGGCAGCTTGACCCGGAGCGGGCACCGAAGCTGTAACAACCAAAGTTGTTGTGATATTGTTCTTTCCCCCAGGGCTTCGTCTCATATACCAACTCATGAATTTTGCAAAAGCTCTTAGCATTTGGTTCTAAACCTTGGCTTTTCACAGCCCAGACAAAGATTCCCATTCTTATGATAGCTTCGGGAGTAATTTGATGAAGGTAGATTTGAAATGTCTTCAGGACTTCGACAACAAAGCTGCTTAGGGGGAACCGAAGCCCAGCCTTGAGAAAGCTTCGGAAGATCACGACCTCATCTTCTTCGGGGGTAGGAGAAGTCTTTTCTCCAGCATCAGCCCTCACAATAGATATATCTCGAAAATATCTCCCCCTCATATTGTCAATATGACTCTGCTTAATAGTGGTTTTCCCGAAAACCGAGTGACTTGGCCGCCATGGTCGATCTTCAGACTCTCCCCCGCCGCTTTCTACATCATAACTGTCGCTGTCACCAGTATCTTCAGATAAACCTTCTAAAATCTCTTTGGTGATCTTTTCTGTATTAGTCTTCGACATCGCCTCAAGAAAGCCCAGGTTCTTCTCTTCAGAGAGACTTAGCTTCATCTCGACAACAGCTTTCTTCTCCTCAGACATCTCTTCGGAGATCCTACTTCTCGCTTCCGAAGCTTAAAACTAGGAAAGAAAACAAATATTTTTGAGCAGAAAGTTTTATAAGCAGGAAAAACAGATGGCAAGGTGAGCGTGCCAAATCAAATGTGGCGGGCTCCTAATTATACACTCGATATGACGGAAACTGTGTGATCCTAGGTGTCAGTGACTTTTGCTATTCTAGCAAAGGGAAGGTGTTTTTTCGGACCTTCGGCTTAAGGCCTTCGTCCATATCGCAATCTGAATTTATCACTAACAAATTAATATTGCGAGGGGCTACTGTTGGGGGCCTTCGTCCTTCGAAGGTCCTCAAAAAACATGATTTGACAATATTTTCCAAGTGAATTATATGAACAGGTATCTTCGGACTCAGATCATGAACATGGAATACGGTCAGAACGAAGCTGATTACCAAGCTGTACGAAGCTGATTACCAAGCTGTACGAAGGATTGTGCACAGCCGAAGCTATGCGCAGAAAGCTTCGTCGCGATAGCAGAAAGGGGAACCGACTTAAAGATGAAAAGACTACTTAGGCCTTAATAGATTCCCATAAGTCATTAGCAAATGTAATGGACATAAATGTAATTTTGCATGGGCTACGTCCCACGCCTATAAATAGATGAACAGTACTCCCGTACTGGGGACGCTGACTTGGCATTTTGCTTTCCGTCATCCTTGTACTTTTGCCTTCCTGCAATCCGAAGGTACACTTGTAAACTGAAGTCATTTCTATTTTTATATGATAATAAAATAGAAATGACATTGTGATAATATTTAAATGTTTGTATTACTTTTTATGTTGCATGTAAGTTCTTCGTCATAGTTTATTGTGCTTACGAAGATATGTTGTTTGTGACCTTCGTCCGGAACACATTATATCCCGAAGGGAAATAATGTTTAAAAGGACGAAGGGCTTTATAATTTAACACTTTTTATGTTGCCTTGTTCTTAATCCGAAGCATTTGAGAACAAGTCCCCAACAGTTATAAGGGTTTTAGGGTGACACTAATTACCAGTATTTATTTTCCTTTCTTTAATTTCTACTTATGGTTTTTAGTGTAGGTTTGAACTATGACAGTGGGTTAAAAATTTTCAAAAATTCTGTAAAAATTGCAGTGGGTTGCCATTGGCTATCCTAGCTGGTTTTAGGAATTTGAGGCTTAAACTATAAGGGCTATGCTTTAGACAAAAATAACAAGGGTGGTGTAAAATAGGCCACTTTACACTACACCTCACCATTAGAGTTGAGTTTCTTCCTAAGGGTCATTTTTGTTGGGATCTAACAGTAATACTAAACCTCTGTTCCAAAATCCATAGGAAGTTAATTGGTGATTATTTAATTATGATTTTCTAAAGTTTAATGCCAAAAAGGTGCTTATAACTAACTTGTCATTTGAAAAATATCAAACAACAGATTTTGTATTTTTCCTCTGTTCATAATAACCAAACTTTAGTTATCCCAAAGTTTGGGGTGTCTTTGCCTTAGGGTTATTTTTGTAGGGTTTTTCTAAGTTATCCTTATTTTATTAATTTAAAAGGTATCCTTCTTATTTTATACAAAAACAGGGTATGATATATTTTTCCAGTGAACTACATTGAATAAGTATCTTAACAAAAATAGGGGTGCCCTCTGGTTCATTATTTAAGTCACCTTTTCTATTTTTCTTAACCTTAAGCATATTATGGAATAAGGGGTAAAAACTAACTTAATGGAGTGGGCAGAGAGGTTTATCATTTTTAAACAGGTCAGTAGGTAGATATAAACTTCTCCAAATTTTGCTAACCCTAGTCAAACAATATTTCTATTTTTCCTACTAATATTAAGTTTTTAGCAGTTTTCTTATTTAATTCAAAACTTTAGAAAGGAATACAGAAACTATGGGTTTTATCATTTTTATCTGATAGTTCATATTTCCCAGAGTCTAGCAAAATTGGTTTGATAATTTTTGGATGATTATTCTTCAAGTTATGCATTTATTAAGTTATCTGCCATATTAAAAGAAAAATAAATTTGAAAAAGGAAAAGAAAACCGGTTTGCGCTGAGGCCCCTAGGTTTTATCTCCCTCTTCTCTCACAAAACAGTCCTCGGTCTACTATTGGCATGGGTCACTGACATTGCACAAAACCCCCTGGATCTAACCGAAATCTAACCCGCGCACCCTGACTGACTTAAACAGTACCCGCGGCATAGATTACGGCGGTGGGGCTTACCGGCGGCGGTAGAGCTCCGACGGGGTGGTCAGTGACGTCCGGGAGGTCGCGACGGTCACGTCGATGTGCGGGTTGGCGTCGGAGGTGGTCGGAGCTACCCTGGCCACGAGCACAGGCGGCGGGGGTCGTCGGCGGCTCCTGCTCCGGCCAAACCACGGCGGTATAGTTTAATTAAGGTGCACGAGGAGCTCCACGGGGTGATGTAGAGGCCATGCGCGCAACGAATTGGAAATCGGTGCAGAGGCTTACCCGGTCCACGTGCGCCGGCGGGTTCTCGAACTCCGGTGAGCACGATTGAGCTATTCCGGTGACGCGGGTCCCCGGTTCAAGCTTGAGCAAGCTTCACGGCCTCACCAGGAAGCTATCCGAGGGCTTGGATCAAACGGAGGAGGACGGAAAAGGGGCTGGCCACGGTGGTTGCTCTCGGGCGGCACTGGCGGGTCGCGGGGAGGTCGCCGGAGCTAATGGCTGGCTCGGGTAAGTCAGGCGAGGTACGGAGGAGGCAACTGGGAAGGCAACCGAGCACTAGGGCGGGCTTTATAGCCGTGGCGCGGGTGTGGTCACGGGCGGCCGCGAGCGCGCGGGGGTTTGCGCACGGGCGTGCTCTGAGCGCGCCCCCGGATGTCAGCTCGCGTCGAACACGTGGAAGCTTGCTTCTGCCATGGTTCAATGGCGGATTAGAGCACCATAGCGTGCGTATCTTGGCAAAGTCACTGTGTACAGTCGCTTCTCTGCTCCATATCCTACCTTTTTGCTGTGAGTTCCAAGCCAAGATACGGTCGGGGTAGGGAGATAGAGGGGGGAGAAGTTTGCTGTGTCAGCTGGGTCCAAGCCGAGACAAAACTGGTGTCAAGTCGTGTCTAGCGCCCTAGGGTAGGTGTCATCTCTTTCCAGGGTGTTCTAGGGTTAATTTGGCGCCACTTTGTCAATTGGGTCGAAGGGTTTTGAAATTTGGATTAAGGTGAACATGTGGAGTCTTTGTTCAAGGGTTAGTTTTTATACTTAGGCAAAATCTGAATTCTCCCTTGAGCTGAACCTTAGGTGATCTTTTGAGGACTTTTCTGAAAACTTTTTGGGGGTACTTCCTTACTATTAATTGTAGGTTAGGAAGTATATTACATCTTTTATATTTGGCCCAAGCCATGATCATAAGGTTTACATGATCCTTTGATCATAGCTTCAATTAGGGTTCTTATTGCCCAAGAGGGGGGGTTTGCTTTAGGGTTTTGGGAAATCCTCACTTAGATGTGCATGACAAGCTAGGGCATGATATCCAAGATAGTTTGCACTTGATTAGGACCTTGAATTCCAAGTTTGAGGTACTTTGCCCATATAAATCTTTATGTAATAATGGGTTAAAAGGGGTAACCCTGGGGTGGACACCCTGTGTAACACCTGAGGTGTTACAGAAAGTATATTTATTAGATCTACCATGGTGAATAGCATCAGTATCAAACTCCCAAGGACGTCCCAATAAAAGAGAGTAAGCATTCCTAGTCACCACATCAAAATCAGCAAAGTCATGGTAAGAGCCGATTGAAAAGTGCACCCTTGTTGTTTGTGTTACCTTGAACTTACCGCTATTGTTAAACCATTGAATGTGATAAGGATGCGGATGCTCTCATGTGGTCAAGGCAAGCTTCTTAACCACCTCAACATTCACCAAGTTATTGCATCTACCACCGTTAATGATGGTATGTACACGTTGACGATGATAAACATGTTGAAAAGGTTGTGGCACTATCTGTTGTCATCGTCGCCTACCGTGGGACTCAAAGCTCGCTGCATAATCAAGGCCTTAAGGTGTGGACGTTCGTACGCTCAAAGAGGATGACACCTTGGCTGGTGCCGATGGCTGTCGTGGCACGAAGGTGCTGCTCCTCCACTGTTGGCGACCCTGCAATTCTTTTTCTTCCAACATAGAAAGATGGAACAAGCGTTATATGGAATGATACTCCTTATAATCAACAATATCCTGGATCTCCCGCCTCAATCCCCCATAAAACCTAACCATTTGATCCTCTAGATCCTCATCTGCCCCACATAACAGCATACCTTTCTGAAGCTCTTGGTAGTATTCCTGCACAGACATGTCTCCCTGAAGCAGTCTCTAGGTGCAAGCGTGCAAGCGAACCATCTGATCCAATAGATTATAATCAAATTACATATGTAATCGTGGTTTGTTAAGGTTTTTTATAAAGGTACTTGGGCTGCTGATGTAAGGGTTTAAGAGTTAAATGTGACATATGGTTGGATTATGATCTAATGGATCAGATGATTTTCTTGTACGTTTGCACCAAGAGACTGCTTGCATAGCAGTCGTTACCTGTCATCAATCACTAAAAGGGGGATATTGTAAGTGCAATCAAGCCCTAATTGTGGGTTTTGGTGATAATGATCATACAAATAGAGGTCTAATCTGTTTACTAAGCAATGTGATAGGAAAAGCACCAAAAAGGGAGAAAGCTTATGGCAAAGGATGGACCCCAAGAGTTTATAAAATCTATTGTTCATTTTATTTACTTCACTAGTGTAGAGATGTTGTACTATCAAGTTTTTGTGAGTTTGACTATTGTTCTTTGTTCTCTAATGCTCAAACTCCACAAAACACCTCTACCTACACCCAGTTAGCCAGTGCCAAAGTCTCATATCAATCTGATCTGTTTGGGCTACGCGGCACTGCCGCACCTTAGCACCACCAGACTTAACCCCGGCACTGCCGAATAATAAATGACCGTTGGAATGTAAAAAATCCTTGTTTTGTCTGTTCCAGAGGCCTCCAACAGTAACCTGCTACGTAGCTTGACACCCAGATACAGCAAATAGGGTTACAAGTACCCCTTGGTCCCCTTTGAATCTCCCTCCCCCTCACTTGCTCACTTTGACTCAAAATTTCTGGCTCTTCTTCTCCAAAGATGAGAGAAAACCTCAAGAACAACAAGAACCCTAGGATTTCCTCATATCTCCCATTTGAGCATTAGAGCTTCTCAAGGTCAGCTTTCTCTCATTGAATCTTGGAGCTTCTCCTAGTCGGCATGTGATTCTTTCCTCGGGCTACAAGTTTGTTGCAGCCTGGGTGTGCTATAAGTTCCCCCTAATCATAGTGAAAAACCTCTCATACTAAGAGCGAAAGCTCTTGTCTTGTGATCGATAGACTCTATTAGTCCTGAAACCCTCCATTGTGGTATGAAGCCTTCGAAGATCGCTCCCTGAAACAAACTAAGACAATAGACCTTGTTACTTGTGGACCTTCGGCAATGCCTTCTCCCCAAATAGTAGCCCCTTGTGGGATTAGTTTGTTTTCTATAATAGACACAAACCACGAAACTCGACGAAGAGGGTTTTGCACCAAAGGTCCAAAACACCTTCTAATGAGTTCATTATTGAAAATGGTTACGTAATGAATACGCCATGTGCTGAGGAAAATATAAACGTTGTAGCTAGGCCCATGAGACAGTGAGCAAGTGTTACATGCTTCTCTCTTGTTTCACCGTTTTCCTATATAAACATATGTCGTCCACTGGTAAGAACACAACATTTGCTGCTTTTAGCCTGTATATTGCTTTGTCGCGCTCCACCTTTGAAGCTTTTTTTGACCTACCAATGTTGGACATTTGCAATCACAACTAGTTTGATCTTTGAAGATGGCTTGTATCATGTGTACTGCTCGAATCCCATCTCCTTTGTCATCTGAAGTACTTTAGCATGACAATAACGTCAGCAACATCAAAGTACACTTCGGTTTAGATGCAAAAGATATAGTTGAGATAGCCACTCAAGATCCTTATCCAACAAAAGGTTCGAGTGCTAGGAACGACTATGATGGAGAAGAGTCTAGGCTCGAAGAGGAAGCAGATGGGAATGAAGGAGAATTTCAACCGAAGAAACTGAGCTATGTAGATATTAGGAAGTCAAGGGTGAAGAGTGGTCATTCTAAGATGCCTAAAAGCCTTAGATACTTTGAAGACTTGGACCTAGTGTGGCTTGGAGGCAAAGATGTGACACCCTGACCACGGGAAAATGAACCTATGGTGTTCAAGAGATTCTTTGGTGCTATGCTTTGTATCCCCCATGCATCCCATGGTTGTTGGAGTGCTGAAGAAGTATGGAATTTTCTTTCATCAACTTACACCTAGCGCAATTATGTCGATGGGGTTATTTATTTGAGTTATGCGAAGCTAGTAAGACGAACCTAGTGTAGAATGCTTTTGTCAAATACATGAGTTGCAGGACCTAACGAAAGCTCGTGGAAAAGAAGGCTTACACAATAACTTTGGGTGTTACAACGTCTAATATAGAAAGGATTCAGTGGCACCAAATCTTTCTTACCAAGCAAATGACCCAACAACTAGACGAAGGAATAGTTCTACTTTAAGGTTGTTTTGGGAAAGAGGCTAGATATGAAGGATTTGATTATGAGGCTAGTTAAACCTACATTTGGCATCAAGAAGCCCTTGTGTAATATGAGTGGTGCTATCCAGACAACGATGGTAGATTTCAACATTATCTCTAGCTACATGTGCACTTGAGACTTGGTGCAAGAGCACATAGTTGCATGTGCAATCGAGTATTTTTTTAGTTAAGACTAGACGGTCGATGCCTAAGCTAAAGGGCGATGGAGAGATGAAGCAATAGGTTGAGGCTAGGAGTTTGATAAGGTTTCCCTATGTCTTTAAGAGCTTCAAACTATTTAAGAAATTGTGCCCTGTATGGCTTGAAACTATTGAAACTATCATCAATGAAATACTCATAAACTATATTACAAAAGATCAGCTTTTGGCTGCTGTATTCAGAGGCCATGAGAAAAGGAGGCATACAAGGTGTTTGACACATATGACTTCCCATACCTCGACTACCCAAATCTAGCAAAGGATGGCAAAGCCAGAGTTAAAAGGAAAGAGAAGTTAATGTTATGGAGAGAGGGGTTGAACATCTTGAGAAGAAGAAACGGTTGACTAGGCATGTGAGGACGAAGTTTAAGACCAAAGATCAAGCACCAGAAGAAAAGGAGGGTCTTGAAAGTTCCCTTTGGCCCGGGAACAGGATCTGGATGTCGCCTAGAGGGGGGGGTGAATAGGCGAATAAAAATTATCACTTTAAAACTTAAATCTTACTCTACTCGAAGACAGAATTGCAGTGGAGTGAAGAACCCTTCGAGTAGGTTGTAGTGGAATTGAAGTTCCTGTCTTAAGAATATCCTGCACTTCAAGGAAAGCTAGTACCACAAGTAAGCAGTGAAGTGCAGATATAAAAGCGAGTAAGACAGAGGGTCAGAATACAATACGGAACAGAGCTCACAGACGCAAGGATTTATCCCGAGGTTTGGCCAAGCCTGAAATGCTTGCCTAGTCCTCGTTGGAGTTAGCCACAGCTGGGCTTGGAGTCTGTTTCAACTCATTCCTTCGTTTGCTCAGATCTGTCAGTATGACAGATAGAGCCTTTCACTATGTTGAGTTGGTTACAACAAAAACCACGGCTGCTTACAAACTTCTTGACAGCACCCCGGCAGAGTAACACTACGCTCAAGACCTTGCTCTTGCTCTTAGCAGCACTTCTCCTCTCTCTAAAGGCTTATAGCTTTGCCTTCTACACAAACTAGAGAGATACACACAAGAGGGAGAGTGAGAATTGATTCGAGTGATGTCTACACTTGTTGGCTGCGCTTATTGATTGCTTGAGGCGCCTAGGGGTCCCTTTTATAGGCACAAGGGGCCTAGGAGCCGTTGGAAGCAATCCAGGAAGGCAAATCTTGCCTTCTGTCGGGTGGCGCACCGGACAGTCCGGTGCACCACCGGACACTGTCCGGTGCCTGATTTCCTTCCATAAATGGCGCCGTCGACCGTTGCAGTCTTAGAGCCGTTGGCGCACCGGACACTGTCCGGTGCACACCGGACAGTCCGGTGCCTCCATCTGACCGTTGGCTCGGCCACGCGTCACGCGCAGCTTGCGCGGCCGACCGTTGGCCCAGCCGATCGTTGGCTCACCGGACAGTCCGGTGCACCACCGGACAGTCCGGTGATTTATAGCCGTACGCCGCTGACTTCTCCCGAGAACGGCCTGTTCACCAGAGTTTAGCCTGGCGCACCGGACACTGTCTGGTGCACCACTGGACACTGTCCGGTGCACCACCGGACAGTCCGATGTGCCAGACTGAGCTGAAATTGACTGCTCATAGCCAACACCATTCCTTTTCTTTTCTTCTTCTTTTCTTTCTGTTTCCAGTACTTAGACAAACCATGTTAGTACACAAAAACAATGTATTAGGTCTGGAAACATACCTCGTGCCTATATTTGCGCTTTACCCAATTTTAGCATTTTGCACGTTTTGATATTAATGTGGAACTCCAAAACCTCAAGTCAGCTTGACTTGATCTAGATTGATATGTCGGAGTTCCAACACCCTGCAAAGGTCATATAGAATGTATCCAAACATAGGAACAACCCAAACTAAAGATCAAGGTGAACTTAGCTCTTTTGGGCTGCTTCCAGTTCTGGTTTTGACGCTGCTTCTTCTTCTAGTGACCTTGTGCACTTCTTAGAGCTTGGTCTTGAGCCTTATGACTTACACCACATAACTATAGACATTTCCTCATTGGTTGTAAGTCACGACCTTATGTAGTGATCCTTGATGTGCCGTAGCTGTTCTCAACTCGATCACCCTTGACTTTGCAAGCATTCTTCTTCACCTTTGGCTTTGGGTTCCTCAGCCTCTTTGACCTTCTCCCGTGCACTTGGTACCTCGAAGCTCTTCTTGCCTCCGTCCTTGGCTTGATCAGTTGTCTTCGAGCTACGCACCCGAGTCTCACTTTATGCAATGTCCATCTTACTTGTGATGCCCATTATCTATCCATCATCTAGTTCTTGGACCATCACATTTGTTCACTTGTGTTGAACCCTGTTAGCTTTACCTTAAGCACCTGTTCAACACTTAGTACACTTGTTAGTCCTTTAAGTGAGTTGTCATCCAAACACCAAAACTCACAAGAGAGCTTTCAATCTCCCCCTTTTTGGTGATTGATGGCAACACAATTAAAGCTTACATAAGAATAAGATTTGAAGCACAAATTTTGAATTCTAAGTTTATAGAATGCTCCCCCTAAATATGTGCTTACTTCAAAAACATAATTTTGGCCTCAAACGCCAATTTGCACATACTTAGGCAATTCGAAACATTTCTACACCTTAGCACTTTTTGGGATGCATTGTGTCAAGAATCAAACCATGATGCTATAACACACAAATGCACATAATCAGAGTTAAACACCATTCAATTTAGTGGATATATCACAGGAATATCAACCTACCACTACTCACCATTAAGATACCAATTTAAACTAAGATACTAATTTAAAACAATCTTAAAGCACCATTAACCACATGCACCATTATCCACATGACTATCTATTTCAGAATGAACACAATAGATGCCAATTAATTCATAGCAGCGGAAGCACTAGTCCATATGATGCAACACATATAATACTGCAAGAAGCATATGAATAACACACTAGCAAAGCTCAAACTAACACATCACCCCTTAGGATAAGCTTTCCTCTCAGGTTGAGATAAGCTTTAATGCACAAATTCTCCCCCTTTGACATCAAACACCAAAACCATATTCAAGCAAGAACATAGAATGATGTCAAGGGATAGCAGGGTATTGAGTAGGTAAACACACACTAACAATACTCCCCCTTACTCATTCAACAAATGCACCACAAGCATTTGGAGGAAAGTTAAGGTACATATACGCAAAAGATAAATACTTCCTTTGTACCTTTGCC
Source organism: Zea luxurians (assembly GCA_029449295.1). Lineage (NCBI taxonomy): Eukaryota > Viridiplantae > Streptophyta > Magnoliopsida > Poales > Poaceae > Zea > Zea luxurians. The sequence goes on along the minus strand of JAOPSE010000027.1, from coordinate 5,237,558 downwards.
CGGATGTGATGTACTTTCTCTCTTGAAAGTATTAGTCTCTTGGGAGCTTCTCCACACTTGTGCCTGATCCTTTATCCTAACCTTTTCTCGTTGCTAAGACACCAAGCTTAGAGCAAGTTATAGTGTTGTGGCACAAGATGAAGCTTCTATTCTAGTGATTACCAAAAGATGTCAATTGAAGCAAACTATCACGGCTACCAATTGAAAGATACCAATTGCAAGATCATTTATTATCATAGCTCCATGATGTTTAAGGATAAGCATCTAGTATCACCAAATTTTATAGAGCATGAACAATCTAAAAATATGTAATTACTCACGACTAGATACCAATTCCTTGACTTATAGAGGTACCCCAGTCCTGATTGCTCCATTTCTTGCTCATTTTCTCTTCTCCACCTTGAGACTACACAAGATCGCTCAAGATACAATTAGTCTCAAAAGACGCAAGTTATTTGTGCTCCCCCTACACTTGTGCATCAAGTATTTGAATAACTTGCACTTTGCACATTCTAGCTTTCTTAGAACTAGAGGGGATCACAACATATCTTGGTCAAGGCATACTCTAACAATTTAAACACAAAGGGATACCGATTTGAATATCAAATGAAAGGTTGACTTAATACAACAATGCATGCCTCAAGAAGTATAACATTTTACAAGCAACCTAGACATGCTTCATACTTGACAATCATTGCACCACATATACTAATTGAAGAACAACACGATCATGCATATAAAGCGCAATGTCTAAGCACATCATAATTAAAAAGGTTCCTTAGGTACACCAAAAGAAACAACATTTTAAAGTAAGGAGCACCTAAGCCAAGATACTACCAATTCAGAGGCAAGACCATAGCTGTGATCACAATTAATGGAACTTCAAGATATTCAATGAAATTGCATAGTTACATTCTCCATACCTTTGCCTTTTCTTGAATTGTCGTGAGAGCACCAGTTGTTACTAATTGAGGGCTCCTTTTGTTCATGCACCTTATAGCTCAAAAGAGTGCATTAAAGACACAACATGGAGTTGGTATTCACACAATACTAGACTAGAGTAATCGTGTGAACATAAACTAAACAAAATGTCATATTTGCACATAGGTTAATCATTAAAACCATAAAGAATAACTCACACATGTTTATTCATGAACACAAAAAGAGTTAATGGTGGATATATCTCATGAAAAACTACCCATTAAATGATTCAAGAGACATAACCTCTAAAGCACACAATCATGATTAAGTACGCATGGTTACGATTTTGGAAATCATTAATCATTGATTGAAAGGTACTCAACATAGGCAATCAAAAAAGCATAGCTTCTCCAAGGATAGGTAGCACAACAATCAGACTTAAGAGCAGTACTGATTATCAACAAAGTACTTAAGATACAAGGGTACCATCTCATGGAGAGTAAGTTGCAGAATCTCATCAAGGTCCTTTGCTTGATTCACCAATAATGATTAAGGACCTATTCACCTTATTTCACTTGAGATGAACATGGGATTAGCGTCTCACAATAATTCAACCTTGGGTCAATGAATAAACACTAAAATAATTAACAGCTTAAGCATAGAGTTTGAGTTAACCGTCTTAAGCTCTCCCATGGTCTCCAGTCCATCTCAAGACACCTGCATGGTCTAGTTAGCACAATTTGGTACCCACCTCGAGATGGGTCCATGTCGTTCAACTAAAAGTGCCTTTGGCACCCAAATAGTCTTTGTGCTAGTTCTAGGTGATCTCGTTATAGTTCTAGCACGAGTATGTGATTTGGGTCTCCTAAGTGAATGAGATTGAGACAACTTTACTTGTTTAGGAACCTTACCTTTATTACATACCTTGGATAGATGACCCTGCTCGCCACACTTGTAGCAGAAGCGTCGCTCAACCTGACATGACGCTTGTTGTTTGTCATTTTCCTTAGCGGGGGTCATCCCAGAGAGTGTTCGTGCTTGGTTCATCAGTAGCGGACAAGAAGTGATCGTATGGTTCTTGTCATTGCATCCGAAGCATCTCCTTATCCCTTCGTCTTTGTCTTTGTATGGACAAGATGCGATGAGGTGGCCTAATGCCTTGCACTTGAAGCATCTCCGTTTTCCTCTTCTCTTGTTACTTTTAGATGACATAGAGACATGGTCAGTGCAAACAACATGATTAATTAAATCTTTACCTTTTTCCAGGCTCATGTTGATTTCCTCATCTTTAGGAACATCCTTCTTATGGAGCATAACACTTGCTACAGTTTTTCCTTTCTCAAGCTTCTTCACCACGCGCCCGTGGATATCTTGAGAAAGTTGAGCAGTGTGTCTTCTCTTTAGTTGTCTTTGCTTCTTGTTCCCACATAATTTCTTTTGTGTCCCTAAAACTTGTTGCTCAATCAATGATTGGATTTCTTTTGAGCAACAGGGGTTAGCACATGGTGATATACAATTCAAATGCGCACACGTGCGAAAATGAGGTTCACATGAATTTAAGTTCGCAATTATAACCTCATGAGCAACATTAAGCATGATATGTCTATCCAAGAGATTATCATGAGAATAAGACAATGAATCATATTTTTCAGTGAGAGCTAGTTTATCATGACTTAGCAATTCTACTTGCTTCTCAAGCATGGCATTTTTCATTCTAAGTTGAGCAACACAAGATAAAGCATCATCATTACTACTTTGCTCAATTAAAATTGAATCATACCGTTGGACCAAGACATCATGAGAGCATCTTAGCTCCTCATGTTCTTTGGTCATCTTCTCCAGGCTGTTGTTTGTTTTGATGAGAGTTTCCTCTAGCCTGAGAAGCGTCTCGCCATGTTCCTTGTTCCTTCTCAACAGCTTAATCAAGAGTGCTTTGTCTTCTTTGTTGAGATGGGTGTAGAAACGGCGAATCTCCTCTTCTTCCACATCGTCGGTCTCATTTTCCCTGTCATTACTATTAGTGGAAGCAAAACAGGAAAATGTACCTTGTGATGATGTAGACTCCTCATCCTCTCCCTCATCATTGCTTTTGTCTCCATCATCATTGTTGGCAATAAAACATTTATTACTAGTGGAAGACAAACCTGTTGATGAGGTGGACTCATTGTTTGGTTGCCATCGTTCTTGTTCTTCTCCCTTGGACAAGTTAGTATCACCAGCAATAGAGGGAGCAGAGGTAGTGCATATGGACTTAAAAAATTTCAACTTAAGTTTAGTCCATAGATCATGAGCATCAGCAAATAAGTCACTATCACTACTCATGATGGCAAAATAGGCACCTCTAGAAAGAGAATCAACTAAGATGTTGCAAGCATGATGATTTAGAGATAGACATCTTAGTTCATCATCAGAAGGATTTTTACTAACATTGGAGGGAAAAATACTTCTACTAAAGACCTGTCTCAAATTAGGATCAATACTCATGAAAGCATTATAAATAGAGACAGACCAAGACTTGTAATTAGAGCCATCGCCTAAAAGAAGTTGTAACACCCCCACTGGTCACACACAATGGATAATACCACAAACCCCACCCACCAAACTTACTCAACACAAGAGATGTAATAAAGAAAGGTTATACAGCAAAAATTCGGCAGCACCTCCTTTGAAAACTAGCATAACAAGGAGGGGAAACATGAAGCTCATACAAGATATAACGACATATAATTCACATAGTAGAAACTAAAATGCAAAAGTGGTAAAACTTAATTATGACCCAACTGAATCAAAACAAATAGGATAAGGAACTCAGCCCACCCCAAAACAAACGCTCAACCAAGAACAAAGTAATACACTAGACTTGACCAACTCTGATTAACAATAGTATTAAGTGGTGGTTCCTTTATTTAAAGGTGAAGTGGCCGTGCTGCTACATCCCTCTATTCCCAAAGCAGAAATTAGGTGCCTGCATCAAACAATGCAAGATGTGAGATAACACATCTCAGCAAGTAAACATAACAACAACAAATAGGACATAGTAAATCAGCTGTGCTTACACAACCACGTGGTTCAGAACTTCTTTCTTTTTTTTCTGAACAGTAAATTGCAGCAAGTAAACAAGTAACTAAATACTTAAAGCCAAGAAGAATCACCATGTACAAGTCCAGATTATCCACATCCACATAATATATTCCACACCTCTCCCAAGAATGCACAAGGCTACAGATGCAATAATGACTTCTGCCTCCATATCTCTAAGGATATGAAGCTACACCATACCCCTTCTCGGGAAACATATGATGCTCAATGTACCGGTACGGTCGGACCATAAGATCGCGATGAAACTTCAATGCAATGGATGATGAGTGCATTATGCATGACAACATCATAAGTTCTTCCCAAATAAAAATGTACTAGTCATATACTTCCACCCATTTCCACATAATAACAACTTGAGTAACATGATCAAACCTCAACCTCAACATATGAAATCCATGAAACATGAACATTCTCAAATGATGGTACTCAATAAACAAACAAAATATGAATATGAACATAATAGCACAACATATTCAAGAATAAGACTCCTCATTTGCCAGACGGAATAACCATCACAGTTTTACTTGCCTTCACCGGAAGTTTGGGCAAAATCCCTAAGAACGATCCGGAAGTCCACCACCTGTTTTTGACACCCAACTTAGTGCACCAAATTCACATAAAAAACCTCAAAGACAACACCGCACCTACGCGCAATCTCAAACCCCGCCGCGGGTAACAATTCTCCCCTCACCAACCAAACTGCAGCGGCGCTGCTTAACAATTCCATAACTTAAAAATTAAGACAGCAGTGGTGTCAAACAAAAACTCCAGAGACAACTACATAAAATTCCCCACAAGTTTTGTATACAATTTATGATTAAATTCTAACATCTAATTACCTCTAAACGGTCCACAAAATAAACCCTGCAATCTGTTTTTTTTTCTGTTTTGGGCAGCGACATACTCGAATTCAAACAGCGATAACTTTTAAAATATAATTCCGATTCAAGCGCATAAGTACTTGTTGGAAAGATAAGAGAAAACCCTACATGAATCTCATACTGATTAACACTAATTACGCACGAAAAAACCCCAGAAACTGCTAATACTGCTGCTGTTCATCCTCCTGAAAATCTGTTTTTTTTGGACAGCCACATACCCGGATTCAAACGATGATAACTTTTAATTTATAACTCCAAATTGAGCGCATAAATACTCGTTGGAAAGGTAAAACAAAGTTCTACATGATCCCCAAATTGATCCCCATTAATTTTTCACGAAAAAAACCTAGAAACTGCTAGAACTTCCGCTGTTCATCCACCACCTAAAATTCTGGACAGCCCCCTCTACCCAATCGCAAACGCAACATCTAATCAATTGAATCGCAGCGCAAATGAACAAGGGATGAACACAAAAATCACCTTGGATTCTCCCCCTTTCCTTCCTCCCTTCTTCCCTCCACCAAAACGATTGAAGACTCGCACCACGTGACGATGATCCGAGCGGCAAGGATTGGCACCTTGGGAGGAGGAGGTTGGGGGGGCGGCTAGGGTATGGTGGTGTGGCTGCAAGAATTGAGAGAGGAGGATATGCGCAGGGGGGCGGCGGCCAAGGTGTGGGAGAAGTGGGGGGGCGACTGCACAAGAGGGGAGGGGGTTAGGAGGGAGGCGGCTAGGGTTTGGGAGGATTAATGGGCCGAAACACCAATCGCGGCCCAACTAACCCACGCGACAGCTCCCGACCGCAACGCAAGCGTCAAACCAAATAAATTCTACTGCCCTAGTTGTGAATGTTTTTCACAAAATTCCAAATCCCCAAAACAACAACCGGATGAGGGAAAAAAACAAAAAGAACAACCCCCAACTTCTCTTCTTTGCAAACCGGGTATCACACTCTACCCCTCTTAAAAAGAATTCGACCTCGAATTCTGACGCTTCTATCGGAATGACAAACAAAAAGATTAATGAATCAACAACACTTACCCACAATGAAAAGTTCCGGGTACTTCTGCCGCATCAGCTCCTCAAGTTCCCACGTAGCCTCACGCTCAGACTGATTAGTCCATAAGACCTTGACATACTTAATTGATCTCTTCCTCAACACACGCTCCGAGAATTCCAATATACGCACCGAACGACACTCCAGAGTCAGATCCTGCTGCACCGCAATTGGTTCCATCTCAATCTGATGGTCCGGATCCCGCAAGAACTTCCTCAACATAGAGACTTGAAAAACCGGGTGTACCCCTGCCATGGAATCCGACAGTAGCAAGCGATAAGCCAGGCTGCCCACTCAGGCCAAGATAGTGAACGGTCCAATGTATCTCGGGCTGAGCTTCCCAGAGACACCGAACCGAACAACTCCCTTAGTGGGTGATACCCTGAGAAGGACTTGGTCACCCACAGCAAATTCCAGATCCCGCCTCCTCACATCAGCATAACTCTTCTGATGACTCTGAGCTGCCAAAATATTCTGACGAATTTCCCGAACCTTTTCAGAAGTTTGCTGAACCCAATCAAGACCAACCAGGGATCTCTCTCCCAAAGTCTCCCAGCACAGAGGAGAGATACACCGCCTACCATACAAAGCCTCGAATGGTGCCATCTTGATGCTAGCTTGGTAGCTGTTGTTATACGCAAACTCTGCCAGTGCAAGATGATCCTCCCAGCTACCCTTCCATGACAGAACACAAGCACGCAACATATCTTCCAAGGTTTGGATTGTTCGCTCCGACTGACCATCCGTCTGAGGGTGAAAAGCGACACTAAGCGAAAGCTTGGTGCCCAATGCACTATGGAGACTCTCCCAGAATTTGGATACAAATTTGGAGTCTCGACCAGAAACAATAGACTTAGGTACCCCATGAAGCCTGACTACTTCCTTCATATACAAGGGAACCAAATCTGAAGTTGAATCTGTGGTCTTCATGGGAATAAAATGCGCAGACTTAGTCAAGCGATCCACTACCACCCAAATAGCATCCTTGCCACGAGGGGAACGAGGTAGACCCACCACAAAATCCATGGTGATATGCTCCCATTTCCACTCTGGAATTTCTAATGGCTTCAGCAAACCTGCAGGCCGCTTATGTTTGGCCTTCACGCGCTGACATACTTCACAGACGGCCACATACTTAGAAATGTCAACCTTCATCCGCTTCCACCAGAAGTTTTGCTTCAAATCTCGGTACATTTTGGTTTCGCCAGGATGGACGGTGTAAGGCGTTTTATGAGCTTCTCGCAAGATATCCAGCTTCACCTCTGATTTCTGAGGCACACAAAGACGGCCCCTGAAACGAACCAAATCATTCTCATCAATGGTGAACTCCTGCGGTTTACCATCACCAACCCTCTTTCGAGCTTCCTGCAAAAGACGATCTTGCTGCTGAGCCGCACGCACCCTCTCCATGAGAGAGGATTGAATAAGCATCTGAGTCTCCTCGCTAGCGGTGCCGACATAACACAAAGTGATCCCCAAACGATCCAGATCAGCGATCAATGGCAAGGCCACCTTTGGAACCCCAGACCTGCTAAGGGCATCCGCCACCACATTAGCCTTCCCCGGTGATAATGAATGGACAAATCATAGTCTTTAATCAATTCTAGCCATCGACGCTGCCACAAATTCAGCTCCTTCTGAGTAAAAATATACTTGAGACTTTTGTGATCGGTGAAAATGTCACAAGCGTCGCCATAAAGGTAATGCCTCCACGACTTTAGAGCAAAAACCACCGCGGCCAATTCCAGATCATGAGTTGGATAATTCCCCTCATGCTTCCTCAACTGCCTTGAGCCATAAGCAATCACTCTGCCTTCCTGCATCAGCACACAGCCAAGACCAATACGCGAAGCATCCGTATAAACCGTGAAACGCTTACCGCTCTCAGGCAAAGCTAGGATAGGGGCATCCACCAACTTGCTCTTCAATGACTGATAACTGACCTCACAATCGCCGGACCAGACGAAGGGAACACCCTTCTCCAGGAGCCTAGTCAAAGGCTTGGCAATGCTGGAAAAATTTGGTACGAAGCGCCGATAATACCCAGCAAGCCCCAAGAAACTTCGGATTTCAGAGACACTAGAGGGTCTCCTCCACTCCACCACAGCCGCAACATTTTTGGGATCAACCGCAATACCCTGCTGATTAATCACGTGCCCCAGGAAAGCCACTTCGGACAGCCAAAAGGCACACTTCTTCAACTTGCCATAGAATTGATTCTTCCTTAGAGCACCCAGAACGAGACGGAGATGCTGCTCATGCTCGGCCTCGGTCTTTGAATAAATCAGAATATCATCCAGGAACACGACCACAAAGTCGTCCAGGAATTCATGCAACATCCTATTCATTGCTTCCATAAATGAAGCATGGGCATTAGTTAAGCCAAAAGACATGACTATGAACTCATAATGCCCATACCTGGTGCAGAAGGCGGTCTTCTCAATATCCTCCTCACGAATCCTCAATTGATGATAACCAGAGTTCAAATCAATTTTGGAGAACACCTGGGCACCCCTCAACTGCTCAAAGAGGACCTCAATTTGGGGAAGCGGATATTTATTCTTGATTGTCACTTGATTCAAAACGCGATAATCCACACACAGTCGCTTGCTTTTATCCTTCTTCTCAACAAACAATACTGGGGAAGCCCATGGAGACCTGCTAGGCCTAATGAAGCCCTTAGCCAGTAGATCATCCAATTGCCACTTTAATTCAATCTGCTCCTTTGGGGCCATTCGATACGGGGCCTTATGAATAGGCTGCGTACCCGGGATCAGCTTAATCTCAAAAGCTGCATCGCGCTCCGGAGGAATGCCTGGAAGCTCTGCCGGAAACACGTCAGCAAAGTCACACACCACCCGGATGTCCTGCACCCGTGAGGCTGCCTCACCCTCCACCACCATGGAGAAAAAGATTCCTGACTTCCTTGATCGGCGATCAGGAAGCAATTGCGCCAACAAGGATAGCGAGAACTTTGGGGAACTCCCCAAGAATACCACCTCCTTACCCGACGGCGCCTACAATAACACTGTCTTCCAGAAGCAGGATATAACCGCGCGATACTGGGATAACCAGTCCATACCCAAGATAACATCGAATGCCCCCAAGGAAATCACCACCAGATTGGCCGAAAAGACCTCATCAGCAAGAATGACAGAACACCCCTGACAAGCTGAGCAGCTACTAATGGAGCCATTAGCAGATCTAACCAAAATTGGGTGACCCAGCCTCTGCACCGAAAGACCAGCCCGCGACACAAAATCCTCCGAAACAAACGAATAGCTAGCGCCAGAGTCAAAAAGAGCATGGGCTGCAAACGAATCAACTGAAATCATACCTGTCACCACGTCTCCTTGCTCCCTGCCATCCGCAGCGGGTAGCACATAAGCTCCAGAAATACCCGCAGAAGAGGAAGCTCCCGGAGTGAAATTAACAGAAGAACCCCACTGAGCCACCGGATGAGGCTGGCGTGGAGCTCCAAACTGAGTTAGCACAGGGGTAGACGGTGCAGGAGTAGGCATAGCCTGATACTGAGGAAAACCCTGCATCGGCACGAACTGAGAAGTCCCAAGCACATAAAGCTGTTGTGGAGGAAGAGGAACTGAAAACTGCTGCTCAGCACTTGACATCATGTTGATAGCGCCCTGAGAAGAGGAGGAAGTCACCGACTCCCATCTGAGTTTCCCATTGGGATTCCTCCTACACACCACATCCTTGTGGTCCTGACTGCAGATAGAACACCTGCCACTCCACTGGCACTCTGCACGGCGATGCGCATCTCCACAGCGGAAACACACCAGCCCCAGCTTGGGCTTAGGAACGGCCCGAAACCTCTGAGTACTTCCTCCCGAAGTACCCGAGTCAGAAGATTTGCCACGGTGAGGATGGTGGCGCTGATGCTGAGACTTGCCCCTCTTGTGAGCTGGACCTCCAGTGTTGCCCCTCCTCGCGTCCTGGCTACGAGGCTGATCAACACCCGAAGACTTCTGCGACTCCATGGTATACTGGTGTTGCATCTCCACACCCAGCGCCTGCTCCACCGTGGTACGGAAGTCCACCAACGGAAAGGCCCCCAGTGCATGCCTGATAGAAGGCTTCAGACCCTGACGGAACTGGCTCGCCTTCTCCATCTCATTATAAGCCACATGAGGGACAAAGCGGACCATCTTGTTGAAGCCCACCTCATACTCTGTGACAGACTTCTTCTCCTGCTTGTAGGACTACAAGTCAATCTTCATTTTCTCCAGAAAGGTGACCGGGTAGAATCTCCTTTCAAACTGCCTGATGAAAACATCCCAAGATTGGACTCCTGGTGAGGAGGAGTGCGCTGCCTGCACGCCTCTCCACCAAATTTGAGCCTCTCCCTTCAGCAGCTGAGTGCCAAAGCGAACCCGATCTCCATATGCAATCTCGAAGACATTCATCTTATCCTCCACATAAGTCAACCAATCTGTCGCCTCGACCGGAGTTCCACTGCCATCAAAAGAATCCAACTTCATGCCCATCCACTGCATCAGAGAAAGACCACTGACTGGAAGAGGCACCTCGGCCCTGCCACCTGGAACAGCACCCGCAGGGACAGCGCCCCCGGGCACTTCTCCACCTCCAGCACCCTGAGCGCCACCCGCAGGGGCGACAGGAATGGCTTGCCTCAGAAGGGCCAACTCCTGCTGCATGGCCTGCATCGCGGCTAACATTGCCGCCGGACTCATCGAGTCCCCACTAGGAGCTTGCGGACTACCCCGAGCCCTACGAGGCGGCATAGCTGCAGCCACAGGGATGAGAATAATAAGTAAATGAGATAGGCATAGCATCTCTTCAGATAATGTCAAAGCTAGCACAGACAATAACATAATCATATCAATAGCAAGACAGAAATCCCATCCTACATGTGCAGTGTGTCAATTTATTACTACTCCACTTGCTAGGACCTACAGCCTAGGCTTTGATACCAACTGTAACACCCCCACTGGTCACACACAATGGATAATACCACAAACCCCACCCACCAAACTTACTCAACACAAGAGATGTAATAAAGAAAGATTATACAGCAAAAATCCGGCAGCACCTCCTTTGAAAACTAGCATAACAAGGAGGGGAAACATGAAGCTCATACAAGATATAACGACATATAATTCACATAGTAGAAACTAAAATGCAAAAGTGGTAAAACTTAATTATGACCCAACTAAAACAAAACAAATAGGATAAGGAACTCAGCCCACCCCAAAACAAACGCTCAACCAAGAACAAAGTAATACACTAGACTTGACCAACTCTGATTAACAACAGTATTAAGTGGTGGTTCCTTTATTTAAAGGTAAAGTGGTCGTGCTGCTACATCCCTCTATTCCCAAAGCAGAAATTAGGTGCCTGCATCAAACAATGCAAGATGCGAGATAACACATCTCAGCAAGTAAACATAACAACAACAAATAGGACATAGTAAATCAACTGTGCTTACACAACCACGTGGTTCAGAACTTCTTTCTTTTTTTCTGAACAGTAAATTGCAGAAAGTAAACAAGTAACTAAATACTTAAAGCCAAGAAGAATCACCATGTACAAGTCCAGATTATCCACATCCACATAATATATTCCACACCTCTCCCATGAATGCACAAGGCTACAGATGCAATAATGACTTCTGCCTCCATATCTCTAAGGATATGAAGCTGCACCATACCCCTTCTCAGGCAACATATGATGCTCAATGTACCGGTACGGTCGCACCATAAGATCGCGACGAAACTTCAATGCAATGGATGATGAGTGCATTATGCATGACAACATCATAAGTTCTTCCCAAATAAAAATGTACTAGTCATATACTTCCACCCATTTCCACATAATAACCACTTGAGTAACATGATCAAACCTCAACATATGAAATCCATGAAACATGAACATTCTCAAATGATGGTACTCAATAAACAAACAAAATATGAATATGAACATAATAGCACAACATATTCAAGAATAAGACTCCTCATTTGCCAGACGGAATAACCATCACAGTTTTACTTGCCTTCACCGGAAGTTTGGGCAAAATCCCTAAGAACGATCCGGAAGTCCACCACCTGTTTTTGACACCCAACTTAGTGCACCAAATTCACATAAAAAAACCTCAAAGACAACACCGCACCTACGCGCAATCTCAAACCCCGCCGCGGGTAACAATTCTCCCCTCACCAACCAAACTGCAGCGGCACTGCTTAACAATTCCATAACTTAAAAATTAAGACAGCAGTGGTGTCAAACAAAAACTCCAGAGACAACTACATAAAATTCCCCACAAGTTTTGTATACAATTTATGATTAAATTCTAACATCTAATTACCTCTAAACGGTCCACAAAATAAACCCTGCAATCTGTTTTTTTTCTGTTTTGGGCAGCGACATACTCGGATTCAAACAGCGATAACTTTTAAAATATACTTCCGATTCGAGCGCATAAGTACTTGTTGGAAAGATAAGAGAAAACCCTACATGAATCTCATACTGATTAACACTAATTACTCCCGAAAAAACCCCAGAAACTGCTAATACTGCTGCTGTTCATCCTCCTGAAAATCTGTTTTTTTTGGACAGCCACATACCCGGATTCAAACGATGATAACTTTTAATTTATAACTCCAAATTGAGCGCATAAATACTCGTTGGAAAGGTAAAACAAAGTTCTACATGATCCCCAAATTGATCCCCATTAATTTTTCACGAAAAAAACCTAGAAACTGCTAGAACTTCCGCTGTTCATCCACCACCTAAAATTCTGGACAGCCCCCTCTACCCAATCGCAAACGCAACATCTAATCAATTGAATCGCAGCGCAAATGAACAAGGGATGAACACAGAAATCACCTTGGATTCTCCCCCTTTCCTTCCTCCCTTCTTCCCTCCACCAAAACGATTGAAGACTTGCACCACGTGACGATGATCCGAGCGGCAAGGATTGGCACCTTGGGAGGAGGTTGGGGGGCAGCTAGGGTATGGTGGTGTGGCTGCAAGAATTGAGAGAGGAGGAGATGGGCAGGGGGGCGGCTGAACAAGAGGGGAGGGGGTTAGGAGGGAGGTGGCTAGGGTTTGGGAGGATTAATGGGCCGAAACACCAATCGCGGCCCAACTAACCCACGCGACAGCTCCCGACCGCAACGCAAGCGTCAAACCAAATAAATTCTACTGCCCTAGTTGTGAATGTTTTCCACAAAATTCCAAATCCCCAAAACAACAACTGGATGAGGGAAAAAACAAAAAGAACAACACCCAACTTCTCTTCTTTGCAAACCGAGTATCACAGAAGTTCTACAGTTACCTCTTGTGACGACATCGTCATCTCTGGACGGCTAAGCCCACACTAGAGAGGCCTAGCTCTGATACCAATTGAAAGTTCCCTTTGGCCCGGGAACAGGATCTGGATGTCGCCTAGAGGGGGGTGAATAGGCGAACAAAAATTATCACTTTAAAACTTAAATCTTACTCTACTCGAAGACAGAATTGCAGTGGAGTGAAGAACCCTTCGAGTAGGTTGCAGTGGAACTGAAGTTCCTGTCTTAAGAATATCCTACACTTCAAGGAAAGCTAGTACCACAAGTAAGCAGTGAAGTGCAGATATAAAAGCGAGTAAGACAGAGGGTCAGAATACAATACGGAACAGAGCTCACAGACGCAAGGATTTATCCCGAGGTTTGGCCAAGCTTGAAATGCTTGCCTAGTCCTCGTTGGAGTTAGCCACACCTGGGCTTGGAGTCTGTTTCAACTCCTTCCTCCGTTTGCTCAGATCTGTCAGAATGACAGATAGAGCCTTTCACTATGTTGAGTTGGGTTACAACAAAAACCGCGGCTGCTTACAAACTTCTTGATAGCACCCCGGCAGAGTAACACTACGCTCAAGACCTTGCTCTTGCTCTTAGCAGCACTTCTCCTCTCTCTAAAGGCTTATAGCTTTGCCTTCTACACAAACTAGAGAGATACACACAAGAGGGAGAGTGAGAATTGATTCGAGTGATGTCTACACTTGTTGGCTGCGCTTATTCATTGCTTGAGGCGCCTAGGGGTCCCTTTTATAGGCACAAGGGGCCTAGGAGCCGTTGGAAGCAATCCAGGAAGGCAAATCTTGCCTTCTGTCGGGTGGCGCACCGGACAGTCCGGTGCACCACCGGACACTGTCCGGTGCCTGATTTCCTTCCATAAATGGCGCCATCGACCGTTGCAGTCTTGGAGCCGTTGGCGCACCGGACACTGTCCGATGCACACCGGACAGTCCGGTGCCTCCATTTGACCGTTGGCTCGGCCACGCGCCATGCGCGGATTGCACGGCCGACCGTTGGCCCAGCCGATCGTTGGCTCACCGGACAGTCCGGTGATTTATAGCCGTACGCCGCTGACTTCTCCCGAGAACGGCCTGTTCACCAGAGTTTAGCCTGGCGCACCGGACACTGTCCGGTGCACCACCGGACAGTCCGGTGTGCCAGACTGAGTTGAAATTGACTGCTCATAGCCAACACCATTCCTTTTCTTTTCTTCTTCTTTTCTTTCTGTTTCCAGTACTTAGACAAACCATGTTAGTACACAAAAACAATGTATTAGGTCTGGAAACATACCTCGTGCCTGTATTTGTGCTTTACCCAATTTTAGCATTTTGCACGTTTTGATATTAATGTGCAACTCCAAAACCTCAAGTCAGCTTGACTTGATCTAGATTGATATGTCGGAGTTCCAACACCCTGCAAAGGTCATATAGAATGTATCCAAACATAGGAACAACCCAAACTAAAGATCAAGGTGAACTTAGCTCTTTTGGGCTGCTTCCAGTTCTGGTTTTGACGCTGCTTCTTCTTCTAGTGACCTTGTGCACTTCTTAGAGCTTGGTCTTGAGCCTTATGACTTACACCACATAACTATAGACATTTCCTCATTGGTTGTAAGTCACGTCCTTATGTAGTGATCCTTGATGTGTCGTAGCTGTTCTCAACTCGATCACCCTTGACTTTGCAAGCCTTCTTCTTCACCCTTGGCTTTGGGTTCCTCAGCCTCTTTGACCTTCTCCCGTGCACTTGGTACCTCGAAGCTCTTCTTGCCTCCGTCCTTGGCTTGATCAGTTGTCTCCGAGCTGCACACCCGAGTCTCACTTTATGCAATGTCCACCTTACTTGTGATGCCCATTATCTATCCATCATCTAGTTCTTGGACCATCACATTTGTTCACTTGTGTTGAACCCTGTTAGCTTTACCTTAAGCACCTGTTCAACACTTAGTACACTTGTTAGTCCTTTAATTGAGTTGTCATCCAAACACCAAAACTCACAAGAGAGCTTCCAGGTCTTTCTAGCAACGGGAGCAGCGAGAACTTGACTACTCAAGAGAAGGATGAGGAAAGAAGTTCTGGTAGAGTTGTAGAGAGAGAAAGTGAAAAACATAGACTTGTTCCAAAGGATTTGCCTGAGCAGGCAAGGCACCAGATACAGAGAACAGTGGCCAAGTTAGCATTCCAACCTCTTCATCAGGCCTATATCAAATTATGGAGGTAATGACAAAGCATACCCCCATGATGCTTTTGAGTCCTTTGGTGTTGATTTAGTAAATTTTGCTCCTCCACTAAAGCAGGCTGGTACAATGATCTTGTCTGACGACACATGCGATGGCAACCTGGGGAAGTGTCGAAGGGGTTTACTCGCATAGTGAAGCCTATTGATGACATTTTCAACAATATATTCAAGGAGGCGAGTACTAAAGCTACTAGGAATTCATCGAAGGACGACAAAGAGGTAAGCATAGAAGAAACTAGAATAGCAGCCGACTGGTAGCCCGCTAAATTATCGACGGAAATCGTTTTGGGGAATGGTGAAGAGGAGAGCGACAAAGATAAAGAAGAGGAGTTGATGGACGAAGATGAAAATAAAAAGAAAGAGAGAAGAAAAAGGATGCTAGAGTACTCTAAATTGCCCTATCATTCGAAAGAGATAAGAGGCCAGAGAAAGCTATGTTTACACTCCACCATGCTTTTAATGAGAATTGGGCATCAAAGAAGCGATAGAGCTTCGAAATTATATAGAGGGCATGGGTTATTGCACAAGCTCCATGGTTTTTGGGGTGGAAAGGAGACAACATTAGAGAGCATTCTAAACACTACAGAGATTGAATCTGTGCACAATATCATAGGTAGCTTCGTAATGCAAAGCTTGAACATCAACTAACCAGGTTGAACAAGCAAGATCATGTAGAATATTTGGCCTACACAAACATCAAGGTTCTTACACTATTTCTCACTTATTTTGTTTTTGTGCCACAATCCCCCTCTTATCGTGACCTTACATGTTACTTTGCTCTTGTTCATTTTAGGGACTTATACTTAGTAAAGCTTTGAAGGAACAAGACGAGCGTTGAAGAGTGGAGTTTAAGCATGTCTATCTTCCAACTACCGAGGGAAGTCATCGATCTTCATAAATACAATGAGGACAAAGAAATCATGCTGAATACATTATTGGAGGATCTTATAGAGAGTTAGAAACAATTAAAGGATGTGCGCAAAGAAAAGAGTGAGGCCCTTAGGGCAATGGATACAAAGGACAAAATGATAACGAAGCTTGAGGCTAAAGCCTCGAGAATCGCTGAAGAACATGCTAAGTTGGTTTCACGTCTTCAAGACCAAATTGTCGAAGCTTCAAAATTATCCAACGAGCATGGACATCTAGTGTCGCAACTTCGAGAAGAAGTTGCTGAAGAGAAAAAGGTTGAAGACATAACAAAGGATAAATTTGTGCTAGAAGAGACAATAATGACTTTAAAGTTTAAAATTGGCATGTGTTACATGTATGGCTCACGATGTGCTGATAAAATTAAGAAAATTATTTCTTCGATCGGAGCATGGACAAAGAAGATTACATACAAGGATGGTGAAATTATAGAGGCGTTGAAACGGTTTGTCGAATATATGGGCAAATTTGGAGAAGTTATCGAAGTCTATGGTGATTACTATGCTCTAGCTAGCGTGTTTGGATTGTTAGTATCTTGGAGAAAGCGGGGTGCCCCCACATCAAAACCTTTGCTCACCCTGACTTTGACATTAAAGTCTATGATATCAAATCTCCTTCTCAAGAGGCCTCTAATGTAAGCAAGAGTTTTTTTACACTAGTGTGGAGTAGAGGCGGCAAGGATATTGCTAAGGTCGAAGGTGAGACCAACATGAAGAAAGTTGGTTAGCAAATTTCCTTCATGTAAGACTATGACTTTTTCATTCTATAAATGACTTTCATGCTTTCATTACATCTTGAGGAGATGGTGAAGAACAACATCTCACAAAGCATCCACTATCGAAGCAAAGAGGAAGAAAGTAGAGAACACCAGAGCAATTGTCAAAGATGCCACTGCTTGTCAGTCAGAGAAGGTGTAATGCCCGCATGAATGCTTGGCAAGTCTGCTAGAACAAAAATTAAAATGTTCACATCTGGACTTGCAAACCTATGATGCATGTAGTGTGCCCAAAGGGAACAACACAAAGTTACCTTCCGAAAAAGAACAATTTTATAGAGACAAGATTGAAATAATGCTTGACGTAGCAGTTCTTGAACTATACGATGAAGTTGCTTTTGTTGTAATGAATGAAGATACTCAAAAAGCATGATGATGTGGTTGTAACATATTTGTTGATGGATGAATGTATTTTATTGTCTTTCTTTTTGCATTGTTGTGCGTGAAATCATGTGATGTTAATTTGAGCAAAAGGTGAAAATACCTTCCCTTCTTTCACACATGATGACGTGAAATGGTAGACGAAGCTAATTATTCATAACATGGCATTAGATTAGTTGAGATTCAGATTGTGCCCATGACATGTTTACCATTAGTTGATGTTTTCCTTCTATTTAGAGGACTTCAAGGATTCTTTTTACTTGGAATCCTTTCTAAGGAGCTCGAATGATTTCAAGATTTTACCTTCTCCCGAAGCAGATCAGAATATCTTCTGCCTATCTTAAATTAGTAACCAAAGATATCTTTGGATCCTAACTCTTATTTTGAAGTACTTCAAGATTTTTTCTGACTTTGCCTTCTTCTTGAAGGACTTTGAAGTCTTTTTACCTTCTCACTTCTATTTATTGTCGAAGGGTAATTCTTAATCCTATCTTCCATCTAAAGGACTTCAAGATCTTTTCTTGACTCTGTCTTCCATCTAAAAGACTTTGGAGTCTTTTCTTGACTGTACCTACCTTGTGAAGAAGTCTTTGCACCTTCTTACTTTTACTTAGTGATGAAGGGTATCCTTTGATCCTGCCTTCCATCTAAAGGACTTTAGGATCTTTTTTATGACTTTGTCTTCTATTTGAAGAACTTCGAAGTCTTTTACACTCAAAGGCGCAACCACAAAAGAAGATTGTTCCTTCTTTTGGGGGATGGTTGCCCTTATATTTATTGGGCGATTACAATTTTTACAAAGATGGTACCATTAAAATTCCTACTCTCTGCCTTTTTTATGAATAACCCCCGTAAGGAAAAATGGTGTTATCTTGAAACAAAAATGAAAGAATAAAAGAAAAAGAAACATAGCTAGGTATCTATACATAATAACCTTGGAAGCCGCGTATTCTGCAACCTCGGGACTTTATTTGTCTCCATAACCTTTAGCCTATATAATCCGGGTCAAAGCCGTCACGAGGAAGGGCTCTTCCCACTTGAATTGTAGTTTGCCTGTGTTGTTTGGATTTGCTATCTTTCAAAGGACAAGATTTTTTGTAGCTATATGTTTACGTTTTACTTTTTCGTCCCTCCATTTCCTTATTTTTATGTGCCTAGATTTATGTTTCGTGTTCATACGAGCTAGAATAATTCATATCCAATAATAATAAGTCAGATTTCAACATATATTGCATGTAATGTATAGACAGGTTGGCTAGTAAAAAGAAAAAAAAGGACGTAGGGCCTAGTGATCAGCACAGGCATGCAGATGCAGCGCACATGCGAACGTAACAAACAAAGCAACGCGCCCACGCTAGCGGTTTCCATTTCCGGCCCTGCAATCCTGCACCGGCGCGAAAGCCCCCTCACGGCCTCACCTCCACTCCGGTGATGGCCGCCTCTCTTTTACTTCTCAGTGCTCACGCCGTCCATATGGTCCACTAGTTGCATCGACTCCCGTATAAAGATCCACACCACTTGAGCAGCAGCTAGCTCAAGAGAAGGAGAAGGCTGGAAGTGGGTTCTTGCTTGAGCTGAGCTCTTGCTGCCCTTGGATCTGTTTGGGAGTGGAGAACGGAGTATGGGGCGCGGCAAGATCGAGATCAAGAGGATCGAGAACTCTACCAACCGGCAGGTGACCTTCTCCAAGCGCCGGACCGGACTGGTCAAGAAGGCACGGGAGATCGGCGTGCTCTGCGACGCCGAGGTCGGCGTCGTCATCTTCTCCAGCGGCGGCAAGCTCTACGACTACTGCTCGCCCAGGACCTCGTCTGTCCATTGCCCTCTCATTCTTTTTATTCTTTTGCTTGTTTATTATCGTCCTTCTTCTTTTCTTCTGTGTGCAAGCAAAACTGATCGCAAAGACCCAAATTTGGTTTGTTGGCAGGCTGTCCAGGATCTTGGAGAAGTACCAGACCAACTCCGGGAAGATACTGTGGGGTGAGAAGCACAAGGTGCCCGCCCTTCAGATTCCCCTTTCCTTGACGGTTTGTTTCAGCGCCGCGAACAGATTAACGGTTCAAAATTTAACGGTTGAAATGTTTCAGAACCTGAGTGCAGAGATCGACAGAGTCAAGAAGGAGAACGACAACATGCAGATCCAGCTCAGGCCAGTGTTTCTGATTCAGATCTGCTCCCGATCTCTAGCTGCGCGCGTGTTCGAACCCAAAATGACCGTGCGGACGGTCCGGCCCGGAGGCCGGACGGTCCGCGGTCCGGACCGTCCGCGGTGGTGGCGCGGACGGTCCGCGCGTGCGCAGAGTCAGTTAGGGTTCCTAGTTTCTCGCGGGATTTGTTACCTAAAACCGCGGGATTAACTCGGAAATCAGTTGGAAGCGGATCCAGACCTCCCCCTTTATATAGATGAAGGGCTACGGCCGATTAAACCCCCAACAATCGATCAAATCCAGTCTATTACTCGTTTTTTACCTTATGCATTAGGAGTAGTTCTAGTCTAGTTCTAGTTTAGCCCTAGTTTAGCCTCTCGATCCCCAAATTCTCCGCCTCTCCTCGACTCTACGTCGATTAGAGGAGTCTAGGTCGGCCTGCCCGAGCCTAGACAACTCCTAGGATCTCTCCTCCCCGACGGGGTCCCTCCCGGGAGCGAGATCCAGGCGCCGCCGGCGATCCTCCGCCGCCCCTGCGCACGCGCGGACCGTCCGGCCCCAGGGCGCGGACCGTCCGGCCGTCAGGCAGGGAACCCGGGCTCCTGTACCAGGTCGCGGACCGTCCGGCCCTGTGCCGCGGACCGTCCGCGCCTGACCAGAGAGCACCTTCGCCTCGCGCCAGATCGCGGACCGTCCGGCCCTGTGCCGCGGACCGTCCGCGCTTGGCCAGAGAGTACCGCCGCTGGTTCTTTTGAAGTGATTGGCGCCTCCAAAAAGGTGTCAACATACTTTTTGGCGACTCCGCTGGGGAACTAGGTGTCTAGATCTGCTAAAAATCGGCCCATAAATGGCCGGTTCTAAGGATCACACCAAGATCTCCACTACCAACATCATCAAGCCGGCTATGGAGGCGCTCCCGGCTGATGACCAAAGGCCCTTTGAAGACCTCGTAATGCGCGATGAGAAGGAGGTGATGCGGCAATGGAACGAACAACGCGACAAGGAAGAGGCGGAACTGCTGCATAAACTCTCCGAACGGCGCAAGGAGGCGGCGGACAAGTACTTGTCACACTTCACGGTAGATCGCCACCAGAAGATCGTCCGTCAAGGGGAGATCGATATGGAATCTCTCCTACCTCCACTTCAGGGTCCCGCTGTAAGTACTCCAGACCTATCTCTTACGACTTTCATGGATCAACGAGGAGATCAGTTAAAGCAATATGTAGATGAATCTATTAAAATGCATTTACGTGCATACGAGAAATCAGCTGCTCCTAACTTTCCATCGCGAGAGTCTAATACAGTGCCACCCGCGTCAAACACATCGGCTATAAATGGGTCACCCTTGACCCAGCCATCATATGGTATGCCGATGCACGCTTTCGTGTCACCATCACAGCCGCAACCACTAGGCACGCGGCAGGTACTGGACGCGACCGGACCGTCCGAGCATCATCTCAGACAGTCCGGTTATACCGCGAACCGTCCGGCGTATTTCGCCGGACCGTCCGACCAGATGCAGGCCCGCACACAAAACACTCAGGTCGCACCATATATGGCCGGACCATCAGGATACAACCCTGAACACTTCGGGCCCATCACGGACCGTCCGGTGCATCACGCCGGACCGTCCGGATATGTTGCGGACCGTCCGCCATCTTACGCCGGACCGTCCGGATATGGCATGAACCGGCCAACGTATTACGCTGGACCATCCGACTTTACACGGGTCCATGCGCAGACTGCCCAAGTCACGCCATGTATGGCCGATCCATCCGGGTACAACCCTGGACCATTCGGCCCGATCGCAGACCGTCCAGTTCTTTACGACAGACGGCCTGGGTACGAGACTACCCACGTAGCACCATATACGGCTGGACAATCTGGATATACCTTCAGACCATTTGGCCAGGTCGCGGACCATTCGGCCTCTTACGCCGGACCGTCCGGATATGCATACGCAGAGCCGAGAGCTGCGCAATACGCACAGTTCCCACATTCATCGCAGCAACATTATGGTGCCCCACCAGCAACACATTATAATCATGCCATACCACCTCATGGACATAGGGCTGAATACTATTCGGCCACAAGAGAGCCTGAGGGGTATAGGGCAGGAGCTGGTGACATTAATAGGACACCTAACACACACCTCAAACATACCTGGGAGGAAAGCCGACAGAGTAATGTCAGGCAACCTGAAATCTCCACCCACAAACTCAATGGATGGTCGCCAGACATGGCAGAGAGGGTCAGAGACGAGGTAGCCGGGATGTTCAGGGACAAACTCGGTGTTAGTGTGTCAGGTACAGGGCAATCGTATCGGAAGCCTTATAGCCACCGATTCGACACCGTGCCATACCCACAGGGAACTAGAATACCAGACTTCTCTAAGTTTTCTGGTGAAAGTGGGAAAAGCACACACGAACATATAAGCCAATTCATAGCACACTTGGGAGAATTGGCTGATGGGGAAGCCTACCGCGTTCGTTTATTCTCGTTGTCCCTTACTGATACTGCATTTGCATGGTACGCTGCTTTGCCACCAAATTCTATTAACTCTTGGGAAGAATTAGAGCAGAAATTTCATGAGCACTTCTTCTCAGGAGAACATGAGTTAGAATTGGCTGACTTAGCTTCAGTCCGACAGGGGCCTGAAGAATCGGTTAATGACTATATCCGGAGATTCCGGGACACTAGAAACCGATGCTTTCAGATTCATGTCGCGGAAAAACAACTAACAGGGCTAGCTTTCAATGGGTTGCGACCCTACTTAAAAGAAAAATTAGATGGCACTCAATTCTTTTCGCTAGTGCACTTGCACCAGCGGGCTATGACATGTGAAAGCCGAAGTAAGGAAACATCAAAATCGGCTAGCCATAAGATGCATCTAGTGGGATACGATAACTCGGACGATGAATCCACGGATGTATACACCGCCGAACTGGTTTGGCCAGGGCAGGCTAAACCTTCACCATGTTCTGCTTTACAGTCGATTCGAAAGAATGGACAAGAAGAAGTTAAGTTTACGTTTAATGTTGCCAAATGCGATAAAATATTTGACGAGTTACTGAAAAACGGCAACATTAAATTAACTCATACTATTCCTCCTCCTGATGAATTAAAGAGGCGTGCTTATTGTAAGTGGCATAATTCCTTTTCTCATGCCACCAATGATTGTAATGTTTTTCGTCGACAGATACAATCGGCCATAAATGAGGGTCGATTGGCTTTTCAGGAGATGCAAGTAGACACACAACCCTTTCCTGTTAATACAATAGAACTCACATGCAAAAAGGTCTTGGTTCGGCCTGAAATGGCCGATAAAGGCAAAGGCAAGGGTATCGTCATTGGCGATCCCCGCATGTCAGATATATCACAAAAGGAGATTGCTCGAAAGGCTTCGGACGAGAAGGCTAAAAAGTCCGAAGACACTGGGGGGCAGGCACAGTTAATGAACCAAACACATCAGCCTAGCCCGAACATCGTAGATGGTCCGGCACCTACGTGCGGACGATCCGGTGCTCAGACAAACGGTCCGGCTAACTCAGCCGGACAGTCCCCCTATGACCAAAGGCGTCAACCTCTACATAAAGCAAGAAAAAAGACGCAAGGTCAAAGCACATATAATCGGCTGATCAAAGCCGATCCTACTTTTGATCAGTTGCTCTCCAAAAATGCTAGCAAAAAGACTGTTCCACGTGATCGGTCAACAAAGAAACCCTGGCCACCTGCTAAAACAAAACGGTTAAACAAAACGGCCCAAAAGGCGACACAACAAGCATCGCCTATTCATTCTATGAGACCAGGGTACTTTCCACCTATTTACTCATCGTCGGTATATTATCCTGTTCAAACATGGAATGGCACGATGATGAATCCATGGTACATGTATAATCCCTTCGTCTATCCAGACTGGGGGGCACCTCCATTCTATTCTTTTTGATCCATTGATCAAATGGTCATGGCCGAGAAAGATACAATCCGAAACGGCCTTTATATTGGTGCTTTATTGAATAAATCTCCATATCAAAAAGCCGGTGACTTACATCAGGTTTAGTTCATATGCTTTTGGTTCGTCAACCTTCACCAAAAGGCAGGGGGGCATATGTTCGAACCCAAAATGACCGTGCGGACGGTCCGGCCCGGAGGCCGGACGGTCCGCGGTCCGGACCGTCCGCGGTGGTGGCGCGGACGGTCCGCGCGTGCGCAGAGTCAGTTAGGGTTCCTAGTTTCTCGCGGGATTTGTTACCTAAAACCGCGGGATTAACTCGGAAATCAGTTGGAAGCGGATCCAGACCTCCCCCTTTATATAGATGAAGGGCTACGGCCGATTAAACCCCCAACAATCGATCAAATCCAGTCTATTACTCGTTTTTTACCTTATGCATTAGGAGTAGTTCTAGTCTAGTTCTAGTTTAGCCTCTCGATCCCCAAATTCTCCGCCTCTCCTCGACTCTACGTCGATTAGAGGAGTCTAGGTCGGCCTGCCCGAGCCTAGACAACTCCTAGGATCTCTCCTCCCCGACGGGGTCCCTCCCGGGAGCGAGATACAGGCGCCGCCGGCGATCCTCCGCCGCCCCTGCGCACGCGCGGACCGTCCGGCCCCAGGGCGCGGACCGTCCGGCCGTCAGGCAGGGAACCCGGGCTCCTGTACCAGGTCGCGGACCGTCCGGCCCTGTGCCGCGGACCGTCCGCGCCTGACCAGAGAGCACCTTCGCCTCGCGCCAGATCGCGGACCGTCCGGCCCTGTGCCGCGGACCGTCCGCGCTTGGCCAGAGAGTACCGCCGCTGGTTCTTTTGAAGTGATTGGCGCCTCCAAAAAGGTGTCAACAGCGCGCACTTCACTAGCTCGCTGTTCGTGTGTGTTCTTGTTGTGATTGTGCTAGCGTGTCCGTGACCTGTGACGGTGCAGGCATCTGAAAGGCGAGGACCTGAACTCCCTGCAGCCCAGGGAGCTGATCGCTATTGAAGAGGGCCTCCAGAATGGGCAGACCAACATGCGCGAGAAGCAGGCAATTATCCTTCCTCGTCCAGTTGCTCCTGAGCTTATTTAGTGTCGCTTGCAGCACACAAGCACGGCACAGTTCATTAGGGGAAGGGTTTTGTTTCTGATGTTGCTTTATTCCACTGTTGCTGTAGATGGACCACTGGAGGATGCACAAGACGAATGTACGAGCTCTAATCTTGAATTCTATCCTTTGTTCCTACTCTATACATCCTGGGATACTTTTTTTTTCTTTTTCTTTTGAAAGAAGTCGTTGAGTAAATTTTTTTTACAGCGCATCATTCAGAAAAGTTGTTGCAGCTTCGGGTCATTAACAGTCATTTGTGATTGGTTACAGGGGAAGATGCTGGAGGACGAACACAAGATACTGACTTTTAGGATGGTAATTCTCCCCATCTGAATAGCAGTTGAAACTTTGCTTGATCATCCTTCCTCCTTTCAACTCCTTAGCATAACTTATCAGTATGCAATATTCTAAACAAACTCAATGTTCCGAGCTAACCGAAAAAACTGCACAACCACGCTGAGCAAATTTCCAAGGACATGAAAATTCTTGTCTTGGGATTTCTAGTTGGAACGCAATTCTGCTCACTGATTGGTATTCAAGGTGATTTGTCAGACTTATTACCAACCCAAGACCAAACTAACCAGACAAATCGAAGACGAATTAGGACTTGTTCATTTACACCAATCCAACTTTAGATTAGTATATATTGAAATTAAATCCATGTCCCAAAATAATTCAAGTCTACTCAAAAAAATTATTCAGTTAAATCCATCATGGATTATAACTCAAGGGTTTAGAAAATTTTTAAACTATGGAACATGGATTCTATCCATAGCATGGAACAAATCCATGAAAATGTTACACAAGTTTATATTAGAATTCATGGATAAAAAATAACTAGCTTTGAAATATACATTGATTAAAATGTTAGATTTAATCCTACCATATGATTGGGTGTGAGGTATTGATTCACTCAATCCAGACCCTGATTAAATTCATGGTGAGATTTTATTCCTTGTAATCGAATAAAGTCGTGATTTCGTATACTATTACCAACCCAACACCTGGTGGTTTGCATATTAATTACTAAACCGCCTAACTCCCCTTAGGGCTTGTTCGGTTAGAATTGGATTAAAGGGATTGGAGAAGATTAAATCTCTTATTATTCAAAATTGAATGCAAAAGTATTCAATCCCCTCAATTTCCTCCGATTCCCATATAAGATATAACCAAACAAGTCTTTAAGGTTTGATCGGTTAAGAGTGGATGGAGGAGATTAAATCCCTTGCTAGTCAAAATAGAATAGAAAATAGATTTAATCCTTTCAATCCTAATGCAACCGAAAAAGGTTCAAGGAATTTCGGTTGTATGTATGGGTATCGGAGAGATAGAGAAATATTTTATCTATTTCTATTTAATTTTAACTAGCAGGAGATTTAATTTCCTTCAATCACTTCTAACTTTCTCACTGAACGAAGTTCGCACTTTAGTGAAGTTAACCTCATTCTGCAATTGCTGAAATAAATCTGAAAGCAGATTGTTTGCTGAAATAAATCCCAGCACCAACAGGCTGTTGATCTGAACGGCGGCATGAGGGAGCTGGAAATCGGATACCATCAGGTCCAGCACGACAGGGATTTCATTTCCCAGATGCCGTTCACCTTCCGGGTGCAGCCCAACCACCCCAACCTGCAGGAAGACGAGTAGCTACAGCCTGCTGGACAGTGTTCTGCATGCCGCTCTGAACTGAAGCTCCTCACCTGCAGCGTTAGCTGGGTATCTTTCTTTTCATGGCACCCTGGATGAAGTCTGTCAGTTGTTACTACGATGTGGTCTTGTCTTGTGCGTCTCTTTTGACTTTGCTGGGCTGATTTCCGTCCATGTAGTGTTGATGACAGCGTTAATTAAGACTGAAATGTGCAATTAAGTTGTAGCCCGTGCTTGCTTGGTCTCTGTTCTGGTTGGTGATGGTTGATGGAAAACAGAAGCAGCAGACAATCGATGTGAATGTCGTTCATTTGCCAATTCAACGTATATTACAAAAGATGAATTTCAATCAATCAACAAACAGCAACCCTTAGGTCTTGTTCGTTTGTGTCGGATTGCACCCAGAATCGTTTCAGCTAATCAAAGTTTATATAAATTAGAGAACTAATTCGGTTAGGAATCGTTCCGACCCATCAATCCGGCACAAACGAACAAGGCCTCAGCGTTGAATTCGATCAGAGGCGGGCGACGGCTCCAGCACTCACTCAGCTATTTCGCGCGGGGGGTGGTGGTGGGGACAGTGTCTGTCCACTGACCGACACAGACCGTGGCCATGCACGTACGGAGACCTAGACCAGACCTTAGCTTCCAAGAAGACGCATCGCACCAATGGAAGAGAGAACGGATAAAGATTGCTCACCCCCTCTCTTCTCCTTCGTTGTTCCTCTTGCAATAATGCAGCAAGAGCTTGCTAGCTCGAAGAGAGTAAGTGAGGTGGTGCTACAGCTGCTTCTAAAGCGTCGTCGTATAGATCAAACCTGGTGTGTGCTGTGTCTGTGTGTCTTATGTATGCAGGCTGCATGCCTTGGTTTTTATAGGGGTGCGGTGCGGCGGCACTGCAGGCTGGCATGCTAACCAAAAGCCCTACTAATTAACGCCATGGATTTTTTTCTTTTCTTTTCTGCGTTGTATTGTTGGACCGGTGATATGAAGACGAAGAAGCTAGCTAGGGACGGACGGAGGGCGCTGAGGCCTTCGCGCGCCCACGGGCAGTCTCGACCACCCCTTTTTCGTGCCTCCTGCGGAAGCGGAATAGGTTCGGTGCTTAGCTCGGCCGCGAGATCGAACAAGTGTGGGGGGTGGGGGGGGGAGGGGGATCGTACGTGTCGATAACGCACTGTACCGTCGTAATTAATGCACTTTGTTGTGTATTAGGCCTTGTTCGTTTGTATCGGATTGTATCCGGAATCGTTCCAGCTAATCAAAGTTTATATAAATTAGAGGAATAATCCGGTTAGTAATCGTTCCGACCCACCTGTTGGGGTCGTGCTTCGGTGCGCCGAAGGTCTCACACGAAGAAGTAGCTTCGGCTGAAGTCGTCTCCAAGAGATGGCCGAAGCTTCCTTTTTATGGAGCTTCGGCGTTTTAAACCGACATAGAGATAGAATGACCTTTCTATTCATATAGGTCTGAGTCAATGTTGTAAACATTTGTAAGGGGCATAATTGTAATTTGTCACAGGCTGTGACCTGTGCCTATAAATAGATGAACAGTACCACTGTACTGTTCACGCGAACCTGTCATCTTGTCTTCGCATCGCGCTTGTACCCTTGATTTCCTCAAGACCGAAGGTACATTTGTAATCTGAAGTCATTTATATTCATTCATGTTAATAAAAATGGAAATGACTCTATGCTAACATTTGAATGTTCATTTTATACCTCATGATTTATATAAATAATTCATCTCTCGTTCTTATGTTTACGAAGGTATGTCCTTCGTAACCTTCGTCCGAAGATTCTTTATATCCTGAAGGGATATAACGAAGTGGAGGACGAAGGACTTTAATATTTAACATTTTCTGTGTTGCCTTGTTCTTAATTCTTAGCATTTGAGAACAAGCCCCCAACATTGGCGCCCACCTCCGGTGAACTCACTTCCACTCTTCTGAGCTGATGGCTTCGTTCAACAATCAAGCTGGAGCTGCTTCGGCTTCGAAGCTGGTGCTCCCGATAACAGGCGGTTCTTGCTCAGAGCCGGCTAACAAGAAGCAGAAGAAGGAGGCTCAGAGAAGGGTGCAGCATGTTGGAGTGCAGGGACCTTTCATCAAGTCAAAATGGTCTCATATTCCGATTACCTTCTCTCAGGAAGACCTTCAGCTTAAGGATTATCCTCACAATGATGCTATGGTTATTTCTTGTGTGATCAAAGGATTTCTGGTCCACAATGTTCTAGTTGATACAGGCAGTGCAGCTGACATTATATTTGCTAAAGCCTTCAGACAAATGCAAGAGCCCGAAGACAAGATTCATGATGCTACGCACCCTCTTTGTGGCTTCGGAGGGCGGCAGATTGTGGCCCTTGGGAAGATTACCATGCCCGTAACCTTCGGATTTGTCAACAACACAAGGACTGAGCAAATTGTGTTTGACATTGTTGACATGGAGTATCCTTATAATGCTATCATTGGTCGTGGAACTCTTAATGCTTTCGAAGCAATTCTTCACCCAGCTTATCTCTGCATGAAGATACCTTCGGACCAAGGACCTATTGCTATTCATGGAAGCCAGGAAGCTGCTAGAAGGGCCGAAGGAAGCTGGACTGATTCCAAGGCAATCCATAATATAGATGGAGCTGAAGCTTGTGAACAGTACAAGTTCAGGAGGGAGAAGGCAGCTTCAGCGGATCAGCCGAAGCCTATGTTATTGTGTGAAGATGTAGCAGAGCAGAAGGTGTTGTTGGGCTCGCAATTATCTGAGGACCAGGAGAAAACCTTGATAAGGTTTTTATTCAATAACAAAGATGTCTTTGCATGGTCAGCTAATGATCTCTGCGGAGTAAATCGGGATGTTATTGAACATTCGCTTAATGTTGATCCATCCTTCAGACCCCGAAAGCAGAGGCTTCGGAAAATGTCTGATGATAAGGCCGAAGGGGCTCGCAATGAAGTGAAAAGACTCCTCAGTGCAGGAGTAATCAGAGAAGTGAAGTACCCAGAGTGGCTAGCTAACACTGTTATGGTGAAGAAGGCCAATGGCAAGTGGAGAATGTGTATTGATTTCACAGATCTCAACAAGGCTTGTCCGAAGGATGAATTCCCGCTGCCAAGAATAGATTCTTTAGTTGATGCAGCAGCTTCTTCGGAGCTCATGAGTCTCCTGGACTGCTACTCAGGCTATCATCAAATCTGGATGAAGAAGGAAGATGAGCCGAAAACTAGCTTCATAACCCCAAGTGGTACATATTGCTATCTTCGGATGCCTGAGGGGCTCAAGAATGCTGGAGGGAGTTTCAGCAGAATGACTGCGAAGGTTCTCCAATCTCAGATAGGCAGAAATGTGTTGACCTATGTTGATGACATTATCGTAAAGAGCACGAAGCAAGAAAATCATATTGCTGATTTGCAGGAGACCTTCGCCAGCTTCAGACAGGCTGGTCTGAAGCTGAATCCAGAAAAATGTGTCTTCGGAGTGAAGAAGGGCAAATTTCTTGGATGTCTGGTTTCAACGAAAGGAATCGAAGCTAACCCAAATAAAATCGAAGCTATACTTCGGATGGAGCCACCAACCACAAGAAAGGGGGCCCAAAGATTGACAGGAAGGCTGGCATCTCTCAACAGATTTATATCCAGATCAGCAGAAAGAAACTTACCATTCTTCGAGGTGCTGAAGTCAGCTGAAGTCTTTCAATGGGGCCCAAGTCAACAAAAAGCCTTCGAAGAGCTGAAGCAATATCTAATAGATCTCACAACATTAACTCCACCAACGCCAGGGGCTCCTCTGCTGTTGTATGTGGCAGCTTCGCACTCAGCGGTAAGTGCGGCGCTTGTTCAGGAAAAGTTTGATGGACAAGCCAAGAAGCAGGTCCCAGTGTATTTTGTATCTGAGGTCCTCGGTGTCTCAAAGAAAAATTATACAGAGCTGGAGAAGGTGTTGTATGCCGTTTTAATGGCATCCAGGAAGCTTCGGCATTACTTTCAGGCATTCAACATTATTGTTCCCTCTTCGCAGCCGTTGAAGGACATCATGAGGAACAGAGAAGCTACTGGGCGTATTGGAAAATGGGTTGCGGAACTTAATGAATTTTACATTGATTATGTGCATAGGTCCTCAATTCAGTCTCAAGCATTGGCAGATTTCATTGCCGACTGGACGCCAGGGGCTCAGGACGAGGAAGCGAATAAAGATGCCGAAGCATGGACAGTGTTTTGTGATGGCTCTTGGGGAACCTTCGGAGCAGGCGCAGCTGCTGTGTTGGTCTCTCCGTCCAAGGTCAAAACTTGCTATGCAGCAAGACTTGACTTCAGCTGCACAAATAATATTGCTGAGTACGAAGCCTTGCTCCTGGGTCTTCGGAAACTAAAGGCAATGGGGGTCAGAAGGGCGATCCTTAAAACTGATTCTCAGGTTGTTTCGGGTCATATTGACAAAAGTTGCAAGGCTAAAGACCCGAAGCTTGAAAAGTACCTAGACACGGTCCGAAGGATCGAAGCTTCCTTCGAAGGATTTTCTGTTAAGAATATCCCTCGAGGGCAGAATGAGCATGCTGATTTGTTGGCCAAGTCTGCAGCACAGAGGCTACCGCTACCTTCGGACGTGTTCTTTGAAACAATAAAGGCACCTTCAGTGGAGCTACTTGAAAGAGCAGTCCTTAACATTTCTCCTATCTACAGTGAAGATTGGAGAACAGAAATAATCTCTTACCTTCAGGGAAACTTTCTATCAGATGACGAAGCTTATAATAAGAGGATAGAGGCAAGAGCTCGTCCCTATGTTATGATAGAAGGGGAGTTATACAAGCATGGAGTTTGTGCCCCGCTGCTCAAGTGCTTGTCTAGGGCCGAAGGTATAGAGTTGATGAAGGAGATACATGCAGGCCTGTGCGGATCCCACATTGGATCCAGGCCGTTACTTGGAAAAGTGTTCCGCCAAGGATTTTATTGGCCGAAGGCAGCTTCGGATGCAGCGGAGTTAGTCCAAAAGTGCGAAGGTTGTCAAAAATGTGCAAGAGAACAAAAACAACCTTCGTCGTTAACACAACTGATACAACCCATCTGGCCATTGCAAAGGTGGGGCCTTGACTTGTTGGGTCCATTGCCACCGGCCCAAGGGAACCTAAAATATGTTATAGTAGCTGTGGAGTATTTTTCCAAGTGGATTGAGGCAAAGCCATTAGCCACAATAACTTCGGCCACCGTCCAAAAATTTTTCTGGCAGAGTATTGTCTGTCGCTTCGGAGTGCCGAAGGCTATCACTGTAGATAATGGAACACAGTTCGACTCCGAAGATTTCAGAAATTTCTGTGATCAAATTGGCACGAAGATCCACTTTGCATCAGTAAGGCATCCGGAGTCGAATGGACTTGTTGAAAGGGCCAACGGCATCATAATGACAGGAATAATGAAGCTAATTTTTAACCAACCAAGGGGAAAATGGCCAGATCAGTTGACCAAAGTGGTGTGGAGCCACAATACAACAACATCAAGGTCTACAGGCTTTACCCCATTCAAGTTATTATTTGGTGACGAAGCAATAACTCCAGAAGAAGCTAAAGCTGGATCAATAAGAGTGGTAGCTTCGGCAGAATCAGGTGCCGAAGATACTTCTCTTGTGGAAAAAGATGCCTTAGAAGGGATCAGGCTTCAGGCCGTGGAAAACATCAACAAATACCAGGCTGAAACAATCAAATGGCGAGATAGAAAAGTCCGGCTAAAAAATATTGAGCCAGGACACTTGGTGCTTCGGAGAGTGGCCAACCCGGATGCAGTGGGCAAGTTGCAACTGAAATGGGAAGGGCCTTTCTTAGTAGCATCTTCGTCAAGGCCTGGTTCGTACAGACTGAAAGACATGGATGGCAATGAAATTCCAAGATCTTGGAATGCCGATGAGCTTCGGCGGTTCTATGTATAACTTGATGTAATTTTATCTTTTCTTTTCTTTTTTATGGCACCCTTTTCCTTTCTAAAGGGGGAGAAAGGTTTTTAATGGGGCCATCATATGTAATTTTCCTTTTTAGTTTTATAAGAGTAAAATCCCCCAAAAGATGTAAATGTAAAAGCTGAGAGCGCACCATCGAGTGCCGAAACTGAAAAAGAGAAAAAAGCTCCGAAGACGTCCCTAAGGGGATGCAGAGCTTACAGCGAAAAGTCAACGCTGATTCCGCCGAAAGTAAAAGGCGAAGAAGCTCCAAAGACGTTCCCAAGGGAATGCAGAGCTTATACCGTCTAAGTAAAAGACGAAGAAGCTCCAAAGACGTCCCTAAGGGGATGCAGAGCTTACAGCGAAAAGTCAACGCTGATACTGCCTAAGTAAAAGGCAAAGATGCTCCAAAGTCGTTCCCAAGGGAATGCAGAGCTGAAGTGTGGTCGATTCTAAAGGAGTAATCGTTGAGAATGTGGCTTCGGACATTCATTCGCGCATTGCATTACATCATAACATTTGCATGCATAAGCATTCATTCATAGCATCTGTGTACCAAAGTGGTTGCTTCGGCAGAAGGGAGAATTGGCTTTTTATGAATCGTTGTGTAAAAGAAAAGTTTTGGAGAAGAGGTTTTTATGATTCGTTATGCTATGTTATGTACGAAAGAGAAAAGCTTCGTTGCTCAGCTTCGTTGTATACAAAAGAGAATTGGTCTTTCATGCTTCGTTGTGTACGAAAAGAAGGGAAGGTGTTTTTTCGCCTTCGGCTCAAAATACTGATTTCGTCCACACCAAAGCGCCTCAAGCGAAGGGTAAGAATATATTACAAGGTATGTACAAGGTTCCTTGAAGACAGTCTAATTGTATTTACAAGAATTGTTACAAAAATATCCTGAGTTTTTTTTATAGTATATTTCTACTGATCTTCATTAAGTTTCAGCTTCGGCAACAGCTTCGGCGACATAACTTAGGCGTCATCTTCACCTTCGTCATCCTACATAAATCAAGGAATTATAAGTAAAAATCAAGAACAAAGGAAAAGGTAACTCCGAAGTATCATTTCTTACTGGTTCAAGATGACTTCGTGCTTCGTCTCCAGCTTTCTCCCGCCCGCCTTTTGTCCATATCATTTTTATAAATCTATTGGAGATACTTCGGGCGAGGTCAGGCATATCATCTAGGATTGATGGAGATAAGGTGAAGTTGGGCCTGTTGACAATTTTTCCGTGTCCGCAGCCGGCCCTCAGAAATGCAGCAGCAGTACCCCGAGAAGCCACCCAGGCACAGAAGTCACCATGCCCAGCTATGACTTCGTCGAGCTCGTCAATCTCCCCCTCAATATGTTCGAAGGTCTTCGGCAGATCTTCAGCTGAGGGGGTGAATTTTTCACTACTGGCTCCAACTGAGTAAAAAATCTTTCTTAGTCGTTGAATGCACTTGTTGCTAAATTTCAAGCAGTTTTCTTGAAGATTTGTCAGTAGTTTTCTCAAATCTGAATTTTGCTGAGCTTCGGTTTCAAGTTTTGCAGTAAGATCTTGTTTTTCTCGTTCGAATTGCTCAGACTGGCGGAGAAGCTTCGTATTCAGTTCTGATATTTTTGCTTCAGCTTCCGCCAATAAACCTTCGGTTGCCTGGAGCTCAAAGTTCTTTTTCTCGAAAGCATCTGATTGCTCCTTTATTTTGTTTTCCAAATTTCCAATTACAACTTCATGCTTTTTATCTTCAAGATCTTGTTGCATTTGCAAGGCTTTGCTCAGTAGCATACTCTGTACGAACACAACCTTCGTCAGACATGTTTTTATTAGAAGCAACAAAAGCTAAGTGGCAAGTTGTTCACCTTGAAGTTGGAGTAAAATAAACTACCAACGACATGTTGTCGTCGGTAGCGGCTGATGTCTGACTCTAGCTTCGGAAAACCGATACTCTTTGATAGAGTACCGATTACCCTAGCTCCAGTCTGGTCTCGAATGCAGCCTAGCTTTTCATCATCCACACCTCCAAATAGGAGAGCACCTGGTTTGTAGCCGCAAGATTTCGCATACTCTTTAAGTTCTTCCATTTCGTCCTTTGTCAGTTTTTGCCCAATTAAATTCTGAAAGGAGTAGGCTTCGTCATCCGAAGTATCTTCGGCTATTTCTTTTCCTTTTTCAGGCGCTGTGGCCATGGATTTTTCAGTAGCAGCACCGGCTTCTTCTGCATCTATGTCTTCCAAAATTTTGTTAATATCCTCAATGGTTGTTTCTAAATTAACCTCTTCGGCTGTAGCGGCTTCGCTAGCCGCGACCTCCGAAGGGGCGACTTCAATGCTCTTGGTGCCTTCGGCAGCTGCTGTTTTCTGAACTGAAGCTCTTGGAGGTGTCTTATCGATAACTTCAGTTACCGTAATGATTCTTTGCCGTTTGGGTTTGCTTATCTTCGCCTGATCCGGCTCGTCCACCTTTTGAAAAAGCTTCGTCAGTTGGAGCCCTAATGGACTTAGCTTCGTGGGCATAGGTTCAGTCATTACCTTTAAAATTTCTTCCACGTCGCTGGTAGAAGGCGGTGTGGGGGTCCTCTCTTCTTCGGATATTTTCCGTTTCGGACTTGATATTTTCCTTTTCTTCGGGATTTTCTTCTCTGCTGCTGGTTGCTCTTCACCCTTTGTCAGAATTTCAGTTACTCTTTTTCTTTTGAGGCCCTCGGCACCCTTGTTCAACTGCTCGTAGTCTGGGTACTCGAAGCCCAGGGCATCAAATACTCGGTTCAGCCTTCGCTTCGGTCGGGTGCCGAAGGCTGCTGTCATTAATTGATCCTCCTTTTTGGAGTAGTTCCCCAAGATTTCATTGCACATTGTCTCAACTGTGTCTAACCACTCTTTGCAGGGTTTCTTAAAGTACTTCTTGAATTTAAAGTGATAGGGCAGACGGACCAGCTCCCCCTTCTTCTTTTCTCCCTTCAGCTTCGGCATTTCCCACTCTTTTAAAGTAGGGAAAACTCTGAATGCCAAAAATTCCTGAACTAGATCCCTGGTGCCAATATGTTTTGAAATGATTTCAAACTCACCCAGAGCAGCCCAGGTAGGACCCTTTAAGTCGCCGATGCGGCAGCGTGGCCTCGTCTCTCCGAAGATTAACTCCAGAGGGCTTTGTACCAATTTTTCCCTGTCTTCGTCAACTTTCACATAAAACCATTCAGATTTCCAGCCTGCTGGCCATTTGCTTCGGTAGCTAATGACGGGGCATTTTGTTGTCTTCCGGTAGGCAAAATTATAGCAACCGAAATTATCATGTAGCCCATCTTTTCTGGCCTTTGTCTGGTAGTGTAATTCGTGAACTCGGCAGAAGCTGTCGGCAAAAGGTTCCATAGCTTGGCTTCGGAGGGCCCAGATGTAAACATTGAGTCTAACGATCGCGTTAGGAGTCAATTGATGAAAAAAGATACCAAACCTCCTCAATATCTCTGCAATAATATTGTGCAGAGGAAATCTCAGCCCAGCCTTTAAAAAGCTTTTGAAAATAACAATCTCATCCTTCCCTGGCTTCGGGGTGGTTTCTTCTCCCCCGAAGCGGAGTAGCTTCTTTTGATCTTCATTGAAATAACCCGCTTTCACCATCTTCGAAAGATCGGCTTTTGAAACAGTTGATTTTCCAAAATCCAGGTGACTGGGCTTGCTGGGCGTAGCAATGTGGTAGTCATCTTCGGAGTCAGTCCCATCAATGTTTTCTTCTTCTTCGGCTGTTGTCGGGTTTGCTTCGGCAGCAGGTCTTTCTTCCGCAGTCACTAGACCGGAGCGCTGCATCGCTTCGGAGATGGGCACAGTGTCCGAACCTTCGGCTTCGTCTCCCTCACGTACAACTTTGGCAGTAGATCGCACTCGTGCCATGTGATTCTGAGTTTGGGGAAGTCAAAAACTTTTTTCTTTTTTCTTTTCTCCGAAGCTCTCCTTTCTGACGAAGCAAGCGTCGAGAAGGACCTTCGTTCGATTTTGAGAATCAAGCTTCGGCTATGGTGGAAAATTTTGGCAGCAAAACAGTGCAGATAGCAATGAATGCTGTGGTAACTTCACACCTACCCGCTTGTTTATATACTACCGCAGGTAAGAAGGCGAAGCGGCAAGATTTTTACACCAGACGGGCGGTTACTTGTACTCGCTGTGCAGTGGACCGCAAAGATCAAACAGTAACTCTGCAAGGTGGGCCTGGCACGTGCTCGGAAGCCGGATCGTTTCTCCGCAACAAGCTCAGGGAAGGTGTTTTTTGGACCTTCGGCTTCCCGAAGCTGAAGAGGCTCTTTTTTCACGGGTCAAGCTCGTTACGGAAAACGATCTAGCACCGCGAAAGGGGCTACTGTTGGGGTCGTGCTTCGGTGCGCCGAAGGTCTCACACGAAGAAGTAGCTTCGGCTGAAGTCGTCTCCAAGAGATGGCCGAAGCTTCCTTTTTATGGAGCTTCGGCGTTTTAAACCGACATAGAGATA
Organism: Zea luxurians; assembly: GCA_029449295.1. Lineage (NCBI taxonomy): Eukaryota > Viridiplantae > Streptophyta > Magnoliopsida > Poales > Poaceae > Zea > Zea luxurians. The sequence continues at coordinate 5,200,726 of JAOPSE010000027.1, read as the reverse complement.
GAATGACCTTTCTATTCATATAGGTCTGAGTCAATGTTGTAAACATTTGTAAGGGGCATAATTGTAATTTGTCACAGGCTGTGACCTGTGCCTATAAATAGATGAACAGTACCACTGTACTGTTCACGCGAACCTGTCATCTTGTCTTCGCATCGCGCTTGTACCCTTGATTTCCTCAAGACCGAAGGTACATTTGTAATCTGAAGTCATTTATATTCATTCATGTTAATAAAAATGGAAATGACTCTATGCTAACATTTGAATGTTCATTTTATACCTCATGATTTATATAAATAATTCATCTCTCGTTCTTATGTTTACGAAGGTATGTCCTTCGTAACCTTCGTCCGAAGATTCTTTATATCCTGAAGGGATATAACGAAGTGGAGGACGAAGGACTTTAATATTTAACATTTTATGTGTTGCCTTGTTCTTAATTCTTAGCATTTGAGAACAAGCCCCCAACACCACCAATCCGGCACAAACAAATAAGGCCTTATTGGTTTCAACACCGCCTGATCGGTCGCCGCCAGCCACTACCAGAAACGAGCGCTTTGCCGAGTGTCCGAAGCACTCGGCAAAGCCGTAAAAACACTCGGCAAAGAAGGCTCGGCACACAGTGTATCGGCAAAGCCTTCTTTCCCGAGTGCTTTTTCTCGGGCACTCGGCAAAGAGGTTTGCCGAGTGCCAGGCAACACTCGGTAAAGAAAAGCAGCCGTTATGGCGATAGGTGACGGAGACGGCGTTTTTGCCGAGTGTCCCGGTGACACTCAGCAAAGGAGTTACCTTTGGCGAGTGTGGTCGGTCAGACACTCGGCAAAGAACCCGCCAGGGAGGGTCCTCATGTCAGGTTCTTTGCCGAGTGCTAAGTACGGCACTCGGCAAAGCGTGCCTCTTTGCCGAGTGTCATAGACATTACACTCGGCAAAGAATCTATACCGGTGCCCATGTCTCTGTTCTTTGCCGAGTGACCCTGACACTCGGCAAAGAGGTGCCGAGTGTCACACTCGGCAAAGTGACCAGTATATACCTTTTTATTTGTTTTTTATATTCCATCCACACGAACAAAAGATATCACATATATATCACATATATACATCACAAATATCACCACAAACATAAATAGCCAACACAAACATAAATAGCCAACACAAACATAAATATCCATCACAAACATAAGTGTTCAACACAAGTATCCAATACAAACATAAGTCTCATACGTCTCAAGTTCTGACATAAGAATCAAACACAAACATAAGTATTCTACACAAGTTCTAAAGTCTAAACACTGAAAATATAACACTCATGGATGTGGGCGGTTTGACTGGTACTGCGTTGGGCTGAACCCTTCCGGAGGGTTGTTGGATGCCGCCCCAGATTGACCCTGCACAGAGAAGAGATTGCATGTGTTATACCAGATGCATTACCAACATCTAACTACAATTTTGATACTCACAGGAGTATGGAAGAGAGCAGGGTCAACTGGAGGGAACAATGGAGGTGGCAGAGCGATGCCCTGTGCGGCGCCAAGGCTCTGTATGTACTGGAACATCTCCGCCATCCTCTGATGATCTGCCAGGCGAGCCGCCTCCCGCTCCGCCCGCTCCGCCTCCCGCTCCGCCATCATCCTCGCTTCCATCTCGTGACGTTTCCTCCTCTCTTGTTCTAGTTAGGTCTGTAATATAACAAGTCAACGTTATAGTAACTCAAAGAGAAGGTATATAACTCAAGGAAGGACGAGTTACAGAAGCACTAACCTCAAGTTGCTGTATGCGATGCTATGAGCTGTCGTGCTGAGGTCGTATGGCTGGACTCGAGCCCATGCTCCTTGCTCTCACCTGAGACAGAGTGGGAGTGGAGAATGAGTCGATTGCCCTGTTGGCAATCCAGTACCGCCCATGTCTCTTGCCTCCTCCGACCCTCATGAGCACATCGGGGTCGATCGGCTCAGTGCTCGGATCATATTCTGGGCCATGGACCTCCTGCGCCATGGCGGTGTAGTCATGGAGGCGGCTGTAGACGGCAGGGTTGGTGTAGGCCTCGGGCCCGTCATCCGGGTTGTAGGTGACGCCGGACGTCGCCTTACCCTTATGGGCCATAGCATAGGCCGAGAAGGTGGAGCAAGGCCGGCCACCATGTGACGCCGACTGCAAGAAAACCAACGAGATAGTTAGAACTCTCCATCATATGTGTCCGGGTCTAAGTTGTAATCTTCATCGTTAGGAACAGGTAACCTCCTGTGCGGCGATACCTTATACACAACATCCCAACCCTTAAGATGTTCTTTCGTTTGACACGCATATGAGAGATAATACACTTGTGTGGCCTGTTGGGCCACGATATAGACATCGTCTCCTGGTAAGGTGGAATCTTGTCGAATTTCGACTATCCCAAGATTAGAATGTGTCTGTCTCGTCACTTGAGGGTCAAACCAATGACATTTGAATATCACTGGAGTAAGAGGTTTGGAACCATAAAAATTGAGCTCATATATTTCTTCGATTCGTCCAAAATAATCGACATTGTCAAGGCCGGGCATAAAGACTCCAGAACACGTTGTTTTCCGATTGGGCCGACTTTTGTCGTAGTCTGTCGTGCGAAAACGGTATCCGTTGATGTCATACCCAGAATATTTCTTGACCCTATAAGCAAAGCCGTTGGCTACTTGTCTCAACTCGACACTCATAGACGAATCTCTTTGGCCCTGCAAGTATTCGCAAGTTAAAAGACGCTAAATTGAGTTCAAAGACGTATGTCTTTTACAAACTAAGCACGTACCTTACGTTTGAACCAAGAAATAAAATCGAGCAACCCATTTCTCGCACCCTTTCTAAGAAGAGTGTCATATTCCTGTGGAGTGGGGTCCCTTGATCGACGCCAGAATTCATGAAGGAATTGTTCCATGTATGGCGTCACCTCTTCAAGGTTGGTCAATACATATAGCATGATATGCCACCACTCTTCATGTGTCAGGGTCTTGGTGGTCGAGCCACTTGCGCTTCCGAGTTGGCCTCGAAATATGCTAAGGTTCGATTCATTGTCGCCATCATTGTAACGAGGGGGTGGATTATGCACGCTCGGCAGTTTGTCACCATAATAAGTTGTTGTGAAGTTTGAGACCTCCTCTAGAATGTATGCCTCTGCAATGGAAGCCTCGATTTTGCATTTATTTCTACATTTCTTTCGAATAGTCTTTAGACATCTCTCGATTGGATAGCACCAACGTCCCTGCACGGGCCCCCCCATTCGTGCCTCATAGGGGAGATGAAGAATCAAATGCTGCATTGGATTGAAGAAGCTGGGTGGAAATATCTTCTCAAGCTTACACAGTAACACGGGTGCCAATCTTTCCAAGTCTGCAACCACGGTCCTAGATAACTCTTTTGCACAAAGCTGACGGAAGAAATAGCTCAACTCTGAAAGCGCTAGCCAGACATGCTCAGGGACATAGCCTCGAACCATCGCAGGAAGAATCCATTCAATCCATATGTGGAATTCATGACTCTTCATCCCTAAGACTCGCATAGTAGATAAGTTCACCCCCTACTCAGGTTAGCTGCATACCCATCAGGGAACATCAACATCTTGATCCACTGAAGTACTTCCTTCCTCTGGGCCCTACTTAGGATGAAATCAGCCTTAGGCCTTCTCCACGTCTTTCCACCACTTGGCGGCTTCATCTCTAAGTTTGGTCTATCACATAACGCTGCCAGATCCACTCTTGCCTTCACGTTATCCTTTGACTTATCAGGAATGTCCATAATTGTTTCTCACAGTGCCTCGGCAACATTCTTTTCAGTGTGCATCACATCAATGTTGTGTGGAAGGAGTAAGTCGTCATAATAGGGGAGCCGAGTCAAGCCAGACTTATGTGTCCACATATGCTGCTCACCATATCCCACAAAACCACCTTCTGTATTGGCCACGAGCCCATCTATCTGTTGACGAATTTCGGCACCAGTCATCGTTGCAGGTGGGCGGTCTGTCACTACGACACCTTTCGTAAAGTTCTTGATGTCTAGGCGGAATGGATGGTCAGCAGGGAGAAATTGTCGATGTTTATCGAAGGACGAATATTTGCCACCCTTTTTCAACCAAATGAACCTGAGAGCTTCCTTGCAAACTGGGCATGGGAACTTACCGTGAACACACCAGGCGCAGAATAGCCCATACGCCGGTAAGTCATGCATGGAGTACTGGTACCAAACATGCATTTTGAAGTTTGTCTTCATAGCTCGGTCATACGTCCATACCCCTTCCTCCTAGGCACGTACCAATTCATCGATCAAAGGCTCCATGTACACGCCCATTTTATTCCCCGGGTGTCCGGGAATTATCTACGACAAAAATATATTCTGCCTTTGAAAGCACACACCAGGGGGGAGATTGATTGGGATAACAAACACGAGCCAACATGTGTACGGGGCAGCGCTCATTCCATAGGGATTGAACCCATCTGTGGCCAACAAAACATGTACATAACGAGCCTCTTCGGCTTTCTCACGGTGAATGGCATCAAAGTGTTTCCATGCTTCACCATCGGATGCGTGCACCATCTTGTCAGGATTGTATCATTTTCCATTTTTGTGCCATGTCATCTGTTTTGCGGATTCCTCTGTCATGTACAGACGCTGGATCCTCGGTATGAACGAAAGGTGTCGTAGGATTGTCAAGGGAATGTTGAGCTGCCTCTTCTGTCCATCACCAGAGTCTACCTCCATGAACCTAGACGATGTACACTTGGGACAGTACTTTGCCTCCGCGTATTCTTTCCTAAATAGCACGCAGCCCTTCGGACAAGCATGAATTTGCTCATACATCATCTTGAGTGCACGAAGGAGTTTCTGTGCCTCGTACATGCTCTTTGGTAGAACGTGATCATCCAGAAGCAGGCTACCAATAACCGTCAACAAGCCATCGAATGCGTCTCTACTCATACTATACTGTGACTTGAACGCCATTACACGCTCAATGGCATCCAGTTGAGTAACCTTTGTCTGGCCGTGAAGGGGCTTCTGTGCCGCGTCGAACATGTCGTAGAACACTTTTGCAGTCGTCTCTGGCTCGTCATCCATACATCCTCCCGTGTACTGTGCTTCCTAATAGTCGTTCAACATATCCGCTACCCCAGCATCCGCGTCATAATCCTTGACACTTTGTCTCAGCACCTCCTCTCTCGTACGATGCGCTTCACCATGAAATATCCAACGAGTATAGCCCGACGTAAATCCATTCTTCCAAATATGTTCTACCATGGACTTCTTTGGTTTTCTTTTCCGGTTGGCACATTTGCTGCACGGGCATGGGACTAGACTCGCTCCTTTAGTAGCTTCGCCATATGCCCGTTCCACGAAATCATCGGTCTTTCTAATCCATTCAGTGGTGACATCGTTCCTTTCTCTATGGCCCGTGTACATCCACTCACGGTCCTCCATCCTCTAACAGAAAATTTCGGCAGCACCTCCCCTGCATGGGGAGGTTTCGAAATCCTGCAAATAAAACTATCAGCACGATGGCTAACATCCACACATAATTCAATGGCACGATGGCCGGCAATCAACAATACTCAATATTAACCTAATCATACACGTACATAAATTTAACACAAGAAAACTAAATATTAACCTAATCATACACGTATATAATCAACTCAATATTAAACCTAATCATACCCGGCGGGCGGGACGACGGGTCGTAGACGAGACGACGGGTCGCGGGCGAGACAACGGGTCGCGGACGAGACGGCGGGTCGCGGGCGAGGCGGTGGGGGCACGACGAGGGCACGCACGGTGGGGGCACGGCTGCGGCGGCTGCGGCGGCGCAGCAAGGGCGTGGGCGGGGACGAGGGCGAGGGCGCGGCCGACGCGGGCGAGGCGGCGCGGCGGCAGCGTGTATACGGCGGCGGCAGCGCGGAGTGCGTGAGAGTGAGAGAGAGAGAAAGAAGGTTACCAGCGCTATTTACACGCGCTTTGCCGAGTGCCCGTGATCTGGCACTCGGCAAAGATTTTTTTGATTTTTAAAATATGCTTTGCCGAGTGCCAGATCGCGGACACTCAGCAAAGACGCCTTTGCCGAGTGTCACCTGGGCGACACTCGGCAAGATTAATTTACACTTCTTTGCCGAGTGTCACCAAACCGGCACTCGGCAAAGCCTACTTTGCCGAGTGTCAACCGGCTGACACTCGGCAAAGTACATTTGTATTTTTTTTGGCCACCAAACTTTTTGTGGTTTGTTTCTACACTATGTAGACCTACATGTACCATTTGGGGACAATTATAACTGTGTTTTCAATAGCTAGTAGATTTAGTTTGTTTATTTGCATTTCTTCGGAAAATTCAGATTTGAACTGCAGGTCACTCGAAACTTGGAAAACCGTGCATGCAAAAATGATATTCATGCTACTTAGCATAAGTTACAACCGATTTCAGGAGCGGACCGGAAACTTCGAGCACCATGCTCACTCAACATGGCCGTGAACTTGCCATCCAACTGTTTAAAATTTTTATAAAATATAAACAAACTCAGAAAATCATGAAACTTGTCCACGTGTTATGATATCATATGTAGAGGCTGTGATAAAAAATTAGAATGCTTAAAGAAAGTTGTGAGACATTATGTATAGAAACCATAGAATTTCAATGTGGATCTCTTAGGTTTGTACACATAGTGCATCACAGCTTTCTCGAAATTTTTTCAAATTTTTATCACAGCCTCTACATATGATATCATGACACGTGGACAGGTTTTATGATTTTCTGACTTTGTTTGTGTTTTATACAATTTATAAACACCTGGATGGCAAGTTCACGGCCATGTTGAGTGAGCATGGTGCTCGAAATTTCTAGTCTTCTCCTGAAATCGGTTGTAACTTGTGATAATTAGCATGAATATCATTTTTGCATGTACGGTTTTCTAAGTTTCGAGTGACCTACAGTTCAAATCTGAATTTTCCGAAGAAATGCAAATAAACAAACTAAATCTACTAGCTATTGAAAACACAGTTATAATTGTTCCCAAATGGTACATGTAGGTCTACATAGTGTAGAAATAAACCACAAAAAGTTTGGTGGCAAAAAAAAAATACAAATATACTTTGCCGAGTGTCCACAAAAGGCACTCGGCAAAGACACTCTTTATCGAGTGCCAGTTATTTGACACTCGGCAAAGAATCTGCTTTGCCGAGTGTCTGTTTTCGGCTCTAGGCAAATACTAACGGCCGTCAGCTGCAGACGGCCGCTAACGGCCCTTTGCCGAGAGCCGTCTTTGCCGAGTGTTTGACGCTCGGCAAAGGCGCTTTGCCGAGTGCTTCTCTATGCCGAGGGCCCAGCACTCAGTAAACTGTCTCGTTACCGAGCGCAGGACTTTGCTAAGGGCGACACTCGGCAAAGTAGTCTTTGCCGAGTGCTCGATAAAAAATACTCGGCAAAGACTACGACACTTGGCAAAGGTCTAGATTTCAGTAGTGAGCTTCCTTCTAATGTCTGTCTGGTCTGTAAGACAACACGGAGGACGATGAACAGTAGTACGTATACGTACAGTACACAGCGCAAGAGCTGAACCGAACGAACAAAGCGTAAACTAATCAAACTTTATTAATTCTGTCTCTCGCTGCATCTTACAGGAGCAAGGGCATATATAGGTCTTCTTTAATACCCAGGATCGACTCAACAAACAGCCTGGGAAATAATCAACTAGATCCTAATAACCAGACTCGATCTGTACCTATTAATCTAACCTGAACTTAACTGAACCTGCAACCTGACACCTTGTGCTTTCGACCATATACAAGCAGCCCATACTCCATTGTTCTTTTCAAATATCTCGACACATGTTTTATAGTTTGGAGATGCAGCACTGTTAATTGGTCGTTCCATGAACCTGCTTGCTACTCCAATAGCTGGTTCTTCACACGAACCAGCACTAAACATTCCTTCTTTAGAACCGGTACAATAATATGGACTTAATTTTTACTACATGTGTACAACAATTTATATATATATATACACACACTAGGTCAGTACCCGTGCGTTGCAACGGGATCATATAATACCTCGATAACTTATATATACAAATGTGTGTTATACTGTTATGAGATGGAGGACGACATCCACGAACCGTCCAGGATGACGTTAAGAGAAACTCGGGACTGTGACGCACGAGCACTCATTTAATAGTGTAGTATACAAGATTTAACAAGAAAATTTAAAGGCAAAAATTCAAGAATGATCTTTCATAGAACATCATAGTTTAGATATTCAAATCAAAAAATATAAAATAAACATAAGCATAAATGTGGATCTATCTGGTTCTTGAGCGCCTCGAACACCTCCTCGAGGGACTTGCCGACCTCGGACACGAGGCGCTTGAGCGTCTCCTCGATGTCGGACTCGGTGGTGGCTGAGCCCTCGTCGGCGAAGCCACCTTTCTTGAGCTTGCTGTTGCGGCGGCGGTGCGTGATCTGCACCTCCTCGGCAAGGTTGGCGAGGTTGAGCATGTGCAGGATGGAGCTCGCCACGAGGATGGCGTCGACGGGGGCCAGCCCCATGAGCTTGGCGCTGAGCTCGCCCAGCTTCGTCGTGTCTCATTTGCCCTTGTAGTCGGCCGAGACCTCGTAGCACTCCTGGACCTGCATGCATGCATTACAGTAAGCACCGGCGGGAGACGTACGAGCAGTGCCGCGCGCAGGCGGCAACCGGTCGAAGAAGAAATGGGCGGCGGCGGTGGTTAGTTACAAATTCGTGAAGGCTGGGCCCATGGAGGTCGTGGAGGATGTTGAGGAAGCGGTCAATGAGCAGCGCATCGTACTCGATGAGCTTGTCGTCCTCGGAGACCTTGCCTGGGACCAGCTGATGGAGCTGCGTGTCGATGGAGTGGTGCTTCTCGCCGGGGCCGGGAGCCTTGGTCGACGCCATGGCGCGGCGGGAAGCTAAGCGGGGAAGCGAGACGGTTGGAGCGGCACGGCGTGCTGCTCGTGCTGCTGCGATGCGATTGGTGATCAATGTAATGCGCGGGTGGGAATGGAAAGGGCAAAACAGGAAAATGAAAAAGGCAGAACAAAAAAAGGTAGGCTACCCTTACAGCCTTAATAAGTAGTAGAGATAGCTGCAATTTTAGAAAAGAGCCAAATAGTGTCACACGGGTTTAAGCTTGGAGGCAAGGGAAGAAGAGAGATTTGGAGCGAGTGGTACCATGAACATTGATTAATACGCAGACAATCGCATATGCCCAAAGTGGCCAATTGCAAAAAATAGATGTGCTCGTGTATGAATACCACATGTAGCAAAAATATTAAAGAAAATTAATAGCTCTTGATATGCTATAACCAAGTTCGAAGAAGGCTAAATATTTAGATAGCTTTAACTGGCATTATCAATCGGAAGGAGCAAAGAAGTCCCTAAAGTTTGGGTCATTATGTAGCTACCAACTTATGTATTGGAAAAATCCATCATAGGTCTTCTTCTTAAATGCAATGCCGCGGGAGCGGTCTTACCCCCGCAAGTCCAGTTTCCTCAACACAGCCACCATACTGGATCTCATCGGAAACTATTTCTAGACCAGTATACTTGAATGCTTCATTATTCGAATCAAGAAATCTACTCTATCAAAGGTAGTTTTCTTGATGCTTAATTGATCACATGAAAAGTGAATACTCTGTAGAGTAAATTCTGCTTTACCTGATACCAATAGTCCCATTGTAATAATCTTCCATGCTCCGTACCATGTATTTATGGAAGTCATATGAATGTGGTAGCTTGTGATACTAACAAGAAAAACACATGAACAAAGTGGCATATTAGAATCATCTTGGCAGGGGGAGGAGGTGGGGCGAGGATGCTAAAACATTAGAAAAAAATTAGAGTACTCACTGTGACAAAGCCCAACCTCAGTGCCAAATAGTCTGACCTTATTATGGAGCCCTTGAATTGGCGCAAAAAGCAAAGCTATAATGCAATTAAAGAAACTTTAAATCCAAGTGATTATGGATGTATACTACTTATTTTAGGCTTCAGATACATGAATCTTTTGACTTTATGGTCGGTGACACTCTTAGATGTTCTTTCATCAGTAAACTTGAGGTTGAATTCGAAATGACTAGATGAGCTAGAAAAATAAGGCATTTTTATGTCTTTACACGGTGATACACTAATCAGATAACAAAGGATGATACAGTCAGTATCTATTCCACAGAAAGATCAAGAAACAGAAAAGGAATTTTACCATCCAAATAAGTATTTTATTTTTGCTCCATGGATGAGAAGCATTGTTAAAAACAAAGGTTGACTGCCTTCTCATCACCTTGGTCCTCCTAGCTGAGAGAGACAAAAATCAGTGAGGTAGTACACATCAACAGGGTTGCATAAAACATGGCCAAACAAAGCATCCACTTCGAGCAGATGACCGGATGACCCTACCTTTCAATTCCTCAGCAGCAATTGGACCTGCTAAGGTTTCCCACTTCCTCCAGCTATAGATCTGCACCAATAGCAGAAAGATATATACCATAATAAACTCAGAAGAAAATAAGAGGGAAAAATGTCAGAGCCGCAATCAGGCAGTGAGCACGAACCTTGATCATGGACAGAACCACTGTTACAAAACTGTACAACACATGAGTGATACCAAGGATGAAGAGAAACCGGTGCAGCTGCTCAAGGCCCTCGTACGAAACAAAAGGTTCATGGCCCTACAAGTGACAGATTAGGTTCCAACCCAAGCGATGAGTGAACAGTCTGCTCCACTCCCAGTTCCATTGACCTCAATAGGCTGGGAGCAGGACATCTGGGTTACCAATACCTCGCCACAGACGTGTAGCCGCTGGCCACCAAACATGTTCTTGTCGAGCGCCGTCTGGTTGGCATCCGTGTTGCGCAACAGGTCCTGGTAGTCGCTCTCGGAGCAGATGTAGAAGCGGCTGGTGAAGAGCGAGGACGGCACGCAGATCTCCGATATGAAGCGCGCCGTCTGGCTGAGCAGCAGCGAGATGACTCCGAGCAGCATCAGCTCTGAGTGCAGACATGGCTTCTATTGGTGAGAGGCTAACAGTCGACTATGAGTTAGTATATTTAAAGGTTCATCTGTTTCATTGGCAATGGGTGAAATTGGCAGGTGGAGGCATTATAGTGGACCCTGAATACGGTATGACAAATTGACAACCAATAACCATGGACCTAAAAAATATTGGATATAGAGACGAACCTTTTGTCCTCACGAAGGATGTGACTTGGGAATTCTACAGACATATTAACTTTTAAACCCAAAAAGTGACAAGAAACAAGATGATGAGCTACATTATTTTGCCCAGAAAAAAATATTATCAGAGTCGAGGATATTAATGATGAATAAGATTATGATCAATTTGATGATGTACCCTCCTTTTAAAGTGGATGCTGACACAAGAATCTTATTTAATAATGTAGAAACTCCATATTTGTGGTAAAGACCATTACTAATGAAGAACTATAAATAAGAAGTTTTTTACTGTATTCTTGCGATGAATTATTATTAGTGGCAATAAGTTTTGGTGGCTAAAATATCTTTCTCTGTTTGTGCCAGAAACATGAGAATGCCTGTTTGGGCATCCTCAACGGATCCAAAGTCAATCTCAAATACCCGAGCATTCTTGGAAGTAGGAAGTTCAGACAAAACCAATTACTCCAATTAATAAGTTTATTCATGATTCGCACAACAATTGATCCAATGGAAGTAAAACTGAACTCTAGTCTCCAGTAAACAAATGTCGACTAAAATAAATTGAGATGACAATAGTCAAACGCAGGAGCTGAAGAATTTGCAAACCAACTAAAATAATCTTCAAACTTTACATTTTTCTAGAAAAATAATTAATGTGTGACCCAACACACATTCACATATTATATTCGATTACCAGGTATGAAGCTTATATCAAAAGTAATAGTACATCATATGTATGACATCAGCATATTAAATTTGTAGTGAGGTGTGCAAAGGTTATGATATTGTTTTTTCTTTCGGTTCTGCTCCTGCCATGTTTATTATTTATACACTAAGACAACCTTTAAGGTTTTCTTTTGCTCATGTAATAGCACCCAATCCACATTAGACAAGAAGATGAACATCAATTCTAAAACCTTATTTAGCGCCAGGAGATAACTTTGATTTGTATCTAGATTACTCCAAGATTCACCTTGACAAACTGTGCTACTGTCAGAATCCCAGCAATCCATGCTACAAAAGAGGAACACTTATATAGAAAACAAGATCAGACTGACCGTACCTTTGCAGATAACATGTCATTGCGCTTGGTAGCTACCCTAATGTCTTTCTCCACATTCTTCATCTCCCTCTGCACATCTGCAAAGACAAAGAGAAAGAAGAACAATCCACTCCAAAAATTAACAAGAAAAATAGTGAAAACAACATGAATAACTGAGTTCAATTATTTTGTTAACCAATAGCTCAAAGAAATCTAGTGTTCTGATATACAATGATGTACAAAGTATGAAGCTTTAAAAATTGTGAAGGTTCTTAACCAGTCACCTTCTACAAAGAAGCCTCCTACAATAGCATCATGCAATCTAGTCCATTATCCTTAAATGTATTAATATATTGCAATATATCATATACATCTCTGCTCGACAACAATGCCTGAATTTGCTACCTCAATTCCTTCGGAATTAGCCTTCCAAACTGGTGCTCTTCTTGTTGATGTGCCATGCATCAAGGCTGTAAGGAAAATAGACCCCGGGCCTTTTGGCTAATTGAGTTTTGGTGTTTGATGAACAACACAATCCGTGAACTAATAAGTCTTCTAGTGTTTGTGTTTGTAGTTCACAGGATGCGAAGAGAATTGGACCAAGGCAAATGAGGATGCAACACCTCAAAAGAAGACATAAAAAGATGCATAGGAGTCCAATACTCAACAACAAAGAAGCCCGAAGAAATCAGCGAAGAAATCCAAAGAAAAGGGCTGTCAGCCAGCGCCTGGTGGCGCACCGGACATTGGTGTCTGGTGTGCACCGGACTGTCCGGTGAGGCACTGGACAGTCTGCGCAGAGAGGCCGCATACAGGCGCTCTCTGGCTGTAGCACCGGACTGTCCGGTGTGCACCGGACTGTCCGGTGTGCCAACGGGCAGACGGCAACGGTCGAATCCAACGGTCGGATCCAACGGTCGACTGCTACAGGCGCCAACGGTCGGCTGACGTAGCGAGCACCGGACACTGAACAGTAGATGTCCGGTGTGCACCGGACTGTCCGGTGCACCCGTCGACAGAAAGCTGCTGCTTTCTGTCCAACGGCTAGTTGGGGGATTGGAGGCTATAAATACCACCCCAACCGGCCATTCTCAAGTGTGAGAGCCCAAGCAACATACCAATACACATAGTGCATATTTCCAAGAGCTCAAACACCCAAGTGCTTAATAGAATCACTCGGTGATTAGCGTAGGTGCTTTGCGAAGTGCTTAGGTTAGTTAGACCGCTTTAGCGCTTGCTCTAGGTGAACCCTAGTTAGTTGAGTGAGTTTTGTAAAACCACACAACCCCTCGGCTCTTGCGTGAGTCGTTGTAATTGTACCGAGTGGGGCGAGAGTCTTGCGAGACCGTGACAACCGAGTTTGTGTCACGGCCGCCACCGTGTACCGGAGGGAACGAGGCCCGCGGCGTTTCGGCCGGAAGCTCGATAGTGGAGACGGCGGGGAGCGTCCGAGAGGAGCCGGAAGCGGAGCACCACTTGCGCGTGGAGAAGGCCCGCGGCTCTCTACGGAGTTACTCGACCGTGGTGCTTGGCCCTCGCGTGGGCTTCCCTTTGCGTAGGGGCACCAACGAGGATTAGTCGGAACCTTGCGTGGTTCCGGATACCTCGGTAAAAATACCGGCGTCATCCACGAGAGTTTGCTTCTCTACTTAGCTCTTTACATTCCGCATTTATATTAAGCATTTAAGTTTCAATCTTGTAGTCATACTTATTTAGTATAGATTGAAACTTAGCCTTTTGCGGTAGAGATAGCAACACTTAGACAAAACCTAGTTTGCACATTCTAGTCTTGATTATTTTCATAGGTTTTGCTCTAGGGATTTAATTGTGGCCTAGTTTAGTAAAAGTTTTAGAAGTCCTAATTCACCCCCCCCCCTCTTAGGCGTCACCCGTTTCCTACAAGTGGTATCAGAGGCCGGTTTGGCTCATTTGAAACGCTTTAGCTTCACCGCTAAAAGAGCCGACGCTTTTTAGAGGAAGGGATGGATACTCATAGGCCACCACACTTCGACGGCACTAACTTCCCATATTATAGTGCTAGAATGGCTTGTTACCTAGAGGCCGTTGATCTAGGTGTTTGGAGAGTCACTCGTGACGGGATGAAACCCCTCAAGAATCCCGAGAAACCCACCACGAGTGAGGAAAAAGAAATTCATTTAAATGCTAGAGCCAAAAATTGCTTGTATGAATCTCTTAGCATGGATATTTTTAATCAAGTATTTACCCTGAAAACTGCTAATGAGATTTGGCTAAAATTGCATGAGCTCCATGACGGCACATCCAATGTCCGTGAGCAAAAACATTGCCTAGTCTTAAATGAGTATAATTCTTTTGCCATGAAAGATGATGAGCTTGTTAGAGACATGTATTCTCGTTTGAATCTAATTATCAATGAGCTCAATTCTATTGGCATTAATAAGCTAGGTGATGCGGACATTGTGAGGAAGATTATCTCCCTGCTACCACAACAAAGATATGGGAGCATCATCACCATCCTTCACAACATGGAGGATTTGAGCAACATGACCCCGACCATTGTGATTGGGAAAATCGCGGCCTTTGAGATGTCGCGAAAAATGAGTCGGGGAGAGGAGCCAACTTCCTCAAGGCCATATGCTTTTGCATGTGATGAAAGGAAGGGCAAAAAGAAGGCTCCCACTCCAAGTTCCTCAAGCGAAGAAGAGGAAGAAGAAGAAAGTGATGATGATGAAGATAATCAACCGTGCACATCATCCTCCGAGGACGAAGAAACAATCCGACGCGTCGGAAAGGTAATGGGGATGATCCGCAAGATTAATCTAATGGGTGTGCCCCTGCAGGTCGAGGATCTTCTCTTTAACATTGACAGGAAAAAGCAAAGGAAGAGAGGATGCTTCGCATGTGGGGAGAAGGGCCACTTCAGGGACAACTGTCCAAATATGGCCAAACCCAAAAAGGAGAGGAGCAAAGGCAAGGCGCTCACAAGTGTTAGAACCTGGGATGATTCTTCAAGTGAAGATGAACCTCCAAGGACGCGCAGCCACCGGTCCTCGTCACGATCATCACGGTCATCACACAAATGCCTTATGGCAAGAGGTAACAAAAGCATTCCATCCTCTAGTGATGAAAGTAGTAGTGATGATGAAGGTGAGGGAAAGGCCTCTCTAGAAGAACTTGCGGAAGCCGTTAATTTTTTCCAGGATGTTTGCACTAAGCAAAAGGCTCAACTTAAAACTTTGAAAAATAAGTTGGTTAGCTCTCAAAATGATTACAAATGTTTGCTAGAAAAATTTGAAACTTTTGCAAACTTAAATAGTGAGCTATCAACTAAAATTGAGCTATTAGAATCTAGTGCTCCATCCACTACTACCGATGATAGCCTTATTAAAAAGAATGAAAAACTTAAGGCTAAGTTAGCTAGCTCCCAAGAAGCTATTGAAAATTTGCTAGAGAAAATGGAAATTCTTAGCATACACAACAATGAGCTAACTACTAAGCTAGAAAACATTGGTAGCACCCCAGCAGCATCTTTAGTTGAAATACCTGAAATAATTAAGAAAGATGCTTCTACTTCCTTCTTTGATTTAATTGATGATTCTAACCCCTGCAACCAAGTCGTTGTTGAGAATATTGTTGTAGAGACATGTTCGGATGAGGTTGCAAAGGAAAATGAACAATTGAAGCAAGAAGTGGCTCGCCTTGGGAAGGCTTTGTATGACAAGAAAGGCAAAGCCAAACAAATCCAACCTCCACAGGATAACACCACTGCGGGAGTGAACAAGCCTATGGAGGGAGAAACTGTGATTTGTAGGCTATGCCACAAGGAAGGCCACAAGTCTTTCCAATGCAAGGCGATGACCGGGGATAAACAAAGGCAAAAGCTCAAGCAAAAGCCATCAAGCAAAATCTCCAACACCTACATCAAAAAGGTGAACAAAAAGGATGCTACACCATATTTGATCAAGAAGAAAAAGAACGGAAAGGTGATAGCAATCAAGGCCAACAAGCAAGCCAACAAAGGAAAGGGGGCCAAACGCATCTGGGTGCCAAAAGAGATAATTTCAACCATGAAAAGCACCAAGAAGGTTTGGATCCCGAAAGGGAAGTGAGTGGACCGAAAGTCATCGGGAAATTTGGAGACTTGGCTAAATTGGGATGTATATCATGGGATACATCATATTGGATCAAGTTTATTGCCAAGTGGGTTAGTGAAAATTTAGGACCCAAATTTCCCACCCATGACTAAGGTAACTAGTTTTATTGTATTTCTCGTTTTTAGATATGCGTATCTATTTATCTTTTATCTAGTTTACCTTTCTTGCCTAGTATTACATGTGTTATGTACTTTTGCTTAAAATCATGCATACTAGGTAAATCATATGGTAGGATTGCTTGTTTTTAATTCATATACTTAAAAGCAAACCTACATGGCTTAAAATGTTTATTTAAGCACGGCACATAGCTTTTATATCACTCCATAGTAAATGATGCATCAATTGAAAATCTTGATTTCTACAAAGTGTGTCATTTAACTTATATGTGCCAAAGTTTGGATTATAGATAATTTGCCCCTCTTGATATCAAATCAAAGTGCATGTCTCCTACAAGTATTCAAAACTTGTATGCACACCTTTAGGGGGAGGTTACTCTATAATCTAACACTTTGAGACTAACATCTTTTCAAGTCTATTTCATGTGATAGTCTCATTGTAAGGAAAATAAAGTCCCCGGAGAAAGACAACAATCTTCCACTGCAAAATCTCCAAGAACTCTCATGTCTCTCAAGCTCACCACTGACTTTCAATTGGTATCTTTTGAGACTACATTCAGTATCATTTACATGTCTTCTCCAATATTTGATTAAACTATATTTCATATCATATGCTTCCATGTTGCTAAAATGCATAAGTAGTTAACTCATATTCTGTTACCTATGCATAAGGGAAGTTAGTCTTTTCGAACCATGTCTTGCACCTCTAATTTTTCACATGCTCTTTTCCTAAGTAGACGATCTCTGTCAGGGGGAGTATTTCTTCATCTCTAAAGGGGGAGAAAAACTCTTTCTAAAGGAGAATACTCATTTAGGGGAGTAATCTTTTGAGGATTCCTACATGTGGTATCATTCATTGTTTAATTTAATATCCTTCAATTGTGGTATCATTTGATAGATCTCTTAATGAGGGCAAGCTTTTATTTACTTCCTACATGCTTTTAATGTCTTCCTTTTCGGTGGTTGATGCCAAAGGGGGAGAAGTTTAGGGAACAAAGCAATGAAAACTATATCAAACACCAAACACCACCAATTTAAAATTTTATATCTACAAATGGCTTTTCAAGTGGTTTTGGTTATTTGGTCCAAAAATAGGAAGTAAGTGAATTATGGAGTTAGGGGGAGGCTTAAGTCCATAATATCACATTGTGGGGACAATCATGCATCTTAGCAAGTAGATTGCATATTTTCACTCAAATACTTGTATTATTTGCTTGCTTTGGTTGTGTTGTCATCAATCACCAAAAAGGGGGAGATTGTAAGGAAAATAGACCCCGGGCCTTTTGGCTAATTGAGTTTTGGTGTTTGATGAACAACACAATCCGTGAACTAATAAGTCTTCTAGTGTTTGTGTTTGTAGTTCACAGGATGCGAAGAGAATTGGACCAAGGCAAATGAGGATGCAACACCTCAAAAGAAGACATAAAAAGATGCATAGGAGTCCAATACTCAACAACAAAGAAGCCCGAAGAAATCAGCGAAGAAATCCAAAGAAAAGGGCTGTCAGCCAGCGCCTGGTGGCGCACCGGACATTGGTGTCCGGTGTGCACCGGACTGTCCGGTGAGGCACTGGACAGTCTGCGCAGAGAGGCCGCATACAGGCGCTCTCTGGCTGTAGCACCGGACTGTCCAGTGTGCACCGGACTGTCCGGTGTGCCAACGGGCAGACGGCAACGGTCGAATCCAACGGTCGGATCCAACGGTCGACTGCTACAGGCGCCAACGGTCGGCTGACGTAGCGAGCACCGGACACTGAACAGTAGATGTCCGGTGTGCACCGGACTGTCCGGTGCACCCGTCGACAGAAAGCTGCTGCTTTCTGTCCAACGGCTAGTTGGGGGATTGGAGGCTATAAATACCACCCCAACCGGCCATTCTCAAGTGTGAGAGCCCAAGCAACATACCAATACACATAGTGCATATTTCCAAGAGCTCAAACACCCAAGTGCTTAATAGAATCACTCGGTGATTAGCGTAGGTGCTTTGCGAAGTGCTTAGGTTAGTTAGACCGCTTTAGCGCTTGCTCTAGGTGAACCCTAGTTAGTTGAGTGAGTTTTGTAAAACCACACAACCCCTCGGCTCTTGCGTGAGTCGTTGTAATTGTACCGAGTGGGGCGAGAGTCTTGCGAGACCGTGACAACCGAGTTTGTGTCACGGCCGCCACCGTGTACCGGAGGGAACGAGGCCCGTGGCGTTTCGGCCGGAAGCTCGATAGTGGAGACGGCGGGGAGCGTCCGAGAGGAGCCGGAAGCGGAGCACCACTTGCGCGTGGAGAAGGCCCGCGGCTCTCTACGGAGTTACTCGACCGTGGTGCTTGGCCCTCGCGTGGGCTTCCCTTTGCGTAGGGGCACCAACGAGGATTAGTCGGAACCTTGCGTGGTTCCGGATACCTCGGTAAAAATACCGGCGTCATCCACGAGAGTTTGCTTCTCTACTTAGCTCTTTACATTCCGCATTTATATTAAGCATTTAAGTTTCAATCTTGTAGTCATACTTATTTAGTATAGATTGAAACTTAGCCTTTTGCGGTAGAGATAGCAACACTTAGACAAAACCTAGTTTGCACATTCTAGTCTTGATTATTTTCATAGGTTTTGCTCTAGGGATTTAATTGTGGCCTAGTTTAGTAAAAGTTTTAGAAGTCCTAATTCACCCCCCCCTCTTAGGCGTCACCCGTTTCCTACAAAGGCAGCATGGCAAACGTGGGCAAGTCACCGCACCACGGGATTGTGCTCCCTGGCCCATAGTTGTTGTTTCTCGATGTGGCGTTGTCATCGTTGCCGCTGATGTTGACAACATTCCAGTTGCTGGTGTATCATGCCGTGTTAGAATGCGCTGTCGGGGAAGGGAGCACGTAGCAGCAGTTGTCCATGAACCACAAAGGCATGAACAGAGTGAGCTAAGAAATTAAATATTGACACGAACCAATCAAATTCTCCTATCTAGATGCTTAGCTTCCTATTTTGTCCTATAAAGCAGTAGAACAAAAGTAAAAGTTTACAACCATGCAATGGTTAACAAAGAGGATAATCAATGCAGTCGGATTAAAAAATTGATACCACCTTTCAGCGTGAATGGCAGCTGCATGTAGTCAAAGGCTTCAAGAGTCAGCTCTACATTTTTGAGCAATATTACTTCTGCAAATCAGGGGCACCAAAAAAATAGTCACAATCAGATACACAGCAAAGTGAATTAAGCATTGCACTATAACCAAAAATCTATCGGATGTAAGCTACCGCAATTCATGCCTAGCAAAACAAAAACTAGAATCCATGCTAAAACCCAAGCAACCAGAGGACTCGACGCGAGATCTCTCTGCATAATTGCAGCAAAATCGAAACCACACAGGCGGAGAAAAAACAAGCAAAAAACGCTACAAAATTTTCTAGCCCAAAAAACTCAGATTCCTTGGCAGGCGGCATTGCTCTCAAACCAAGACAGACGACTACATAAGACTCCACCGGTATACCACCAGCTTAGAAAAACAGCTGAAAGAACTATAGTACAGAAAGGTGATGTTGAAAGTTCCATTCCCCTATAGCTGATGCTTCCAAATAGAAAGCTTTTAGAATATAGAGCAAAGACCAGGAGATGTTCCAAGGCCCAGATGTGTATAGCATACCCTTTGAAAGCTTAAGCATTTAAACAGAACATTTCTAGCTACATATTCAAAGCCCATAAATATGCCTCTTATGAAGAAGAGTATAAGCTAAAGAGACATTAGAACATTTTTAACTACCCAGGACCCTCCTATAAGTTTCCAAGAAGGTAATGAAACATTGAGTGCCAATCCAATGACTGAACAGCAAGCTGGTTGTTCCAAGAAGGAACTTCGAAAGGTGACACCAGGATTTTGGCCATCAAGAATTGCAGTTCCACACAGATACTACAGGCACTAACAGTAACTTTAAAACAACATACAAAATTGTAAACTGATATTACAGCTTACATGGTTATCACATCCCATGTCGATGCAACGATGTAATTGACCACCCGACATCCGGCGCTAGATTTGGTGCCTCAATATTGTTCTCTTATCACTCATTTATGCTTCCGGTCTGTCCATAGCAAGGCTAAATATATATCATCAATAAGCCTGACCAAACATTTCCACAATCGAATTGGCAATCAGCATCATCAGCTAAATAGCGTCTGAATCATCCTTGTTATAGGCCAATGGGAACTCATCAAACTGCTCCATGACATCGCAGCCCTCTCCGATGCTCTTCAGAGCGTGGAAAACCCGATACATTGAATGCCTCTCCGTCACACGGGGCTGGGTGCAAGCAAAAGCTATCTTCAAGAACTCCTGAATCTCTGCCTCATGGCCCTTTCCACGCAATGGTTTATCAATAGCATCACTGATTCGACCAGAAGCCTTGAGCTGGTTAACCCAGTCCACCAATGTCCCCTTGAATCCTTCACCCGTCACGTCAGTAACCACAGCAGCAGCCTCCTGGCCGCCAACAAGCTCAAACAATATCACCCCAAATGCATACGCATCGCCTTTCATCGTACCAACAGGATTGCTAGCATACTCTGGAGCAACATAGCCAAACTCCCCAAAGTCCCCGTTCAGGAAAGGACTGGTATCACCACCCTCGCCAGGCGCCATCCGGACCAACCTTGTGAGCCCAACATCCGTGATCCGAGCATCATAATCCTTGTCGAGAAGCACTGCACTCGAGCTCAAATTCTGGTGAATCTGCGGAACCTGGAACCCATGGTGCAGCCATGCAAGCCCCCTTGCTACCCCCACGGTGATCCTAAGTCGCGTTGCCCAATCCAGCGATGCTTCCCCTGGCTTCTTCATCACCGATGAAAGAGCCCCACTCTCCATATGCTTATACACCAGCAGCCTCTCGTCCTCGACAACACAGAAGCCCAGCAGTGGCACGATGTTAGGATGCCGTAGCTGCCCCATACGACCCATCTCTGCCCTGAACGCCTTCTCCGAAAGTGGGCACGAGTGCAGGCGCTTGACCGTCAGCGCAGACCCGTCCCGTAGCACGGCTCGGTAAGCTGTCCCCGCCCGCGAGCTCCCGGCGACCACGATGTGGCTAGTGCTGAAGTCATGGGTGGCGGCCATCAGGTCAGTGAGCTTGACCTTCACGATGGGCTTCTGGAACAGCGAGACCGGGACCAGGCGGTTGTGCGCCGCCCGCAGCCTCTCGGTCCACCAGCTCCCGTCTTCCCCACCGCCCGACTCGCTGGTGCCGCGCCTGTGGCGACGGCGGCCTCCTTTGCCCTTCCCGGTGCACCGCCAGAAGAAGTAGGCGAGGAGCAACGAGGCGGCGGCACCGAAGACTCCCGCGGCTATGACAATGCCAAGGCCGGTGCTCCCCAGCCCGCGGCCGCAGCGAGAGGATACGGGGCGGCCGCAGAGGGGGTTTATTTTAGCACCATGGCGAGCGGGCAATGGCGACAGTTGTGGGCAAGTGTCGAGGGTTGAGGGGCGGCAGTTGAGAGGAAGCGAAAGAGGCAACGACAGGGTCACCGGCGTACCTTGGTGACGTCAAGGGGGTTGACAAGAATGGCGGACACGACGGCAGCGCCGGCCGCCACCAGAACCCGCTCGGTGAATCCGGTGAATCCCTTGGCCTTGCTCCATCGCTGGCTGGCAGTGAGGCAGGGGAAGGGACCAGAAGGAGGAGGGGAGCTAACCATCTCGGATGGGAGCGGCGGGGAAGGAGGAGGCACGTGGCGCGTGGGTGGGGAGCATAACCATCACGATTCGGCATGGGGAGGACGGGGTGTGCGGCGGGGGAGGCGCGTTGATGGCGCGGTAGGGGCGAACGAGGCGGGTGTGGAAGAGGGGAACACGCGGTTGAGGGGGCGAGGCCGGAGCTACTGGATTGCGATGAGGAGTGGGCGCGCGATTGTTACGCGGAGGCAAGGCGAGGGCAGATCTCCCGACCATCTCGTGGGGGTGAGGGAGGGCGAGCTCGCGGGGATCGACAACGCACAACAGAGAGAGAGAGGTGCGCACGGACGGTCTAGATCACCGGAAGGCAGAACGCTAAAAAGGCAGGCTACTCTTAGAGGCTTAATAAGTAGTATATATATATATATATATATATATATATATATATATATATATTGGGTAAGGCTATTGAAAGCCCTCAGCTTCCAAATATATGGTGGAAGCTCGAGCCGCCCTTTGCACCACTCGACCAGACCGGTCCTAGCAGCTCCTACACCACCCGACCAGACCAGCTTGGCTGTCTCCACCCCCACGTCCATCCATGCATGCGCGTCTTTTGTTTCCATTTGCATGCGCAACAAAATCTGAAGACATACACACAAATTTAAGAGATGTATTGACATGCATAGAAACTAAAAAAATCTGATTTGAATGTTTTATTCTGGCCATAAATATAGAATCTCTATAACAGTCATGCAACTAATCTCGTTAGAAACATTTTATAATATATACTGATACTAATTATGCTACACGGTGTAGGTATTTATATAGTATGGTATGCCGCTTAAAAAAATAGTTTGCTGCTACATGTGCACAAATTTAGGATGACAAGAATGTTTGTTGAGAGGAAATGAATTGACATGCATGCAACAAAAAATCTGATTTAAATACTTTATTTCTCCCATAAATATAGGATCTATACAAACACTATGTAGCTAGGTTCGTTAGAACCAATTTATGATATATACTGATGCTAATTATGCTACACAATGTAGACATTTATGCAGTGTGATACACCGCGTAAAAAATCAGTTTCCTGCTGTATGCACATAAATTTAGGATGTCAAAGAATATGCGTTGAAAGTAAATAAATTGGCATGCATGGAAACAAAAAAATCTAATTTAAATTGTTGATTTAGTCCATAAAAATAGGATCTCTCCAACAGCCATGAAGCTAAGCTCGTTGGAACAAGATTATGACATATACTGATATTAATTATGCTATACGGTGTAGATATTTATGTAGTGTGGTACACCGTGTAAAAAAATTTATTTCCTTCTGCATGTGCACAAATTTAGAATGGTAAGAATGTGCATCAAAAGGAAATGGATTGGCATGTATGGAAACAAAAAATCTAATTTAAATGATTTATTTCGTCCATAAAAATAGGATCTCTACAACAGCCATGCATCTAGGCTTATTAGAAACAATATTGATACTAATTATGCTACACGGTGAATGTATTTATGTATTACGGTACACTACTTAAAAATTGACATGCGGTTCACTGTTTGGACACATCTCCATGTTCGATCGTAAATACTGAGCCAACGTAAATGTTAGAAACCTCATATACACAATGGGTTAGGTAACGAGATAATGCATACAAATCTATAAATGTTTGCGTAAAATGTGAATAGAAATATCATAAACAGACAATAGATGGAAGAGTAGCCATTGACTAAAATATATGTCATAAACACCTACTGACGTTGGCATAAATATGTATGCAGAGAAGCATAAAACACGCCGTCGCAAACGCCCTAAGGGAGCCATCGCCCGCCGCGCACGCCTCTAGGATCCGACGTTGCTCGCGTCTAGGGGAGGCCGCCGTCGCCGCTCGCCCCAAGGGAAGTCCGCCGCCGCCGATCCAATCTCAGATGTGTTGTCTGTGACAGCGCCACGTCTGTCCACCAACCGCGAACTCGTCGTTCACCCGCCGCGGACCCCTTATGTCCATGCCGGAACCACCCAGCAGCGCGTCGGCCAAAGCCGCGCCCCATCCTCGCCAGCTCGCCTGGCCACGCGTCGGCCAGAGCCGTGCCCCATCCGCGCTGGATCCCGCCAGACCCACGCGCTCGCATGTCAGCCATCGTCGTCGTGGTCCGCCCGTGTCGGATCAACCCACCCACACATGTTGGTTTTGCCGTCCCGCAACTGCTACAACCCCATGGCGCTCCCGGGGAACTGCGAGATCGGGCGCGTGTGGATGGGACCAGCAGCGGCAGCATGTTCGTGCACGGCTAGCCGCAAGACCGCCGTCGCGCGCTCGGCCAGCGCCGCCCGCGTTGGATCCTCCCGCTCGCAACCGCTGCGCGCTGAAATCCTAATTCGTGGTGGTCTCGGGTAGCTTTTATAGACGACTTGAGGCCTGGTCTGTTTAAGTTAGTGTGGCTGAATCGAAAGGTGGCGTTGGGTCAGGGCTTTCGATCACTCTTTGGAAGACCGAGGCTCCTAATAGATAAACTATATTTAAATTAATATATATATTTAATGATCACCTACCCTGAGATGACTTAATAAATTTAAGTTATTTGTGATCTTTGTAATTCATTTCTTATGTGATTTGGGATAGGTGATCATCATCTTAGGTGATGAATAACGCTACCCTATATATATACACATGTGTAGATTCATATATACAGATAAACATGTAATTAAAATGAATGTTAATGTTAATTTATACAAGAGTCTATCAAGATTCCTAACTACTAAATATATCTTCATTTCTATATTCTTAATATGAATCACCTTCGTCTTGCATTGGGGGCGAAATAGTTCATATATACAGATAAATATGTAATTAAAATGAATGTTAATGTTAATTTATACAAGTGTCTACCAAGTTTCCTAACTACTAAATATATATATTTATTTCTATATTCTTCATATGAATCACCTTCGTCTTGCATTGGGGGCGAAATAGTTCTTCCATGATAATAGATATCTCCGTCCTTGGATACAATCTCTTTATTTATAAACTCTATACGTTGTTCTTGAATTGCTTGTATCCCATCTGAAGGGAGTACTTCTTCCATCATTTTTATTATACGTGATTTGTCAAAAACTCTAAGAAAAAATATTATTACATTAAACTAAGAGTCGAGACACTTTATTATCATGAAATCAACATAAATGATGTGGAATATGTTAACATACTTTGATATCTTTGGCCTCTAACTTGTTACCTACGAATGTGTCAATAAATAGATAAACGTACTATCCACCTAGTTGTTTCCCTTTTCATGTGTCAAATATGAAAATTGAGAAAAAACTTGGTTTAGGAGGAGGTGATGAGCTCCTACGAGGTGGAAGGGGTGCAAGGTTCCTATGTGGTGCAGAGTATGATCATGAGGGACCCCCAACAATTTTTGTTTGTTGTTGGGCACTATATATTATAATGTACTTCTACCATAAAATATATACATGCAAGGCCTATGGAAGTATAATTTTGTCATCACCCACTCGAATGTCTAGCTCTAGATCCTCATTCCTATCATAGATCTGGCCAATGCTTACAACCAAGTATCCCTACTAAAATTTTGGCCTAACAGTAACTCGTCCTTGTGTGTGGCTGAGGCGCCATACCATAAGCCACCTTAATTTTTAAGATTCAAATGCCTATATGTAGATCACAAGACATTGGATGGTCTATTGATTTTATGTTATTTCTGTGTAAGCATAGCTACAACAACAGCTTCTGGGATTGACCATGTTTGGAGGAGGAGGCATCAACCCATGCCGGGTTAGCTACTTAATAGTTATTGCCAGTTGCCACCGAACCTCGTCTACAATAGAAACTTTAGTTCTTCCTCTAGATTTCGGACTTTGTCCTCCTCCTTGTCTTTGCCTCTTTGCTGACTTTTGTATGTATCAATATTATGAGCAAAGTCAAACTTCCATGATGTTGGGGGTCTTCCTCTGCCGAAGGTCCTAAAAGTGTGACTATTGAAAGGGAATTAGGCTTACACCTATTTCCTAATTGATTTTGGTGGTTGAATTGCCCAACACAAATAATTGGACTAACTAGTTTGCTCTAGACTATAAGTTTCACAGGCGCCAAAGGTTCACAATAGACCAATAAAAAGACCTAAGAAAGGGTTCAAACAAAGAGAGCAAGGGACAACCGAAGGCTGCCCTGGTCTGGCGCACCGGACTGTCTGGTGAGCCACCGGACAGTGTCCGGTGCACCACCGGACAGTGTCCGGTGCACCAGGAACCTCCAAGCTGAACTCTTCACCTTCGGGAAATCTTAGAGGCGCTTCGCTATAATTCACCGGACTGTCCGGTGCACCACCGGACAGTGTCCGGTGCTCCAGGGGAGAGCGACTCTGAACTCGCCCGCTTCGGGAATCCGCTCCGCTAAAATTCACCGGACTGTCCGGTGTAACACCGGACTGTCCGGTGAGCCAGTGGAGCAACGACTACTTCACGCGCAACGGTCGACTGCAACGCATTAAATGCGCGCCAGCGCGCGCAGAGGAGCAGAGCACGCGTGGGTGGTACATCGGACAGCCTACAAGGCCTGTCCGGTGCGCCACTGGACAGCCAGGCGGGCCCACAAGACAGAGCTCCAATGGTCGAACCCCATCGGCAGGCTGACGTGGCTGGCACACCGGACAGTGTTCGGTGGTGCACCGGACTGTCCGGTGCGCCATACGACAGCAGTCTTCCAATGGCCATTTTTGGTGGTTGGGGCTATAAATACCCCAACCACCCCACATTCAATGGCATCCAAGTTTCTACACTTCTACACCTTACAAGAGCTATAGAATTCAATACAAGACACACCAAAGAGATCAAATCCTCTCCCAACTGCACACAAAGCTTTAGTGATTAGAGAGAGTGATTTGTTGTGTTCATTTGAGCTCTTGCGCTTGGATTGCTTCTTTTCTCTCTCATTCTTCTTGTGATCAAGCTCAATTGTAACCAAGGCAAGAGACACCAATTGTGTGGTGGTCCTTGCGGGGACTTTGTGTCCCGTGTAATTGAGAAGAGAAGCTCGCTCAATCTAAGTGACCATTTGAGAGAGGGAAAGGGTTGAAAGAGACCCGGTCTTTGTGACCACCTCAACGGGGAGTAGATTTGCAAGAACTGAACCTCGGAAAACCAAATCCGTGTGTCTCACTCCTTATTTGATTGCGATTTGTTTTTCACCCTCTCTCTCGGACTCGATTATATTTCTAACGCTAACCCGGCTTGTAGTTGTGATTAATTTTGTAAATTTCAGTTTCGCCCTATTCACCCCCCTCTAGGCGACTTTCAATTGGTATCAGAGCCCGGTGCTTCATTAGAGCCTAACCGCTCGAAGTGATATCGAGAGATCACGCTAAGAAGGAGATGGAGATCGGCGACAAGCCCACTACAAGCCACGGGAAGACTTCATCGGAAGAGTCCCGCAACAAGGGGAAGGGGAAGGAAAAGAAATCCTCTTCCCACAAGTCGCATCGGAGTGGTGACAAAAAGAAGAAGATGAGGAAGGTGGTCTACTACGAGACCGACACTTCATCACCATCGACCTCTGGCTCCAACGCGCCGTCCGTTACTTCTAAGCGCCATGAGCGCAAGAAGTATAGTAAGATTCCCCTATGCTACCCCCATATTTCAAAGCGTACTCCTTTGCTCTCCGTTCCATTAGGAAAACCACCAGTTTTTGACGGTGAAGATTATAATATGTGGAGTGTTAAAATGAGGCACCATCTAACCTCACTCCACACAAGCATTTGGAATGTTGTTGAGTTTGGTGTACAGGTACCATCCGTAGGGGATGAAGACTACGATTCCGACGAAGTGGCCCAAATCCACCACTTTAACTCTCAAGCCACCACTATACTCCTCGCCTCTCTAAGTCGAGAGGAGTATAATAAGGTGCAAGGGTTAAAGAGTGCGAAGGAAATTTGGGACGTACTCAAGACCGCGCACGAAGGAGACGAGGTGACCAAAATCACCAAGCAGGAGACGATCGAGGGGGAGCTCGGTCGGTTCCGACTCAACCAAGGCAAGGACCCTCAAGCCATGTACAACCGCTTGAAGACCTTGGTGAACCAAGTGCGCAACCTCGGAAGCACAAAATGGGATGACCATGAGATGGTCAAGGTTATTCTAAGATCCCTCGTATTTCTTAATCCTACGCAAGTTCAGTTAATTCGAGGTAATCCTAGATATACTCAAATGACCCCCGAGGAAGTGATAGGTAATTTTGTGAGCTTTGAGTTGATGATCAAAGGCTCAAAGAAGATCATCGAGCTAGATGGCCCCTTCGCGCCCGAAGCACAACCGGTTGCATTCAAGGCGACGGAGGAGAAGAAGGAAGAGTCTACATCAAGTAGACAACCAATCGATGCCTCTAAGCTCGACAATGAGGAGATGGCGCTCATCATCAAGAGCTTCCGCCAAATCCTCAAGCAAAGGAGGGGGAAGGATTACAAGTCCCGCTCCAAGAAGGTTTGCTACAAGTGTGGTAAGCCCGGTCACTTTATTGCCAAATGTCCTATTTCTAGTGACAGTGACAGGGGCGACGACAAGAAGGGGAGAAGAAAGGAGAAGAAGAGATATCACAAGAAGAAGGGTGGCGATGCCCATGTGTGCTGCGAGTGGGACTCCGACGAGAGCTCCACCGACTCCTCCTCCAACGAGGACGCCGCCAACATCGCCATCAACAAGGGACTTCTCTTCCCCAACGTCGGCCACAAGTGCCTCATGGCAAAGGACGGCAAAAAGAAGAAGGTTAAATCCAAATCCTCCACTAAATATGAGTCCTCTAGTGATGATATTGCTAGTGATGAGGAGGATAATTTGCGTACCCTTTTTTCCAACCTAAACATGCAACAAAAAGAAAAGTTAAATGAATTAATTAGTGCCATCCTTGAAAAGGATGAACTCTTGGACACACAAGAGGACTTCCTAATCAAGGAAAACAAAAAGCATGTCAAGGTTAAAAATGCTTACGCTCTAGAAGTTGAAAAACGTGAAAAATTGTCTAGTGAGCTAAGCACTTGCCATGATACTATTGCCAACCTTAGAAATGAAAAATGCTAAACTTATTGCTAAGGTTGATTCTAATGTTTGTAATGTTTCAATTCCCAATCTTAGAGATGATAATGTTGATTTACTTGCTAAGATTGAAGAATTGAATGATTCTATTGCTAGTCTTAGAAATGAAAATGAAAAATTGACTGCTAAGGCTAAAGATTTTGATGATTGCAATGTTACTATTTCTAACCTTAGAAGTGAAAATGATATATTACATGCTAAGGTTGTAGAATTAAAATCTTGCAAATCCTCTACATCTACCGTTGAGCATACTTCCATTTGCACTAGATGTAGAGATGTTGATATTAATGCTATTCATGATCATATGGCTTTAATTAAACAACAAAATGATCATACATCAAAATTAGATGCTAAAATTGCCGAGCATGAACTTGAAAATGAAAAATTTAAATTTGCTCATAGTATGCTTTATAATGGGAGACGCCCTGGCATCAAGGATGGCATTAGCTTCCAAAAGGGAGACAATGTCAAACTTAATGCCCCTCTGAAGAAATTATCCAACTTTGTTAAGGGCAAGGCTCCCATGCCTCAGGATAACGAGGGTTACATTTTGTACCCTGCTGGCTATCCCGAGCTTAAAATTAGGAGAATTCATTCTAGGAAGTCTCACTCTGGCCCTAATCATGCTTTCATGTATAAGGGTGAGACATCTAGCTCTAGGCAACCAACCTGTGCTAAGTTGCCTAAGAAGAAAACTCCTGCTGCATCAAATGATCATAGCATTTCATTTAAAACTTTTGATGCTTGTTATGTGCTAACCAACAAATCAGGCAAGGTAGTTGCCAAGTATATTGGGGGCAAACACAAGAGCTCCAAAACTTGTGTTTGGGTACCCAAAGTTCTTGTCTCTAATGCTAAAGGACCCAAAATGGTTTGGGTACCTAAAATCAAGAACTAAACTTGTTTTGTAGGTTTATGCATCCGGGGGCTCAAGTTGGATCATCGATAGCGGGTGCACAAACCACATGACAGGGGAGAAGAAGATGTTCTCCTGCTATGAGAAAAATCAAGATCCCCAACGAGCTATCACATTCGGGGATGGAAATCAAGGTTTGGTCAAAGGTTTGGGTAAAATTGCTATTTCACCTGACCATTCCATTTCCAATGTTTTTTCTTATAGATTCTTTAGATTATAACTTGCTTTCCGTTTCCCAATTATGTCAAATGGGTTACAACTGTCTATTTACTGATGTAGGTGTCACTGTCTTTAGAAGGAGTGATGATTCAATAGCATTTAAGGGAGTGTTAGAGGGTCAGCTATATTTGGTAGATTTTGATACAGCTGAACTCGACACTTGCTTAATTGCTAAGACTAACATGGGTTGGCTCTGGCACCGCCGACTAGCCCATGTTGGAATGAAGAATCTTCATAAGCTTCTAAAGGGAGAGCACATTTTAGGATTAACAAATGTTCATTTTGAGAAAGACAGGATTTGTAGCGCATGCCAAGCAGGGAAGCAAGTTGGTGCTCGTCATCCACATAAGAACATCATGACGACTGACAGGCCACTGGAGCTCCTACACATGGATCTATTCGGCCCGATAGCTTACATAAGCATCGGTGGGAGTAAGTACTGTCTAGTTATTGTGGATGATTATTCTCGCTTCACTTGGGTATTCTTTTTGCAGGAAAAATCTCAAACCCAAGAAACCTTAAAGGGATTCTTGAGACGGGCTCAAAATGAGTTTGGCTTAAGGATCAAGAAAATAAGAAGCGACAACGGAACGGAGTTCAAGAACTCACAAATCGAAGGCTTCCTTGAGGAGGAGGGCATCAAGCATGAGTTCTCTTCTCCCTACACGCCACAACAAAATGGTGTAGTGGAGAGGAAGAATAGAACTCTACTGGACATGGCAAGAACCATGCTTGATGAGTACAAGACTTCGGATCGGTTTTGGGCCAAGGCGGTCAACACCGCCTGCTACGCCATCAACCGGTTGTATCTACACCGAATCCTCAAGAAGACATCATACAAATTCCTAACCGGTAAAAAGTCCAACATTTCATATTTTAGAGTCTTTGGTAGCAAATGTTTTATTCTTGTTAAAAGAGGTAGAAAATCTAAATTTGCTCCTAAGACAGTAGAAGGCTTTTTACTAGGATATGATTCAAACACAAGGGCATATAGAGTCTTTAACAAGTCCACAGGACTAGTTGAAGTTTATTGTGACGTTGTGTTTGATGAGACTAACGACTCTCAAGTAGAGCAAGTTGATGTTGATGAGATAGGTGAAGAAGAGGCTCTGTGCATCGCGCTAAGGAACATGTCCATTGGGGATGTGTGTCCTTAGGAATCCGAAGAGCCTCCAAATGAACAAGATCAACCATCCTCCTCCATGCAAGCATCTCTACCAACTCAAGATTTGAATGAGGCTCAAGATGATGAAGAAGAAGATCAAGAAGATGAGCCGCCTCAAGAAGACGGCAATGATCAAGGGGGAGATGCAAATGATCAAGACAAGGAGGAAGAGCAAGTTGCAAGGCCTCCACACCCAAGAGTCCATCAAGCAATCCAACGAGATCACCCCATCGACACCATCCTCGGCGACATTCATAAGGGGGTAACCACTAGATCTCA
Source organism: Zea luxurians (assembly GCA_029449295.1). NCBI lineage: Eukaryota > Viridiplantae > Streptophyta > Magnoliopsida > Poales > Poaceae > Zea > Zea luxurians. The sequence goes on along the minus strand of JAOPSE010000027.1, from coordinate 5,168,907 downwards.
TGTTGCACATTTTTGTGAGCATTACTCTTTTGTTTCCTCTATTGAGCCACACAGGGTAGAGGAAGCACTCCAAGATTTGGATTGGGTGATGGCGATGCAAGAAGAGCTAACCAACTTCACTAGGAATGAGGTATGGCATTTAGTTCCACGTCCTAATCAAAATGTTGTAGGAACCAAGTGGGTCTTCCGCAACAAACAAGACGAGCATGGTGTGGTGACTAGGAACAAAGCCCGACTTATGGCCAAGGGATATTCACAAGTCGAAGGTTTGGATTTCGGTGAAACCTATGCACCCGTAGCTAGGCTTGAGTCCATTCGTATATTATTAGCCTATGCTACTTACCATGGCTTCAAGCTTTATCAAATGGACGTGAAGAGTGCCTTCCTCAACGGACCAATCAAGGAGGAGGTCTATAGGCTCTCTAAGGCGCTTTATGGGCTCAAGCAAGCCCCAAGAGCATGGTATGAATGTCTAAGAGATTTCCTTATTGCTAATGGCTTCAAAGTCGGAAAGTCCGATCCTACTTTATTTACTAAAACTCTTGCAAATGATTTGTTTGTATGCCAAATTTATGTTGATGATATTATATTTTGGTCTACTAACGAATCTACATGTGAGGAATTTAGTAGGATCATGACGCAAAAATTCGAGATGTCTATGATGGGGGAGTTGAAGTATTTTCTAGGATTCCAAGTCAAGCAACTCCAAGAGGGCACCTTCATTAGCCAAACGAAGTATACTCAAGACATTCTAAACAAGTTTGGAATGAAGGATGCCAAGCCCATCAAGACTCCCATGGGAACCAATGGGCATCTCGACCTCGACACGGAAGGTAAATCTGTTGATCAAAAGGTATACCGGTCGATGATAGGTTCATTACTCTATTTATGTGCATCTCGACCGGACATTATGCTTTCCATATGCATGTGTGCAAGATTCCAAGCCGACCCTAAGGAAGCTCACCTTACGGCCGTAAAACGAATCTTGAGATATTTGGCTTATACTCCTAAGTTTGGCCTTTGGTACCCCAGGGGATCCACATTTGATTTAATTGGTTATTCCGATGTCGATTGGGTAGGGTGCAAAATTAATAGAAAGAGCACATCGGGGATTTGCCAGTTCTTGGGAAGATCCTTGGTGTCTTGGGCTTCAAAGAAGCAAAATTCTGTGGCTCTTTCAACCGCCGAAGCCGAGTATATTGCCGCAGGCCATTGTTGCGCGCAATTGCTTTGGATGAGGCAAACCCTTAGGGACTATGGTTACAAATTAACCAAAGTTCCTCTTCTATGTGATAATGAGAGTGCAATCCGCATGGCGGATAATCCCGTTGAGCATAGCCGCACTAAACACATAGCCATTCGGTATCATTTTCTAAGGGATCACCAACAAAAGGGGGATATCAAGATTGCATATGTTAGCACCAAAGAACAATTAGCCGATATCTTTACCAAACCATTGGATGAACAAACTTTTACCAAACTTAGGCATGAGCTAAATATTCTTGATTCTAGGAATTTTTATTGATGTCTTGCATACATAGCTCATATATATACCTTTGATCATCTCTTTCATGTGCTATGACTAATGTGTTCTTTCAAGTCCATTTCATGATAAGTCATAGATTGAAAGGGAAAAGGAGTCTTCGGCGAAGAACAAGGCTTCCACTCCGCTTCATCGACTCATTCATCCTTCACCGTCACTTCCACCTCTCCAACTTTGGTATAATCTTCACTCCTTTATTTTTGTCCAAAGGGGGAGAAAGTAGTTTAACAAGGGCTTATATTTCACTCAAATATCCGTTTTTGGCGATTCATGCCAAAGGGGGAGAGAGTATTAGCCCAAAGCAAAAGGACCGCACCACCACCAATTTCAAAAATTTATTTGGTATGGAGTCTATTAATTGATGAAATTTTTCAATTGGCATCTTATTTTAATACAATTTCAAGTTCGTACACCCTCTTCAAAATTAATATCTAAAACCCTCTTGAATACTAAGAGGAGGATTTCATTAAGGGGGAGTTTTGTTTGGTCAAAGGAAAATCATTTGAAATAGGGGGAGAAAATTTCAAATCTTGAAAATGCTTCTCAAAATCTTACTCATTTACCTTTGATTATTTGCAAAAGGACTTTGAAAAGAATTTACAAAAGTATTTGCAAAAACAAAACATGTGGTGCAAGCGTGGTCCAAAATATTGAGAATATAAAGAAACAATCCATGCATATCTTATGAAAATATTTATTAGTTCAATTCTTAATAACCTTTGCACTTACATTTTGCAAACTAGTTCAATTATGCACTTCTATACTTGCTTTGGTTTATGTTGGCATCAATCACCAAAAAGGGGGAGATTGAAAGAGAATTAGGCTTACACCTATTTCCTAATTGATTTTGGTGGTTGAATTGCCCAACACAAATAATTGGACTAACTAGTTTGCTCAAGACTATAAGTTTCACAGGTGCCAAAGGTTCACAATAGACCAATAAAAAGACCAAGAAAGGGTTCAAACAAAGAGAGCAAGGGACAATCGAAGGCTGCCCTGGTCTGGCGCACCAGACTGTCCGGTGAGCCACCGGACAGTGTCCGGTGCACCAGGGGACTCCAAGCTGAACTCTTCACCTTTGGGAAATCTCAGAGGCGCTTTGCTATAATTCACCAGACTGTCCGGTGCACCACCGGACAGTGTCCGGTGCTCCAGGGGAGAGCGACTCTGAACTCGCCCGCTTCGGGAATCCGCTCTGCTAAAATTCACCGGACTGTCCGGTGTAACACCGGACTGTCCGGTGAGCCAGCGGAGCAACGGCTACTTCGTGCGCAACGGTCGACTGCAACGCATTAAATGCACGCCAGCGCGCGCAGAGGAGCAGAGCACGCGCGGATGGTACACCGGACAGCCTACAGGGCCTGTCCGGTGCGCCACCGGACAGCCAGGCGGGCCCACAAGACAGAGCTCCAACGGTCGAACCCCATCGGCAGGCTGATGTGGCTGGCGCACCGGACAGTGTCCGGTGGTGCACCGGACTGTCCGTTGCGCCATACGACAGCAGTCTTCCAACGGCCATTTTTGGTGGTTGGGGCTATAAATACCCCAACCACCCCACATTCAATGGCATCCAAGTTTCTACACTTCTATACCTTACAAGAGCTATAACATTCAATACAAGACACACCAAAGAGATCAAATCCTCTCCCAACTCCACACAAAGCTTTAGTGATTAGAGAGAGTGATTTGTTGTGTTCATTTGAGCTCTTGTGCTTGGATTGCTTATTTTCTCTCTCATTCTTCTTGTGATCAAGCTCAATTGTAACCAAGGCAAGAGACACCAATTGTGTGGTGGTCCTTTGTAACACCCGGATTTTAGGGGTCCAAAACCCGGGGTTAACATAAACACCAGGTATGCTGGGACCAAGTCTCATACATATGATGTACAGTGGCACAGGATCGAATGTCACATCTTTATATATAACAGGAGTTCTATACAAAATAAATAATTACATTATAAGGAGACAACGGTCCAGCAACCCAAAAGTTGACTGGGAGACGACGACCTAGACCTCTCACGAACTCATCACAGCATCCTCCATGAGCATCATCCTGCAGTACCTGATCTTGACCTGTGGTGTATGTGAGACAGCAAGAGTGAGCTCACATACGTTCATCGCTCAACAAGTTGTGGGGAATAATGTGCATGAACTCGCCAAAGGTGGGAGCCCACGTGAAGTGTAAGGTTTACCAAAGAAGATGGTTAGAGCTGAGCATTGCTTTTAATGTTGGTCAAAATTTTATTAGCAGTTACTAAGTATAAGTAAATACCAGCCCACTTAAATAGTAGAGCAAAAGTAACAACTTCACCTGCAATGCAATGCATATGACCAATTGAATTTAGTTCCATAATTTAATCATGTGAGTGTCCGAGCTGCTCATGACCGTGAGCACGGCTAGTATACCAGTTTTACACTCTGCAGAGGTTGCGCATCTTTACCCACAAGCCGTGTTACCCATCTGCCAAGGGGTCATGAATCCCATACACCTCTACCAAGGAAGCGAGGCAGGGTAACACTACGAGGCCTTTACAAAGTTCCACTAGCTTCCGAAAACCCGCTACAGTTTATAGGAAGATCCAGTGCAGGAATCCCTTGCAGGACCGCCATCGTAGCAAAATCCTCCCGAGGGCCTCCCTACACTGACCTCTCCCCTACTGCCCTTGCCCCTTTCGGGTAAGGTAGTCTTCCACTAGCTTCCCTAATTAATCAGCCAAGGGCGTCCCATTCCACCCTTGTGGTAGCACTGTTTTCCCGGGTGGTTCTCCATGTTCCAATTAACATAATGATCTCATCATGAACAATAAATAACAACTGATAACAAAAGTGTAACCATGAACAGTGTATCTCCATACCCAAAACCACATATAGCACTAGCAAGTACTACCCAGAAAGTTCAGTGGTAAACAAGGTATAAAGATAATCAAACTAGGTAACCTGTTGGGTCCCATCAAATTAACCTATGCAGATCATTATGATTAATCAGAACATGGCTGGGTAAAAAGAAGTGATTAAGGGCACAACTTGCCTGGGCCTTGAGATTCCAGGTACCAGGATGATTTCTCAGATCCTCGTGACCTCACTGCTAGTCGTAGCAATACAAACATACATGGTATAGGCAAAATTAACATTACACCAAACATATATGCAAAATACATATTAATAATCTACATATTAAAATAAGATCACAGGAAAAAGAATTATTAATTTTGGAGTTGTAGATTTCAAGTTATGATTTTCCTAAGATTTAAGGTGATTATAATATGATTAAATGATAAATAAATTTTCTGACAGAGTTCATGTCAAAACAGTGATTCTAAATGGTAGAGAATATTATTACAAAATTTTAGGAATTGGAATGGTTTAATTTGGAGCTAAAATGAATTAGTTATGAATTAATTAAGTTTCTGGATTTATTTTAACACTAAAAATCATTTTCTAAATCATTTTCTATGATTTTATAACTCTCTGGACTCGGCCTCATTTAATGGAAAACGCAGGGGGCTTTGGGTAAATCTTCTAAGACTCAGAGCACAGTCGCATAGGACGGCGGGTTCTATTTCAAAAAGTCCAGGGGCTCTTTAACAAAAGCACCAGCGCGAAGGGGTATCGGATGGGCTGAGCCGTTCAGATTACAACCGACAGCCGAGATTTTATAACCAGCTACACGTTCCGCCTACGCTCGGATCACGATCCTGTGATCCACAGAGCGCCACGTTCCCCCTTAGCTCAGATCCGTCCGATGCCAAATCTACGCGCCCGTTTTAATTACCGCGAAGGGGTAAGGAGCGATCTAATCCTAGCCGTCCAGAACAGATCGGACGGCCGATACCCATCTCCCCTAACCTGGCCCAACTCCGGTAGCCACGCGGGGGTCACCGCGGCGGCGCTCAACCGGCGCGCTGCGATTCCGGCCATCCGGACCTTCATTTCCTAATTCCGTTGCTCCCCGCCCAATCGACGATGTGGCGAACTCAACCCCCCAACTAATTTCTACGGTAGTCGAGCACAGGGCTCAGTCCATGGTGCGAGCGGAACCCACGGCGGAGCACCAACTTCGGCGTGAAATCGCGGTTTCCTCGGTCGGCAATCCCATCTAGCGAAGCACCGTGTGCCATCCTCGCCTCCAACCGAAGCTCCCATACCCACTGGTGGGATCACGAGGGGTAGCGCGGGCGAGTTCCACGGTGGCGGACAAGTTTCCAAGCGGCGGAGCCATTGCCGAGCGATACACTCAACCAAGCACTACCCCAAACCTTGATTCTAGCGCAACTACTCGAAGAGGAAACCAACACGGATTAGGGAAACAAATTTTTACCAGGGATAGGGAGATGGTGATGCCCAGCCACGGCGCGGCGGAGGCGCGACTTCGGTGAGGAATTCGCGTCACCCGAGACGACCCCGGTCGCAGGCGATCCCCGTGTAAGCTTCCAAGGCCCCTTGGTGACGACCCACAGGCACCTACGGAGGCAACGTCGTCGGCGAACCGAAATTGGCCCGCGGCGGCGGATTTCTTCTTCTCTCGCGCTCCTTCTCGTCTTTGGTGAATCCCGGGCTCCCTTTTATACCCCGAGCCACGACGTGACCATCGGGGAAAGGATGGCCGCGCCGAGCGCGGAACCCGCGGGTGGTTGTGGAATCCCGAGCTCCCCGGCGGCGGCTGTTACAACGGCGCGCGAAGCTCGCGGCGGACTCGGAATCGTGGAGAAGAAAATGCTGACCAAAGGGGCCCACACGACAGAGACAGACGGCGAACGAGTCCGCGCGGAAGGGGGGTGTGGCTGAGCGGTGGGCCCCGCCCGTCAGCGAACGTGGAAGCCACGGGTCCCGCGCGCGTGGAAGCGACTGACGAGCTGGCCCCGCGTGTCGGTGAGAGGCGAGAGCGCGCGTGAGGAGGAGTGGGCCGCGCGGGTTAGATTGTTTTAAGTGGGCCGAAATGAGGTATGGCGGCCCATGAGACTGTTTCGTTTTATTCTTTTTATTTTCTGTTTTCTTTTCTTCATTTTCAAACCCAATTTGAATTCAAGTTTAAATTCAAACTTTTGTGAATAACTTGTCCTCAGTTTGAATAGTATAATTTAATAATATAAGTGTGAAGAATTTTTATTCTGATTTTATTTTATTTTATGTAGTATTTTTCTTAGTTCTTCCCTACTCCTTTTATTTTCTATTTTCCATTTTCCTTTCCATTTGAATTTCAAATCAACACAAGTTTAAAGTTCAAACACTTAATTTGGATACACATATAGAACTTCAGCATAATGTGCAAAAACCTATTTTATGTATTTCTTTATTTATTTTAGTTTTTTTTTTAGACAAGCTTTTAATCATATAGTAGAGAATAATCCATACCTTATTAGTTCTAGGGAAATCAAATTTATATTGTAGCCTCTATGTATTAAGAAATAGTTTAATCATAATTCTCCTGTATAACTTAACCCAAAGGCAATTTAGATTATCTAAGTATCTTTAATTATGTATTTTTAACATATTCATGAGGGGAAACTTCTTATATTATGATTATCTTTAAGGAAAGGTGTTTTGATTTAAGATCTTTGAGAATTTTTCTTTGTCTTCACAAGATTGAACTTTAGGGTGTTACAAATCCTACCCCCCTTAAAAATAATCTCGTCCTCGAGATTTGTAAGAAAAGGGATGTATACTCGGAACATATGCACAAACAAAGAAATCTCAGTATGAGGTATAATTCTTTAACGAAACATAGGGTCAATAGACCTTATTATTTCTTCTAAAATATTATCATATCATCTACTAACTAAAGTAACACCTAGATCTTACAAATCATCATAATTTATATCTATGTAGCTTGGTGAAGCTGGTGGTGGTGGGGGTTGTTGTTGTTGTTGTCTCTCCAACCGTGCTTGCCTTATTTCTTGACGGGCCTGACGTATTTCCTCGCGTTGTTGTCTTATCTGATTTTGCATCTCGGTCACCAGGTCTGTTAATTGTTGTATTACCAGTCTTTGGGTAGCAACCACTTGATTGATCTCAACAGGTGGGGGATTTGGAGGATTCATTTCTGTTTGCTTTTTTTCGTGATAATCTTTCCTTTCCTGGTATTGACCATGAAAGTTAGAAGCATATGGTAATAGTTTTGCAAAGGAATTTATTCAATAAGCGGAATGAATAAGCTAGTAGCTGGTTATAATCCGAAGGTTCTTTAGTAGGGCTTATTCTTTGTTTTATGTCCAGATTGGGGTAATCAATCATATAAGGTGAATATCCAAGGGTAAGATGGAATCTGTCAAGATGAGATATATATGGGTGAGATAGACTTACAAGTTGTAGGTTAAAAGTTTGTTTGTTATTAGGTGGGAATAGAAAGGTTATACCATTCATCATGGGTTGGGTTAGCTCATAGTTGAGTTGATCCAATGTGCTAAGTTAGGTTAATACATGGCTAGTAGGGTCTAATCTCTTCTACCAGTATCACTAATCTGATTTAGTAGATCCTATATTAGATTGGATGGGATCTAGATTAGATTGGTATGACCAGTTTGACTAGATGAGATCTAATTAATTTGCATTAGATCATGGTTGTTAAACTAGGGTGGATAAGTATGCTTATTAGGAAAAGACAGATCCATAAAGATAGGATAGAATCTTCTGGGGCCAGTTAGATCTATTAGGATAAGGATAAAATCTTTTCAAGATAAGATGAGTATCTTTTAAGATGAGATGGATCTATTAAGATAAGGGAGAATCTTTTAAGATAAGATGATTTGGTTAGAATGAGATCTTTTAGGATAAGTTAAATCTCTTAAGCTAGATATGTTCCAATGGGGATAATCTAGGTTGTCTAGTTATTTTATAGATATATTTTAATACCTATGTATATATGCAGATGCAATTGTGGACATTACTCCACAACTCATCATACTCAAACAAAGATCCAAATCAGACAGATATCATAAGAACAAGCATTCAAATACATAGATACTTATAAAAATAGTTTTGTTTTTGTCCCTAAGAGTAGGTCTCCTATTCCTAAAGGTCACTTTAGGCACAGGATTTCAAAGTGTGAAATCCACATTTGTCTTTAGATTTGAAAGAGGTAAGAATAATCAGAGTAAAGCGGAAATAGATGAGAAAAGATTAAGATAAGCTTAGAAAAGAATCAGAGTAGCAGAGGTAAGTAAAGAATGGTTGTCCAGTTCTATCTAGGTTTCGTCCTACAGTCAACATTCCTCTGATACCACTTCTGTAACACCCGGATTTTAGGGGTCCAAAACCCGGGGTTAACATAAACACCAGGTATGCTGGGACCAAGTCTCATACATATGATGTACAGTGGCACAGGATCGAATGTCACATCTTTATATATAACAGGAGTTCTATACAAAATAAATAATTACATTATAAGGAGACAACGGTCCAGCAACCCAAAAGTTGACTGGGAGACGACGACCTAGACCTCTCACGAACTCATCACAGCATCCTCCATGAGCATCATCCTGCAGTACCTGATCTTGACCTGTGGTGTATGTGAGACAGCAAGAGTGAGCTCACATACGTTCATCGCTCAACAAGTTGTGGGGAATAATGTGCATGAACTCGCCAAAGGTGGGAGCCCACGTGAAGTGTAAGGTTTACCAAAGAAGATGGTTAGAGCTGAGCATTGCTTTTAATGTTGGTCAAAATTTTATTAGCAGTTACTAAGTATAAGTAAATACCAGCCCACTTAAATAGTAGAGCAAAAGTAACAACTTCACCTGCAATGCAATGCATATGACCAATTGAATTTAGTTCCATAATTTAATCATGTGAGTGTCCGAGCTGCTCATGACCGTGAGCACGGCTAGTATACCAGTTTTACACTCTGCAGAGGTTGCGCATCTTTACCCACAAGCCGTGTTACCCATCTGCCAAGGGGTCATGAATCCCATACACCTCTACCAAGGAAGCGAGGCAGGGTAACACTACGAGGCCTTTACAAAGTTCCACTAGCTTCCGAAAACCCGCTACAGTTTATAGGAAGATCCAGTGCAGGAATCCCTTGCAGGACCGCCATCGCAGCAAAATCCTCCCGAGGGCCTCCCTACACTGACCTCTCCCCTACTGCCCTTGCCCCTTTCGGGTAAGGTAGTCTTCCACTAGCTTCCCTAATTAATCAGCCAAGGGCGTCCCATTCCACCCTTGTGGTAGCACTGTTTTCCCGGGTGGTTCTCCATGTTCCAATTAACATAATGATCTCATCATGAACAATAAATAACAACTGATAACAAAAGTGTAACCATGAACAGTGTATCTCCATACCCAAAACCACATATAGCACTAGCAAGTACTACCCAGAAAGTTCAGTGGTAAACAAGGTATAAAGATAATCAAACTAGGTAACCTGTTGGGTCCCATCAAATTAACCTATGCAGATCATTATGATTAATCAGAACATGGCTGGGTAAAAAGAAGTGATCAAGGGCACAACTTGCCTGGGCCTTGAGATTCCAGGTACCAGGATGATTTCTCAGATCCTCGTGACCTCACTGCTAGTCGTAGCAATACAAACATACATGGTATAGGCAAAATTAACATTACACCAAACATATATGCAAAATACATATTAATAATCTACATATTAAAATAAGATCACAGGAAAAAGAATTATTAATTTTGGAGTTGTAGATTTCAAGTTATGATTTTCCTAAGATTTAAGGTGATTATAATATGATTAAATGATAAATAAATTTTCTGACAGAGTTCATGTCAAAACAGTGATTCTAAATGGTAGAGAATATTATTACAAAATTTTAGGAATTGGAATGGTTTAATTTGGAGCTAAAATGAATTAGTTATGAATTAATTAAGTTTCTGGATTTATTTTAACACTAAAAATCATTTTCTAAATCATTTTTCTATGATTTTATAACTCTCTGGACTCGGCCTCATTTATGGAAAACGCAGGGGGCTTTGGGTAAATCTTCTAAGACTCAGAGCACAGTCGCATAGGACGGCGGGTTCTATTTCAAAAAGTCCAGGGGCTCTTTAACAAAAGCACCAGCGCGAAGGGGTATCGGATGGGCTGAGCCGTTCAGATTACAACCGACAGCCGAGATTTTATAACCAGCTACACGTTCCGCCTACGCTCGGATCACGATCCTGTGATCCACAGAGCGCCACGTTCCCCCTTAGCTCAGATCCGTCCGATGCCAAATCTACGCGCCCGTTTTAATTACCGCGAAGGGGTAAGGAGCGATCTAATCCTAGCCGTCCAGAACAGATCGGACGGCCGATACCCATCTCCCCTAACCTGGCCCAACTCCGGTAGCCACGCGGGGGTCACCGCGGCGGCGCTCAACCGGCGCGCTGCGATTCCGGCCATCCGGACCTTCATTTCCTAATTCCGTTGCTCCCCGCCCAATCGACGATGTGGCGAACTCAACCCCCCAACTAATTTCTACGGTAGTCGAGCACAGGGCTCAGTCCATGGTGCGAGCGGAACCCACGGCGGAGCACCAACTTCGGCGTGAAATCGCGGTTTCCTCGGTCGGCAATCCCATCTAGCGAAGCACCGTGTGCCATCCTCGCCTCCAACCGAAGCTCCCATACCCACTGGTGGGATCACGAGGGGTAGCGCGGGCGAGTTCCACGGTGGCGGACAAGTTTCCAAGCGGCAGAGCCATTGCCGAGCGATACTCTCAACCAAGCACTGCCCCAAACCTTGATTCTAGCGCAACTACTCGAAGAGGAAACCAACACGGATTAGGGAAACGAATTTTTACCAGGGATAGGGAGATGGTGATGCCCAGCCACGGCGCGGCGGAGGCGCGACTTCGGTGAGGAATTCGCGTCACCCGAGACGACCCCGGTCGCAGGCGATCCCCGTGTAAGCTTCCAAGGCCCCTTGGTGACGACCCACAGGCACCTACGGAGGCAACGTCGTCGGCGAACCGAAATTGGCCCGCGGCGGCGGATTTCTTCTTCTCTCGCGCTCCTTCTCGTCTTTGGTGAATCCCGGGCTCCCTTTTATACCCCGAGCCACGACGTGACCATCGGGGAAAGGATGGCCGCGCCGAGCGCGGAACCCGCGGGTGGTTGTGGAATCCCGAGCTCCCCGGCGGCGGCTGTTACAACGGCGCGCGAAGCTCGCGGCGGACTCGGAATCGTGGAGAAGAAAATGCTGACCAAAGGGGCCCACACGACAGAGACAGACGACGAACGAGTCCGCGCGGAAGGGGGGTGTGGCTGAGCGGTGGGCCCCGCCCGTCAGCGAACGTGGAAGCCACGGGTCCCGCGCGCGTGGAAGCGACTGACGAGCTGGCCCCGCGTGTCGGTGAGAGGCGAGAGCGCGCGTGAGGAGGAGTGGGCCGCGCGGGTTAGATTGTTTTAAGTGGGCCGAAATGAGGTATGGCGGCCCATGAGACTGTTTCGTTTTATTCTTTTTATTTTCTGTTTTCTTTTCTTCATTTTCAAACCCAATTTGAATTCAAGTTTAAATTCAAACTTTTGTGAATAACTTGTCCTCAGTTTGAATAGTATAATTTAATAATATAAGTGTGAAGAATTTTTATTCTGATTTTATTTTATTTTATGTAGTATTTTTCTTAGTTCTTCCCTACTCCTTTTATTTTCTATTTTCCATTTTCCTTTCCATTTGAATTTCAAATCAACACAAGTTTAAAGTTCAAACACTTAATTTGGATACACATATAGAACTTCAGCATAATGTGCAAAAACCTATTTTATGTATTTCTTTATTTATTTTAGTTTTTTTTTAGACAAGCTTTTAATCATATAGTAGAGAATAATCCATACCTTATTAGTTCTAGGGAAATCAAATTTATATTGTAGCCTCTATGTATTAAGAAATAGTTTAATCATAATTCTCCTGTATAACTTAACCCAAAGGCAATTTAGATTATCTAAGTATCTTTAATTATGTATTTTTAACATATTCATGAGGGGAAACTTCTTATATTATGATTATCTTTAAGGAAAGGTGTTTTGATTTAAGATCTTTGAGAATTTTTCTTTGTCTTCACAAGATTGAACTTTAGGGTGTTACATCCTTGCGAGAACTTTGTGTCCCGTGTGATTGAGAAGAGAAGCTCACTCGGTCTATGTGACCGTTTGAGAGAGGGAAAGGGTTGAAAGAGACCCGGTCTTTGTGACCACCTCAACGGGGAGTAGGTTTGCAAGAACCGAACCTCGGAAAACCAAATCCGCGTGTCTCACTCCTTATTTGCTTGTGATTTGTTTTTCACCCTCTCTCTCGAACTCGATTATATTTCTAATGCTAACCCGGCTTGTAGTTGTGATTAATTTTGTAAATTTCAGTTTTGCCCTATTCACCCCCCCTCTAGGCGACTTTCAACTAACCATATTGTTTTTAGTACAACATAGATTATCACAGGGGGCTTCGACTCCGGGAGAAAGTATACGCGGCGTAAAGGTGCAACCCGAAGGTGATAGGAACAAGAGTCGAAGATATTTCCAGAAGGCTTCGGCTCGGTACGATGACGAGGACCAAAGACGATACTGACTTAAAAGGGGAAAAAGACTACTTGCTCCTTGTTAATTTGTATTACGATTATAAGTAAATGTCAAGGACATGAATGTAATTTTGTCCAGGCTGCATCCCGTGCCTATAAATAGATGAACTGTAACACCATACTGTTCACACTGGACTGTAATCGCTCTCGCGTCGCCCCTGCTCTTCTACCTTCTGGCAAGCCGAAGGTACCATTGTAATACGAATATTGTTAATGCTTATTCGTGTTTAATGAAGATAATGATAGATAAATTATTGATATATGATAATTATTATTTCCATTCTTCTGTGTTCCTTTACTTTTCTATTTGTATTTAAGTTCACATGATAAAATGATGAAGGTGTGTCCTTCATGACCTTCGTCTGAGGATCATTATATCCGAGAGGAGATAATGCTTCGAAGGACGAAGGTATTTAACCATTAACAATTGTGTTGTCTTGTTCTTGATCTATAGCATTTGAGAACTAGTGACCAACATTGGCGCCCACCTCTGGTGAACTCACTTCCACAACCTTCGGAAGAACATCCATCTTCGGCATGCTGCCGAAGAAGACAACGGTGCCAGGGGCTACTCTGCAACCACTAGACACAAATCAAGATGCCCTCTCCCTGCGAGAGGCTAGGAACCAAAAGAGGAAGGCCACCAACCGAACTCTACAGAAGGAGCAAATTGATCAAGAAATCAGGGACTTAGAGGTCATCCATTAGCAAGTGCAGAGGAAGAAGGAGAAGATGGCTCGGTTGGCCGATCTTCAGAGGAAGATTGACGAAGCTGATGAAGAAATGCGTCATCTTACTCAAGATGACCAAGAAATGCGTCATCAACACAGGGAGCTTCGTCAAGAGAGCTCATTCAACGAAGATGAATGGTACGATGACTTTCATCGTGCTAACTTTACTTTTGATGATGCTTCTCCTCTAGCAGTAGAGCTACAAGCTATCCCATGGCCTCAATCCTACAAGCCACCCCAGTTGCCCATGTATGATGGGCACTCGGACCCAAAGCAATTCTTGATGAGCTATGAGGCAACAATATCCTCATATGGAGGCAACACCGCTATCATGGCAAAGTCCTTCGTCATGGCAGCCCAAAGTGTGGCCCAGACATGGTACTCCGCCCTTCGGCCAGGAACAATTACATCATGGTAGAAGCTTAAGGACATGCTGATCACCAGCTTCCAAGGATTCCAGACGAAGCCAGTTACTCCTCAGGCATTATTCCAATGCACTCAAGACCAGGACGAATAACTTCAGGCGTATGTCCGAAGGTTCCTACGACTAAGAGCACAAGCACCCATAGTGCCTAATGAAATCGTCATTGAGGCCATGATCAAGGGACTCAGGCCAGGACCTATAGCTCAGTATTTTGCTAGGAAGCCTCCGCAAACCTTGGAAAAGCTGCTTCAAAAGATGGATGAGTACATCCGGGCCGACAATGATTTTCGCCAAAGAAGGGAGGAGGCCTATAGGTTTTCTGAGACGACCAGGGGCTTCGGGGGAAGGCTTCATCCTAGACATGTCCGATCAATTCATAACTCCAGTGCCAATTGAAAGTCTCCTAGAGCGGGGCGTGAATAGGTGGAATCTGAAATTTATAACTTAAAACACAATCTACAAGCTGGGGTTAACGTTAGAATTAAAATCGAGTCCGAGAGAGAGGGCGAAAAACAAATCAACTAAGAAATAAAGCGGATGACACGGTGATTTGTTTTATCGAGGTTTGGTTCTTGAAAACCTACTCCCCGTTGAGGTGGTCACAAAGACCGGGTCTGTTTCAACCCTTTCCCTCTCTCAAACGGTCACTTAGACCGAGTGAGCTTTCTCCTTAATCAAACGGGTCACTTAGACCCCACAAGGACCACCACACAATTGGTGTCTCTTGCTTTGATTACAAGTTGCTTGAAGAACAAAAATGAGGAAGAAGAAAGCGATCCAAGAACAAGAGCTCAAAGAACACAAGCAAAACTCTCTCTCTCTAGTCACTAATTGTTTGGAGTGGGTTTGGGACTTGGAGAGGCTTTGATTCTTTTGAATTGTGTCTTGTATTGATTGCACTAGCTCTTGTATTGAATGAGATGTCTGAAAAACTTGGATGCTTGGAGTGGTGGTGGTTGGGGGGTATTCATAGCCCTCAACTACCACATAGTCGTTGGGGAGGCTGTCTGTCGATGGGCGCACCGGACAGTCCGGTGCGCCACCGAACACTGTCTGGTGTGCCAGCCACGTCACCCAACCGTTAGGGTTCTGAAGATTTTGACCGTTGGAGCGCTGACTTCATGTCGCACCGGACAGGTCCTGTTCACTATCCGGTGCGCCTCTGACGTCTGCTCTGACTTCTGCGCGCACTGTTCACACTTTTACAAACGACCATTGCGCTGTTAGCCGTTGCTCCGCTTGGTGCACTGGAAAGTCTGGTGGCACACCGGACAGTCCGGTGAATTATAGCGGAGCGGCGCCTGAGAAACCCGAAGGTGAAGAGTTCAGACTGTACGGTCCCTGGTGCACCGGACACTGTCTGGTGGCACACCAGTAGTCCGGTGCGCCAGACCAGGGTTCTCTTCGGTTTGTTTTGCTCCTTTCTTTTGAACCCTAACTTTGATCTTTTATTGGTTTGTGTTGAACTTCTATGCACCTGTAGAATATATAATCTAGAGCAAACTAGTTAGTCCAATATTTATGTTGGGCATTCAACCACCAAAATTATTTATAGGAAAAGGTTTGACCATATTTCCCTTTCACCAATGATGAAAGGGCCAGCAATGTTCAGCAAACTCACCACAATCCTCAGCCTTCAAGCATGACTTCTTTCAGACCACTGACTCCAAAGGGCAGGGGAGGAAGAAGCTTCAGTGGAGGACGATTTGGCAATCAACCCAGAAAGTTGTACTGTCTTTTTTGTGGCGAGGACAAGGGCCACACAACAAGGACATGCGAGGTTGCAATTTAGAAGCAGAAGGAAATTGCCGAAGCTAAGGCATAGCAGAGTCAGCCGAAGCAAGTCCTCCACACCGCTTCGTGCTACTCCCCATACAGCTCATAATACGTAGGCAATCAACAACCTACGTCTTCTATTGCTTCGGCAAGCCATTCCCAGCTTCTTGGCTCCAGTTGCCACCACCACCACCACTGATCCACAATCAACAGCTAGAAGGGCGCAATCATATTCAACAACAGCGCGACCTTCAGGAGGAGTCCGAAGCTCGCACGGTCAACACCATTGTGCCTGAGTCAAAGCATATCTCTACTACTTATTAAGGTGGTAAGGGGTAGGCTGCCATTCCGTGTTCTGCCATTCCCATTCCCTCCTCCCACACTGTCTTTCTCATTCCCCCTCCCCGCAAAGCACATTCCCATTCCCGGCTGCCATTCCGTGTTCTGTCATTCCCATTCCCCTCTCCCCGCACTGTCTTTCTCATTCCCCTGCCCGCAAAGCTCATTCCCATTCCCACGTGCATTCCACGCCTAGCTAAAATTAAATAAAAAAACAAATGTGGCCCTCAATGGGATTTGAACCCATGACCCCTCAAGCAAATGTGCTCGTAGCTACCACTATACCACATGTGTGTTTATGTCAATATCTGTTACAATAAAAATACCTACTACATCTCTCCCAAAGCCTACCTGTTACCCTTGCACAATGTGTAGTAGTAGATAATTATCAACGAGATTCCTGAATTATATTTTTGGATGGAGGGAGTAGTATTTAAAGAAGAGCCTTGCATGCAATTTCTTTTGTTTGAATAAAGTTTTCAACTTAAATTCCTTTTTATATGTGTGACATTTATTCTCCGTAATATTTTTCCATGGATCTGACTTGTGAGTCATTTTCATAAACCAACGCCAAAGATAAATCCATGTTTCTTACTTGGAAACCCGAACAAACACCATTGGCAGGAGGCGCTCGCGTTGGCGTCGCTCATCGATGACGAGAAGAAGCTTGACGACTGCCAGTTCGACCTTTGGAAGCAGTCCTACGTGGCCGCATGTGCCGCTATGTTCGGCAAGCTCCGGCGCAGCCGCCGCTTGGACGTGGTCCAGAGCAGCTGCACCGCGCTATCCATCTTCAAACAGTGGGACCTCATGGTCGTGGCCAACGCCGGCGACTCTTGGGTTGTTCTAGGCACCGCATCCGACGATTGTGCCGTCACGCCGTCTGGCTCATCATCCACCTGAAGCTCAACCTACCACGTAAGTCACTATTGACCGGCCATGAATTCTTGTGCGCTGGGACGACGGCCGTTGCTGACATTGTGTGAGTATCCTCGAACAAGATGTATGTAGAAGAGTAGCACATCCGGTGGTGCAACGGATAGGTGTACTATCTCTTTGATGAGCCCGGGGTGCACTTCGTTTGGCAGCCCAGCCAAGAGTCATCGGTACTCGCCATGTCGTGCGCGTTCGACGACTACTATATCAAAGACTGTGGCGTCATCTTGGCGCCAGAGGTGACGCAGAGGAGGATCGACAGCAATGACCACTCGCCATCGTCGGGGTAGCTTTTGTGTCGGCCTGCCTTTAATTCTCTTTGCAAACACATACACTTGCCTTTTTTGTTTAAGCAAGCATGTATGGTGGTGCGTACCTGATGACTAACAATATACGAGGGAACTTGTACCGGCAGGTGTGGCACGTGCTCTTTAATGATGAGACCATATAAATCGTGGCATATATCAAAGTCTGCATGATACTAATGGTTGCAATGTAGTAGTGAAATAGCTAAATTAAAATAACAAAATTTATGTATGACCAGGATTACAAATGGATTATGAAACATTTTCTTATAACAATATAAGGCACATTTTGTATATAAGTTATTATGTTATTATATGTTCCCGTTGCAACGCACGGGCACTCACCTAGTTTACTAAAAGGAGTACAGTGCCCCAGCCAAGGAATATGATGATTTGATGTATCTTAACTCTTTTTGCCTTTTATATCTTCTTGAAAAAACAATACAGGAGACATAAAATTTTACCTTGATGCAATAATATTGTCGTTACATCATCAAGTATGACAGAATTAAGTTCCAAAGCTACAAAGTCGTTCCTAAGTGAGCGCAGAGTAAGTTCCTAAGTTACAAAGTCGTTCCTAAGGGAGCGAAGCTACAAAGTCGTTCCTAAGGGAGCGTAGAGTAAGTTCCAAAGCTCAAAAGTTGTTCCTAACAGAATGTAGAGTCAAAATACCACCTAAATCAAAGGTGAAGAAGCTCCAAAAGTCGTTCCTAAGGGGATGCAGAGCTTAAATACCACCTAAATCAGATGTGAAGAAGCTCCAAAGTCGTTCCTAAGGGGATGCAGAGCTAAAATTCCACCTACGTAAAAGGTTGTAGGAAACGGGTGACGCCTAAGAGGGGGGTGAATTAGGACATCTAAAGCTTTCACTAAGCTAGGCCACAAATAAATCCCTAGAGCAAAACTGAAAGCTCTCTTGTGAGTTTTGGTGTTTCGATGACAACTCAATTAAAGGACTAACAAGTGTACTAAGTGTTGAACAGGTGCTAAAGGTAAAGCCTACAGGGTTCAACACAAGTGAACAAGTGTGATGGTCCAAGGACTAGATGATGATAGATAATGGGCATCACAAGTAAGATGGACATTGCATAAAGTGAGACTCGGGTGCGTAGCTCGGAGACAACTGATCAAGCCAAGGACGGAGGCAAGAAGAGCTTCGAGGTACCAAGTGCACGGGAGAAGGTCAAGGAGGCTGAGGAACCCAAAGCCAAGGGTGAAGAAGAAGGATTGCAAAGTCAAGGGTGATCGAGTTGAGAACAGCTACGGCACATCAAGGATCACTACATAAGGACGTGACTTACAGCCAATGAGGTAACAGCTACAGTTATGTGGTGTAAGTCATAAGGCTCAAGATCAAGCTCTAAGAAGGAGATCAAGGTCACTAGAAGGAGAACAAGTGTCAAAACCAGAACTGGAAGCAGCCCAAAAGAGCTAAGTTCACCTTAATCTTTAGTTTGGGTTGTTCCTATGTTTGGAGATGTTCTATGTGACCTTTGCAGGATGTTGGAGCTAAGAAATGTCAATCTAGATCAAGTCAAGCCGACTTGATGATTTATGAGTCCAACATCAAAGCTCAAGCATGTGAAATGCTATAGATGTAATAATTAAGAGAAGGTATGTTTCTAGACTTAGTACATTGGTTTTAGTGTACTAATATACTTGTCTAAGTGTTAGAAACAGAAGGAAGAAGAAAAGGAAAGAGGTGCAAAAGGCTTGGCCGTGTACAGCCAAGACTCTGCTCAGTCTGGGTGCACCGGACTGTCCGGTGGTGCACAGGACAGTGTCCGGTGCGCCAGGCTGGCTCGAGCGAACTGGCCGCTCTCGGGAATTCACCGGCGACGTACGACTATAATTCATCGGACTGTCCGGTGTGCACCGGACTATCCGGTGAGCCAACGGTCGGCTGGGCCAATGGTCGGCCGCGCGATCTGCGCGGGACACGTGGCCGAGCCAATGGCTAGATGGAGGCACCGGACATGTCCGGTGCGCCAATGGCTCCAAGACTGCCAACGGTCGGCTTCGCCATAGAAGGAAAGAAATCGGTCACCGGACATTGTCCGGTGTGCACCGGACTGTCCGGTGCGCCAGGCGACAGAAGGCAAGATCAGCCTTCCTGGATTGCTTCCAACGGCTCCTAGGCCCCTTGTGCCTATAAAAGGGACCCCTAGGCGCCTCAAGCAATATACAAGCGCAGCCAACAAGTGTAGACATCACTCGAATCAATTCTCACTCTCCCTCTTGTGTGTAACTCTATAGTTTGTGTAGAAGGCACAGCTATAAGCCTTTAGAGAGAGGAGAAGTGCTGCTTAGAGCTAGAGCAAGGTCTTGAGCGTATCGTTACTCTACCGAGGTGCTGCCAAGAAGTTTGTAAGCAGCTACGGTGTTGTTGTAACCCAACTCGATAGTGAAAGGCTCTATCTGTCATACTGACAGATCTGAGCAAACGGAGGAAGGAGTTGAAATAGACTCCAAGCCCAGGTGTGGCTAACTCCAACGAGGACTAGGCAAGCATTTCAGGCTTGGCCGAACCTCGGGATAAATCCTTGCGTCTGTGTGCTCTGTTCTGTATTGTATCCTGACTCTCTGTCTTACTCGTCTTTATATCTGCACTTCAATACTTATCTGTGGTATAAGCTTTATTTGAAGTCCAGGACATTTTGAGACAGGATCTTCTATTCCGCTGCAACCTACTCGAAGAGTCTTCTCATTCCACTGCGTACGAAGTCTTCGAGTAGAGTAAGAATTTAAGTTTTAAATTGATAAGTTTTATTCGCCTATTCACCCCCCCTCTAGGCGACATCCAGATCATGTTCCCGGGTCAAAGGGAACTTTCAATTGGTATCGGAGCTAGGCCTCTCCTGTGTGGGCTTAGCCGTCCGGAGATAACGATGTCGTCACAAGAGGTAACTGTAGAACTTATTTTAGGCGATGGTTCTAATTACAAATCTTGGTCTGTCTCTATTTACAAAGCTTTCATGAATGTTGATTCTGATTTGAGACAGATCTTTAGTAGAAGTATTTTTCCCTCTGATTTTAGGAAAAATCCTTCTAATGAAGAACTAAGATGTTTATCTCTCAATCACCATGCTTGCAACATCTTAGTTGACTCTCTTTCTAGAAATGCTTATTTTGCCATCATGAGCAGTGATAGTGATCTATTTGTTGATGCTCATGATGTATGGAATAGAATTAAAGAAAAATATTCTGTGACAAACTGTGATGCTCCTACTCCCTATATTACTTGTGTTACTAACCATTCAGAGGGAGAAGAACAAGAACGATGGCACCCAAACGATGAATCCACCTCGTCGACAAGTTTGTTCTCCACTAGTGATAAATGTTTTATTGCTAACAATGACGGTGGAGACGAAAGCCATGATGAGAAGGAATATGAGGATAATAGCGAGGATGAATCTTCATCATCACAAGGTACATTTTCCTATATTGCTTCCACTGACATTAATGACAGGGAAAATGAGACCGATGATGTGGAAGAAGAGGAGATTCGCCGTTTCTACAACCATCTCAACAAAGCGGACAAAGCTCTCTTGGTTAAGTTGTTGAGAAGGAACAAGGAACAAGGCGAGACACTTCTCAGGCTAAAGGAAACTCTCATCAAAACAAACAACAGCCTGGAGAAGATGACCAAAGAACATGAGGAGCTAAGGTGCTCTCATGATGTCTTGGTCCAACGGTATGATTCAATGTTAATTGAGCAAAGTAATAATGATGACGCTCTATCTAATGTTGCTCAACTTAAAACTGAAAATACTATGCTTAGAAGTCAAGTAGAAACAATGAATTTAGAAAAGCTTGCTCTTAGTGAAAAGTATGATACGTTGTCATACTCTCATAGTAAACTAGTTGATGAACATATCATGCTTGAAGTTACTCATGAGGTCGTAATTACGAACTTAAATTCATGTGAACTTCATTCTTGCACAAGTACACATTTAGATAATTCATCACCATGTGCTAACCCCTGTTGTTCAAAAGAAAGCCAATGTTTGAATAAGCATCAAGCTGCAGGGTCACAAAAGAAATTGTGTGGGAACAAGAAGCAAAGACAACTGAGGAGAAGACACATTGCTCAACTCTCTCAAGATATCCACGGGCGCGTGGTGAAGAAGCTTGAGAAAGGAAAAGCTGCAGCAAGTGTCAAGCTCAATAAGAAAAATGTTCCTAAAGATGAAGAAATCAACATGAGCTTGGAAAAAGGTAAAGATTCAATTAATCATGTTGTTTGCACTGACCTTCTCTCCATGTCATTCAAGTACAAAAAGGGAAAAGGAAAAAGGAGGTGTTTCAAGTGCAAGAAGTTAGGCCACCTCATCGCGTCTTGTCCGTACAAAGACAAGAATGAAGGGACAAGGAGTTGTTTTGGATGCAACAATCAGGACCACACGATCACTTCATGTCCGGTCATGAAGAATCAAGGATGTGCATCCTCCAAGGTGACCCTCACCAAGGAAAATGACAAACAGCAAGCGTCATGTCAGGTTGAGCGACGCTTCTGCTACAAGTGTGGTGAGCAGGGTCATCTATCCAAGGTATGTTATAAAGGTAAGATTCCTAAGCAAGTGAATTTGTGTCAATCTTATTCGCGTAGGAGACCCAAATCATACACTTGTGCTAGATCTATAACGAGATCACCTAGAACTAGCACAAAGGCAATTTGGGTACCAAAGGCACATTTAGATGATCATTATGGACCCATCCCGAGATGGGTACCAAACTATGCTAACTAGACCATGCAGGTGCCTTGAGATGGACTGGAGACCATGGGAGAGCTTAAGACGGTTATCTAAAACTCTATGCTTAAGCTGTTAATTGTTTTGGGTGTTTATTGACCCAAGGTTGAATTATTGTGAAACACTAATCCATGTTCATCTCAAGTGAAATAAGGTGTATAGGTCCTGAATCATTATTGGTGAATCAAGTAAAAGACTTTGATGAGAATCTACAACTTGCTCTCCAAAGGATGGTACCCGTGTATTTTAAGTACATAATTGCAATTTAGTATTGCTCTTAAGTTGGCTTGTTGTGCTACCTATCTTTGGAGTAGTTATGCTTTATGATTGCCTGTGTTAAATGAATCATAATGATGTTTGCTTAATCATGACTGGTGCTATATAGGATATATCTTTTGAATCATTCATGGGTAGCTCTTTCATTTGTTATATCCACAACGATTAACTCTCTTGGTGAATATGGATAAACCTGTAACTTTTTGTAAGTCATGCTATGTGCAATTATGACATTTTGTTTAGTCCATGTTCACATGATTACCCTAGTCTGGTACTGTGTGAATTTCAAATCCATGTCGTGCCCTTTTGAGCTATGAGGTGCATGAGCAAAAGGAGCCCTGAATTGGTGATAACAAGTGCTCTCATAAAGGCAAAGGTATGGAAAATGGAACTGTGCGATTTTATTGAATATCTTGAAGTTCCATTGATAGTGATCATAGTTGTGTTCTTGCATTTCATTGGTAGCATCGTGGCTTAGGAGACTTATGCCTTAAAATGATGTTTCTTTTGATGTACCTAAAGAATCTTCTTAACTATGATGTGCTTAGACATGATCATGTTGTTTTTCAATTAGTATATGTGATGCAAATGATAGTTAAGTATGAAGCATGTCTAAGTTGCGTGTAAATGTTATACTTCCTGTGAGTATTCAATTGGCTTAGGTGCCACTGAGGCATGCATTGTTGTATTTAGTCAACCTTTCATTTAGCCTTCAATTGGTATTAAGTGGCTTTTCATTTGATATTCAAATTGGTATCTTGGTGTGATGAAAGTAATAGAGTATGCCTTGACCAAGGTATGTTGTGATTCCCTCTAGTTCTGAGGAAGCTAGAATGTGCGAAGTGCAAGTCATTCAAATACTTGATGCACAACTTGAGGGGGAGCACACATAACTTGTGTCTTTTGAGACTAACTGTTTCTTGAGCAATCTTGTATAGTCTCTAGGTGGAAAAGAGAAGATGTGCAAGAAATGGAGCAATCAGGACTTGGGTACCTCTGTAAGTCAAGAAATTGGTATCTCAAGTCATGAGTAAGTGCATATTTTTAGATTGTTCATGCTCTATAATATCTGGTGATAATAGATGCTTATTCTTAAATATCATGGAGCTATGATAATAAATGAACTTTGCAATTGGTATCTTTCAATTGGTAGTCGTGATAGTTTGCTTCAATTGACATCTTTTGATAATCATTAGAATAGAAGTTTCTTCTTGTGCCCAATACTATAACTTGTTCTAAGTTTGGTGTCTTAGCAACAAGGAAACGTTAGGATAAAGAATCAGGCACAAGTGTGGAGAAGCTCTCGAGAGATTAAATACTTTCAAGATGGGAAATACACTACAACATGGTAAAGGTACAAAAGGAAGTATTAATCTTTTTGCATATATGTATCTTACCTAAATGTTGATAGTGCATATGTTCAATAAGTAAGGGGGAGTTTTGATAGTCGTTTTTCCTCCTTAACACCCTGCTGTCCCTTGACATCATCCTATGTTCTTGCTTGAGTATGGTTTTTGGTGTTTGATGTCAAAGGGGGAGAATTTGTGTATTAAAGCTTATCTCAACCTGAGAGGAAAGCTTATCCTAAGGGGTGATGTGTTAGTTTAAGCTTTGCTAGTGTGTTATTCATATGCTTCCTGCAGTATTATATGTGTTGCATCATATGGACTAGTGTTTCTGCTGTGATGAATTAATTGGCTTCTATAGTGTAATAGATAGTCATGTGGTTAATGGTGCTTTAAGATTGCTTTAAATTGGAAATTGGAAGATTGCTTTAAATTGGAAATTGGTATCTTAGTTTAAATTGGTATCTTAAAAGTGAATAGTGGTAGGTTGATATTCCTGTGATATATCCACTAATTTGAATGGTGTTTAACTCTGATTATGTGCATTTGTGTGTTATAGCATCATGGTTTGATTCTTGACACAATGCATCCAAAAAAATGCTAAGGTGTAGAAATGCTTCGAATTGCCTAAGTATGTGCAAATTGGCGTCTGAGGCCAAAATTATGTTTTTGAAGTAAGCACATATTTAGGGGGAGCATTCTATAAACTTAGAATTCAAAATTTGTGCTTCAAATCTTATTCTTATATAAGCTTTAATTGTGTTGCCATCAATCACCAAAAAGGGGGAGATTGAAAGCTCTCTTGTGAGTTTTGGTGTTTGGATGACAACTCAATTAAAGGACTAACAAGTGTACTAAGTGTTGAACAGGTGCTTAAGGTAAAGCCTACAGGGTTCAACACAAGTGAACAAGTGTGATGGTCCAAGGACTAGATGATGATAGATAATGGGCATCACAAGTAAGATGGACATTGCATAAAGTGAGACTCGGGTGCGTAGCTCGGAGACAACTGATCAAGCCAAGGACGGAGGCAAGAAGAGCTTCGAGGTACCAAGTGCACGGGAGAAGGTCAAGGAGGCTGAGGAACCCAAAGCCAAGGGTGAAGAAGAAGGATTGCAAAGTCAAGGGTGATCGAGTTGAGAACAGCTACGGCACATCAAGGATCACTACATAAGGACGTGACTTACAGCCAATGAGGTAACAGCTACAGTCATGTGGTGTAAGTCATAAGGCTCAAGATCAAGCTCTAAGAAGGAGATCAAGGTCACTAGAAGGAGAACAAGTGTCAAAACCAGAACTGGAAGCAGCCCAAAAGAGCTAAGTTCACCTTAATCTTTAGTTTGGGTTGTTCCTATGTTTGGAGATGTTCTATGTGACCTTTGCAGGATGTTGGAGCTAAGAAATGTCAATCTAGATCAAGTCAAGCCGACTTGATGATTTATGAGTCCAACATCAAAGCTCAAGCATGTGAAATGCTATAGATGTAATAATTAAGAGAAGGTATGTTTCTAGACTTAGTACATTGGTTTTAGTGTACTAATATACTTGTCTAAGTGTTAGAAACAGAAGGAAGAAGAAAAGGAAAGAGGTGCAAAAGGCTTGGCCGTGAACAGCCAAGACTCTGCTCAGTTTGGGTGCACCGGACTGTCCGGTGGTGCACCGGACTGTCCGGTGGTGCACCGGACAGTGTCCGGTGCGCCAGGCTGGCTCGAGCGAACTGGCTGCTCTCGGGAATTCACCGGCTACGTACGGCTATAATTCATCGGACTGTCCGGTGTGCACCGGACTATCCGGTGAGCCAACGGTCGGCCGCGCGATCTGCGCGGGACACGTGGCCGAGCCAACGGCTAGATGGAGGCACCGGACTGTCCGGTGCGCCAACGGCTCCAAGACTGCCAACGGTCGGCTTCACCATAGAAGGAAAGAAATCGGTCACCGGACAGTGTCCGGTGTGCACCGGACTGTCCGGTGCGCCAGGCGACAAAAGGCAAGATCAGCCTTCCTGGATTGCTTCCAACGGCTCCTAGGCCCCTTATGCCTATAAAAGGGACCCCTAGGCGCCTCAAGCAATATACAAGTGCAGCCAACAAGTGTAGACATCACTCGAATCAATTCTCACTCTCCCTCTTGTGTGTAACTCTATAGTTTGTGTAGAAGGCACAGCTATAAGCCTTTAGAGAGAGGAGAAGTGCTGTTTAGAGCTAGAGCAAGGTCTTGAGCGTATCGTTACTCTGCCGAGGTGCTGCCAAGAAGTTTGTAAGCAGCTACGGTGTTGTTGTAACCCAACTCGATAGTGAAAGGCTCTATCTGTCATAATGACAAATCTGAGCAAACGGAGGAAGGAGTTGAAATAGACTCCAAGCCCAGGTGTGGCTAACTCCAACGAGGACTAGGCAAGCATTTCAGGCTTGGCCGAACCTCGGGATAAATCCTTGCGTCTGTGTGCTCTGTTCTGTATTGTATCCTGACTCTCTGTCTTACTCGTCTTTATATCTGCACTTCAATACTTATCTGTGGTATAAGCTTTATTTGAAGTGCAGGACATTTTGAGACAGGATCTTCTATTCCGCTGCAACCTACTCGAAGAGTCTTCTCATTCCACTGCGTACGAAGTCTTCGAGTAGAGTAAGAATTTAAGTTTTAAATTGATAAGTTTTATTCGCCTATTCACCCCCCCTCTAGGCGACATCCAGATCCTGTTCCCGGGTCAAAGGGAACTTTCAAAAACCTATGCAAATAATCAAACTAGAAGGTGCAAACTAGGTTTTGTCTAAGTGTTGATATCTCTACCGCAATGGCTAAGTTTCAATCTACACTATATAAGTATGAAGACAAGATTGAAACTTAAATTCTTGATATAAATGCGGAAGCTTAAAGAGGAAGGTAGAGATGCAAACTCTCGTGGATGACGCCAGTATTTTTATCGAGGTATCCGGAACCACGCAAGGTCCCGACTAATCCTCGTTGGTGCCCCTACGTAAAGGGAAGCCCACACGAGGGCCAAGCACCTCGGTCGAGTAACTCCGTAGAGAGCCGCGGGCCTTCTCCACGCGAAAGTGGTGCTCCGCTTCTGGATCCTCTCGGACGCTCCCCGCCGTCTCTACTATCGAGCTTCCGACCAAAAACGTCGCGGGCCTCGTTCCCTCTGGTACACGGTGGCGGCCGTGGCACAAACGCGGTTGTCACAGCCTCGTAAGACTCTCTCCCCACTCGGTACAATTACAACGGCTCGCGCAAGAGTCGAGGGGTTGTGTGGTTTTACAAAACTCACTCAACTAACTAGGGTTCACCAAGAGCAAGCGCTAAAGCGGTCTAACTAACATAAGCACTTCACAAAGCACCTACGCTAATCACCGAGTGATTCTATTAAGCACTTGGGTGTTTGAGCTCTTGGAAATGTGCACTATATGCCTTGGTATGTTGCTTGGGCTCCCACGCTTTGAAATGGCTAGTTGGGAGTGTATTTATAGCCCCCAACACAATTGTAGCCATTGGAGAAAAGCTACTACTCTCTGCGGCACACCGGACAGTCCGGTGGTGCACCGGACATCGCACTTTTCATTGTCTGGTGCGCCTAGCCGTTGCCCTGCCACGACAGGTGACCATTGGCGTTGCAGGCTTTTCACACCGGACAGTCCGGACTTCACACCGGACAGTCCGGTGGTCTTTTCTGCTCAGTGCCACCTGGAACTAGCCGTTGGGCTGTGGTTCCCTGGTGCACCGGACAGTTCGGTGTGTGGCACCGGACAGTCTGGTGTGCCACCGGACAGTCTGGT
Organism: Zea luxurians; assembly: GCA_029449295.1. Taxonomy (NCBI): domain Eukaryota; kingdom Viridiplantae; phylum Streptophyta; class Magnoliopsida; order Poales; family Poaceae; genus Zea; species Zea luxurians. The sequence goes on along the minus strand of JAOPSE010000027.1, from coordinate 5,141,195 downwards.
GTGCCACCGGATAGTCCAGTGCTCCACGCACAGACAGTCTGCAGGCAACACTTCTTTCTTGGACTCCTCTTGATCTTTATAATGTCTTCTTTTGAGGTGTTGCTTTCCTCAATGTCTTGGTCCAAGGTACTTTAGCATCATGTGAACTACACACACAAACACGAGCAAACATATTAGTCCACAGGTTGCGTTGATCATCAAACACCAAAATCTATTAAGCCAAATGGCCCGATGTCCATTTTCCTTACAATCTCCCCCTTTTTAGTGATTGATGACAACACAACCAAAGCAAGCAAATATTACGAACATTTGATTGAAAATATGCAATCTACTTGCTAGGATGCATGATTGTCCCCACAATATGATATTATGGACTTAAGCCTCCCCCTAACTCCATAATTCACTTACTTCCTATTTTGGACCAAAGAACCAAAACCACTTGAAAAGCTACTTGAAGAAATAAAATTTTAAATTGGTGGTGTTTGGTGTTTGATACATTTTTCATTACTTTGGTCCCTAAACTTCTCCCCCTTTGGCATCAGCCACCGAAAAGGAAGACATTAAAAGCATGTAGGAAGTAAATAAGACTTGCCCTCATAAGAATTTTGTCAAATGATACCAATTGAATGATACTAAATTAAAAACACCAAATAGTTACTCCCCCTAAATGAGTGTTCTCTTTAGAAAGAATTTTCTCCCCCTTTTTAGATACGAAGAAATACTCCCCCTGACAGAGATCTTCTACTTAGGAAAAAGCATGTGAAGATAGAGGTGCAAGACATGATTTGATTAGACTAACTTCCTTATGCATAGGTAACGGAATATGATTTAACCACTTATGCATGTATAGCAACATGGAAGTATAAGATATGAAATATAGTCTAACCAAATGCTGGAGAAGACATGTAAGTAATACTAAATGTAGTCTCAAAGTTACCAAGAACATCAAATGCAAACCAATTGAAGACCAATGGCAGGCTTGGAGACATAAATTTTTTTGTAGATTTGCAGTGGAAGCTTGTTGTCTTTCTCCGGGGACTTCATTTTCCTTACAATGAGACTACTACATGAAATAGACTTGAAAACAGGTATTAGTCTCAAAATCTTAGATTATAGAGTAACCTCCCCCGGTTGTGTGCATACAAGTTTTGAATACTTGTAGGAGACATGCACTTTGATTTGATATCAAGAGGGGCAAATTATCTATAATCCGAGCTTTGACACATATAAGTTAAATGATACCAATTGTAGGATGTAAGATTTTTAAAGCATTGGTGTCATTTACTTAGGAATGTTCAATAAGCTATGTGCCTTGCTTAACTAAACAGTTTAGACCCTATAGGTTTGCTCATAAGTATGAATTGAAAACAGGAAATCCTACTATGTGATTTACCTAGTATGCATGCATTTAGACAAAAGTAAATACAATTGTAATACTAGGCATGAAAGGTAAACTAGATGAAGATAAGTAGATACGCATATCTAAAAATAAGGAATACAATAAATCTAGTTACCTTAGTCATGGGTGGGGAAATTTGGGTCAAAAAATATTCACTAACCCACTTAGCAATAAACTGGATCCAATATGATGTATCCCATGATATACATCCCAACTTTGCCAAGTCTCCAAATTTCCCGATAATCCTTCGGACTACTCACTTCCCTTTTAGGATCCAAACCTTTTTGGTGCTCTTCATGGTTGAAATTATTTCCTTGGGCACCCAGATGCGTTTGGCCCCTTTCCCTTTGTTGGCTTGCTTGTTGGCCTTGATTGCTATCACCTTTCCATTCTTTTTCTTCATGATCAAATATGGTGTAGCATCCTTTTTGTTCACCTTTTTGATGTAGGTGTTGGAGATTTTGCTTGTTGGCTTTTGCTTGAGCTTTTGCCTTTGCTTATCCCCGGTCATCGCCTTGCATTGAAAAGACTTATGGCCTTCCTTTTGGCATAACCTACAAATCACGGTTTCTCTCTCTATATGCTCGTTCACTCCCACAGTGGTGTTATCCTGTGGAGGTCGGATTTGTTTGGCTTTGCCTTTCTTGTCATACAGAGCCTTGCCAAGGCGAGCCACTTCTTGCCTTAATTGCTCATTTTCCTTTGCAACCTCATCCGAACATGTTTCTACAACAATATTCTCAACAAGAAATTGGTTGCAGGAGTTAGAATCATCAATTAAATCAAAGCAAGAAGTAGAAGCATCTTTCTTAATAATTTCAGGAATTTTAGGAATTTCAATTAAAGATGCCCCTGGGGTGCTACCAATGTTTTCTAGCTTAGTAGTTAGCTCATTATTGTGTATGCTAAGAATTTCCATTTTCCCTAGCAAATTTTCAATAGTATCTTGGGAGCTAGCTAACTTAGCCTTAAGTTTTTCATTCTTTTTAATAAGGCCATCATTGGTAGTATTGGATGGAGCACTAGATTCTAATAGCTCAATTTTAGTTGATAGCTCACTATTTAAGTTTGCAAAAGTTTCAAATTTTTCTAGCAAACCTTTATAATCATTTTGAGAGCTAATCAACTTATTTTTCAAAGTTTTAAGTTGAGCCTTTTGCTTAGTGCAAACATCCTGAAAAAACTTAATGACTTCCACAAGCTCATCTACAGAGGGCTTTCCCTCACCTTCATCATCACTACTACTGTAACACCCGGTTTTAAAGAACAAAGCCGGATGCATCTCATACATGCGCCAAGAAGACAACATATATAATAACAGAGTGTATAGAGATAAATGTCTTCAAACATCAGAGTATTTATTACATAGCGGAAGTCTTATTACAAAATAAAGATAAATATAAAACGAACTAAGGATCGATGGCGCCAATGTCGACTGAGAAACGCCACCTAGATCAGATCGAACTCCTCAGTGTTAGGCAGCTCCTCTTCAACAACCTGTTCTTCTCCTGTGGGGGGGGGTGTGAGACAGCAAGAGTGAGCTCACATACGTTCATAGCTCAACAAGTCGTGGGGAATAATGTGGCATGAACTCACCAAAGGTGGGAGTTCATGTAGTGTAAGGCTGATCAATGAAATAAAGGCTGAGGCTGAGCATTGCTTTTATAAGTTGGTCAAAATTTTATTAGCAATTACTAAGTGTAAGTAAATACCAAACCTTAATAATAATAAAGAACAGTAATAGTAAAATAATCCCAAATGCGATGCAAATGTCAAATTAAACTTAAGTTCCATAATTAATCATGTGAGGGTCCGAGCTGCTCTTGACCGTGAGCACGACTAGTATACCAGTTTTACACTCTGCAGAGGTTGCGCATCTTTACCCACAAGTCGTGTATCCCATGTCGCCAGGGTTTGCAAGGCCCTTAGACACTTCCGAGGTGAATGGCTAGGGATCCACTACGAGGCCTTTACATAGTTCCACTAGCTTCCGAAAACCCGCTACAGTTTATAGGAAGATCCAGTGCAGGAATCCCTTGCAGGACCGCCATCGCAGCAAAATCCTCCCGAGGGCCTCCCTACACTGACCTCTCCCCTACTGCCCTTGCCCCTTTCGGGTAAGGTAGTCTTCCACTAGCTTTCCTAATTAATCAGCCAAGGGCGTCCCATTCCACCCTCGTGGTAGCACTGTTTTCCCGGGTGGTTCTCCATGTTCCAATTAACATAATGATCTTATCATGAACAATAAATATCAACTGATAACAAAAGTGTAATCATGAATAGTGTATCTCCATACCCAAAACCACATATAGCACTAGCAAGTACTACCCAGAAAGTTCAGTGGTAAACAAGGTATAAAGATAGACAAACTAGGGTAACCTATCGGGTCCCATCAAAATTAACCTATGCAGATCATTATGATTAATTAGAACATGGATAGGTGAAAAGAAGTGATCAAGGGCACAACTTGCCTGGGCCTTGAGAATCCAGGTACCAACTTGCTTTTCAGATGACTCGTGTCCTCGCGCTAGTCGTAGCAATACAAGCAAACATGGTATAGATAAAATTAACATCACACCAAACATAATAATATACTGCATTATAATGATCTACACGTTTCTACGAAACTAACGCAACTTGAACGGATCAAATCGGAGTTAAAACGGAGGAGATACGAATTTCCTAAGGTTTTATGTATTTGATACGAGATTAGTTAAGAAATACATTTTAATACCATTTTCATGTTAAAACAGAGACACTATGTAATAAACAACATTATTACCAAATTATAGGAACTGGAATGGACTAATTTGGAGCTAGAATGGATTTTCTATGAATTATACAAGTTTCTGGATTTATTTTATACTAATAATCATTTTTCTAAATAAATTCTAAATTTCCCATGGCTGCTGGACTGGGGACACTATTTTTCAGAAGTCCAGGGGGTCATAAGAAAATTCCTGGACCCAAACGCGATGATCATATCAATATAATGGATGGCGGGTTATTTTGCTAAAAGGACAGGGACTCTTTAGCGATTATGCCAGGCCGAAGGGGTATCCTTTGCTACGAGCCACCCAGATTAGATCCAACGGCCCGGATCAGACCACCAACCGGTACTAAACAGAGGCCGCCAGATCTCTATCCTACGGTTCAAATCCGACCACGCCAAGCACCTGCCCATGGCCATCGGATGAATAACATACGGTTCGGATTTAATCCCGCGAATGGTTACACTTTACCTAATCGCCACCGTTCAACCATGATCTAATGGTTCACATCACCCCTGACCCTGATCAAATCATAGCCATCCAACCCGGGATGGACGGCCCAGAGGGCGTCTTCCTCCCCAGAGCCACGCCACGACGGCGCTGCGCACTCCACGGTGGTTCTGCCGCCGGAGTGGCGCCAACCCGCGCGCCATGGTACTACTCCACGATATGAACGACCTAACACGAAGGGAATTCGTATGTAGACACGTAGGGGCAACTTACATATCGCACAATTGGTTGGCTCGGGCTGTCCACGGGCGGCGGCTTCCTGGTGTCTCCGGTGAGAAATCGCCCGCGGTCCGGTGATCTTCCCCGCTCAAGAAGGTTACAGGCACACTCCTGACGACGGGGCGAAGTTTCTTGGCCGGTCAGTGAGGCGCCGACGGTAGTGGATGCGAAACCGGCCGTAGCGGCACCGTGATAGCTAGCACCCCGCTGCCGCCACCATGGTTTCGCTGGTAGTTCGTGCGTTGCAATGCGATTGCGGTGTACAGAAGGGTGAGCGGTTTTGTCGTAGCTCAAATTTATGGGCGGGCTCGGCCTTACCGACCCATAGCTGCAGACCGGGGCGGCCGCGGCGCAACAACCATGCCGATTCTTCCGTCCGGGAAGAAGAGCAGTTGCTGTGGGGCCCACACGCCAGGGAGAGGTGAGACGCGAGCACGGACCGAGTGGTCGCCATGTGGGCCCCGCCGCACAGCGAATCGGTCGAGTCCCAATCGCGGAAGCAAGCTACCGGCGAAATGAACGGATCCCGCGGATCTCGGCGGTCAGCTCGCCCGCGACGGCTACGCCAGGGAGATGCGCCTGACTACATGGGGCCACCAACCGGAGACACGGAGCGAGCCAGCGTGGGTAACACCGGCTGCCATGTGGGCCCCGTTGGGACGGTGTCACCGCGCGTGCACGATGCGTGGGTTCTGGCGGCTAGGGTTTGCCGCGGTGGAGGCGCGCACACAGGAGGTTTGGGCCGCGCTGCAGATGGCTTAGGTGGGCTGGCAGGTGGTTTGGGCCCAATCCGCAGTTTATCCTTTCCCCTTTTTTTTTCTTTTATTCTTTTATGGTTTCTTTTCCCTTTTGTTTTTAGAATTCAAATTTGAATTAGAATTCGGTCCTGAGGTCCATCAATGTTAAAAGTGTACCCAGTTCAATCTTTTGGAGTATAGAAGTACTTTCTTATTTATATATTTTGTTCTACCTCATTTGCTTAATGGTGTTTTCTCTTTTCTCAATTTTTCTAGAATTCCCTTTTGAATTTCTAAATTTCCACTTTGGATTTTAATATATTTCTTGTCACATTTATTATTTTATTTTGTCACATTATGCACACAAAAGAAAATCCCAGCATGATGCATAATTTAGTTGAGTGTCTTTTGTTGATTATTTATCTGTGGGAGTGAGGTGTCCACATGAAATGATGAATATAGGTCACACATACATGTATACAGGAACATAATTTCTCTCTTTAGACCCTTCTTACAAAGTGGGTATTACAAATCCTACCCCCCTTAAAAATAATCTCGTCCTCGAGATTTAAGAAGATCTAGGGAAAAGATGGGGAAAATCTATGCGAAGCTCTTCTTCTCTTTCCCACGTTGCTTCATCTTCACCGTGGTGACTCCATTGCACTTTGCACATCTTTATAACCTTATTCCTCGTAACTCGAGTCAAAGTATCCAAAATCTTGATGGGGTACTCAGCATAAGTTAGACACTGGTTCCAACTATTACCATGCTGAAGGACACAAGCACTCAACATGTCCTCCCATACTTGATTAGTCCTTTCAGTCTGTCCATCAGTCTGAGGTAGGTAGGCCGAACTAAAATTCAACTTCATATCCATATTCTCATGAAAACTTTTCCAAAATCTAGAGGTAAACTGTGATTCTCTATCCAAAATGATCTTCTTCGGTATACCGTGTTGAGACACAATCCGAGTCATAGGCCTCCCTTAATAGTTTCACGAAGGCTTTCAATATCAAGAACACATATCCTGTCCTTGAGCCATATGTGCCTTGTTCATCTTCCGTGAATTCCAGACCTCAACCTTCAGTAATCAGATCCTTAATCTCTTGTATTTTAGCATCACCAATCTGTCCTTTGCGGATTTCTTGCTCCAAAGTAGGTTCCACATCAATAATAACTCCTTCCGTATGAGCAACTATCCCCAGGTTAAGTCTCCTGAAATCCTCAACAATCTCATCGAGTAGCTGGGCAACAACAGCTGAATAAACATGCTCCTTTTGACTCAAGGCATCTGCAACCCAAATTGCCTTGCCCGGGTGATAGTAAATCTCCAAATCATAATCCTTAATAAGCTCCAACCAACGGCGTTGCCTAAGGTTGAGATCCTTCTGAGTGAATATATACTTCAAATTCTTATGTCCGTGTACACTTGGCACTTAGTTCCCATAATATAGTGTCTCCAAATCTTAAGTGCATGCACAACGGCAGCTAGTTCCAAGTCATGAGTGGGGTAGTTCAATTCATGCTTCCGCAACTGACGAGATGCATAGGCGATCACATGTCCTTCTTGCATGAGCACACATCCAAGTCCTTGGCCACATGCATCACAATAGATATCAAATCCTTTCTGTAGGTCTGGCATAACCAATACTGGTGGCGACATCAATCTCAACTTCAGTTGGTTAAAACTATCTTGGTACTTCTCATTCCAGTTAAACTCTCTTCCCTTCTCCAGAAGCGAGGTCATGGCTCAGCAATCTTAGAAAATCCTTCAATAAACCTCCGATATTATCCTGCAAGTCCCAAGAAACTTCGGTCCTCCGTAACCGTAGTGGGTATGCTCCCCACCACTATCTCCTTGACTTTAGCAGTATCCACTGATATCCCTCCATTAGAAATGATATGTCCAAGAAATGGCACCTTGTCAATCCAAAACTCGCACTTGCTAAACTTAGCGTAGAGTTGATTATCTCGTAACTTCTGTAGCACCAACCTTAGATGTTCTTCATGGTCACTCTCATTCTTAGAATAGATAAGAATATCGTCGATGAACACCACGACAAATCTGTCCAAATACTCCATAAACACCTTATTCATCAAATTCATGAAGTAAGCTGGTGCATTGGTTAGTCCAAATGACATAACAGTAAACTCATATAATCCATATCGAGTCGAGAAAGCCGTCTTGGGAATATAGGATGGTCTAATCCTCATCTGATGGTAACCGGATCGGAGATCAATCTTCGAAAATACTCTAGCTCCTCGCATCTGATCAAATAAATCCTCAATACGGGGCAACGGATACTTGTTCTTCACCGTAACATCATTAAGAGATCTATAATCCACACACATCCGTTGCGATCCATCCTTCTTCTGCACAAATAACACCGGTGCTCCCCAAGGTGAGGAACTTGGACGAATGTAACCAGCCTCTTGTAACTCCGTTAACTGCTTCTTCAGTTCCTTCAACTCTTCTACGGACATTCTATATGGCCGTTTAGAAATAGGGGCAGTCTTAGGTAAGAGATTAATGACCAACTCAACTTCCCTATCTGGTGGCATCCCTAATAACTCTTCTGGGAAGACATCCGGAAAATTCTTAACCACACGGATGTTGTCACCAACCAACTTCCCATCTACTAAGAATGTTGCTAGTCTGAAGGTGGTAGTTACTGCAACTTCAACTTCAAATCTTTGTCCTTTGGAACTAGTGAGTTCTACGGTTCCCTTAGCACAGTGTATATACTGCCTTTGTCTTTCTTAACCATGACATACCAAGGATCAAATCTATACTGCTCTCTTCTAACAGTATAGGGGTAGCCCATCTGGGTTAGAAACACAGGGTAAGGAAGGAAGAATTGTAGACAAGGAGAGTAATTACAAGGAATGTTACTGCGGGGGATTTATTAGCTAAGTAGATTAATGTGTTATCCACTAAAGTTAATACATTACCTTATAGTGGTACATGCTAAGATGCCCATGTAATATTTCAATCAATCAAAGAAGCAAATCAGGCATTGATCATCAGAACAATCAACCAACATTTTTAATAGAGAAAATAGTTTTAATTTTGTCTTAGGCTTCCTATCTCTTGAAATGTCATAGGGGTAGGAATTCCAAGGTGTGAAATCCATCTTGTCTTAGAATAGAAAAGGTAAGAATGATCAGAGTAGAACAGTAGAAGGTGAGACGGGCTCAAGATAAGTATAGAGAGATCCAGAGTAAGGTAAGTATAGAATGAATCAGAATAAAATAAGTAGGTAAGGGTTTTGTCCATTTCTATCTAGGTTTCGTCCTACAGTCAACATTTCCTCTGATACCACTTCTGTAACACCCGGTTTTAAAGAACAAAGCCGGATGCATCTCATACATGCGCCAAGAAGACAACATATATAATAACAGAGTGTATAGAGATAAATGTCTTCAAACATCAGAGTATTTATTACATAGCGGAAGTCTTATTACAAAATAAAGATAAATATAAAACGAACTAAGGATCGATGGCGCCAATGTCGACTGAGAAACGCCACCTAGATCAGATCGAACTCCTCAGTGTTAGGCAGCTCCTCTTCAACAACCTGTTCTTCTCCTGTGGGGGGGGGGTGTGAGACAGCAAGAGTGAGCTCACATACGTTCATAGCTCAACAAGTCGTGGGGAATAATGTGGCATGAACTCACCAAAGGTGGGAGTTCATGTAGTGTAAGGCTGATCAATGAAATAAAGGCTGAGGCTGAGCATTGCTTTTATAAGTTGGTCAAAATTTTATTAGCAATTACTAAGTGTAAGTAAATACCAAACCTTAATAATAATAAAGAACAGTAATAGTAAAATAATCCCAAATGCGATGCAAATGTCAAATTAAACTTAAGTTCCATAATTAATCATGTGAGGGTCCGAGCTGCTCTTGACCGTGAGCACGGCTAGTATACCAGTTTTACACTCTGCAGAGGTTGCGCATCTTTACCCACAAGTCGTGTATCCCATGTCGCCAGGGTTTGCAAGGCCCTTAGACACTTCCGAGGTGAATGGCTAGGGATCCACTACGAGGCCTTTACATAGTTCCACTAGCTTCCGAAAACCCGCTACAGTTTATAGGAAGATCCAGTGCAGGAATCCCTTGCAGGACCGCCATCGCAGCAAAATCCTCCCGAGGGCCTCCCTACACTGACCTCTCCCCTACTGCCCTTGCCCCTTTCGGGTAAGGTAGTCTTCCACTAGCTTTCCTAATTAATCAGCCAAGGGCGTCCCATTCCACCCTCGTGGTAGCACTGTTTTCCCGGGTGGTTCTCCATGTTCCAATTAACATAATGATCTTATCATGAACAATAAATATCAACTGATAACAAAAGTGTAATCATGAATAGTGTATCTCCATACCCAAAACCACATATAGCACTAGCAAGTACTACCCAGAAAGTTCAGTGGTAAACAAGGTATAAAGATAGACAAACTAGGGTAACCTATCGGGTCCCATCAAAATTAACCTATGCAGATCATTATGATTAATTAGAACATGGATAGGTGAAAAGAAGTGATCAAGGGCACAACTTGCCTGGGCCTTGAGAATCCAGGTACCAACTTGCTTTTCAGATGACACGTGTCCTCGCGCTAGTCGTAGCAATACAAGCAAACATGGTATAGATAAAATTAACATCACACCAAACATAATAATATACTGCATTATAATGATCTACACGTTTCTACGAAACTAACGCAACTTGAACGGATCAAATCGGAGTTAAAACGGAGGAGATACGAATTTCCTAAGGTTTTATGTATTTGATACGAGATTAGTTAAGAAATACATTTTAATACCATTTTCATGTTAAAACAGAGACACTATGTAATAAACAACATTATTACCAAATTATAGGAACTGGAATAGACTAATTTGGAGCTAGAATGGATTTTCTATGAATTATACAAGTTTCTGGATTTATTTTATACTAATAATCATTTTTCTAAATAAATTCTAAATTTCCCATGGCTGCTGGACTGGGGACACTATTTTTCAGAAGTCCAGGGGGTCATAAGAAAATTCCTGGACCCAAACGCGATGATCATATCAATATAATGGATGGCGGGTTATTTTGCTAAAAGGACAGGGACTCTTTAGCGATTATGCCAGGCCGAAGGGGTATCCTTTGCTACGAGCCACCCAGATTAGATCCAACGGCCCGGATCAGACCACCAACCGGTACTAAACAGAGGCCGCCAGATCTCTATCCTACGGTTCAAATCCGACCACGCCAAGCACCTGCCCATGGCCATCGGATGAATAACATACGGTTCGGATTTAATCCCGCGAATGGTTACACTTTACCTAATCGCCACCGTTCAACCATGATCTAATGGTTCACATCACCCCTGACCCTGATCAAATCATAGCCATCCAACCCGGGATGGACGGCCCAGAGGGCGTCTTCCTCCCCAGAGCCGCGCCACGACGGCGCTGCGCACTCCACGGTGGTTCTGCCGCCGGAGTGGCGCCAACCCGCGCGCCATGGTACTACTCCACGATATGAACGACCTAACACGAAGGGAATTCGTATGTAGACACGTAGGGGCAACTTACATATCGCACAATTGGTTGGCTCGGGCTGTCCACGGGCGGCGGCTTCCTAGTGTCTCCGGTGAGAAATCGCCCGCGGTCCGGTGATCTTCCCCGCTCAAGAAGGTTACAGGCACACTCCTGACGACGGGGCGAAGTTTCTTGGCCGGTCAGTGAGGCGCCGACGGTAGTGGATGCGAAACCGGCCGTAGCGGCACCGTGATAGCTAGCACCCCGCTGCCGCCACCATGGTTTCGCTTGTAGTTCGTGCGTTGCAATGCGATTGCGGTGTACAGAAGGGTGAGCGGTTTTGTCGTAGCTCAAATTTATGGGCGGGCTCGGCCTTACTGACCCATAGCTGCAGACCGGGGCGGCCGCGGCGCAACAACCATGCCGATTCTTCCGTCCGGGAAGAAGAGCAGTTGCTGTGGGGCCCACGCGCCAGGGAGAGGTGAGACGCGAGCACGGACCGAGTGGTCGCCATGTGGGCCCCGCCGCACAGCGAATCGGTCGAGTCCCAATCGCGGAAGCAAGCTACCGGCGAAATGAACGGATCCCGCGGATCTCGGCGGTCAGCTCGCCCGCGACGGCTACGCTAGGGAGATGCGCCTGACTACATGGGGCCACCAACCGGAGACACGGAGCGAGCCAGCGTGGGTAACACCGGCTGCCATGTGGGCCCCGTTGGGACGGTGTCACCGCGCGTGCACGATGCGTGGGTTCTGGCGGCTAGGGTTTGCCGCGGTGGAGGCGCGCACACAGGAGGTTTGGGCCGCGCTGCAGATGGCTTAGGTGGGCTGGCAGGTGGTTTGGGCCCAATCCGCAGTTTATCCTTTCCCCTTTTTTTTTCTTTTATTCTTTTATGGTTTCTTTTCCCTTTTGTTTTTAGAATTCAAATTTGAATTAGAATTCGGTCCTGAGGTCCATCAATGTTAAAAGTGTACCCAGTTCAATCTTTTGGAGTATAGAAGTACTTTCTTATTTATATATTTTGTTCTACCTCATTTGCTTAATGGTGTTTTCTCTTTTCTCAATTTTTCTAGAATTCCCTTTTGAATTTCTAAATTTCCACTTTGGATTTTAATATATTTCTTGTCACATTTATTATTTTATTTTGTCACATTATGCACACAAAAGAAAATCCCAGCATGATGCATAATTTAGTTGAGTGTCTTTTGTTGATTATTTATCTGTGGGAGTGAGGTGTCCACATGAAATGATGAATATAGGTCACACATACATGTATACAGGAACATAATTTCTCTCTTTAGACCCTTCTTACAAAGTGGGTATTACAACTACTTTTATCACTAGAGGATGGGATACTCATTTTACCTCTTGCCATAAGGCACTTGCGTGATGACCATGATGAGCGTGATGAGGATCGGTGGCAGCGCGTCCTTGGAGGTTCATCTTCGCTTGAAGAATCGTCCCAAGTCTTGACACTTGTTAGCGCCTTGCCTTTGCTCCTCTCCTTTTTGGGTTCGGCCATAGTTGGACAGCTGTCCCTAAAGTGGCCCTTCTCCCCACATGCGAAGTATCCTCCCTTTCTTTGCTTTTTCCTGTCAATGTTAAAGAGAAGATCCTCTACCTGTAGGGGCACACCAATTAGATTAATCTTGCGGATCATCCCCATTACCTTTCTGACGCGTCAGATTGTTTCTTCGTCCATGGAGGATGATGTTGATGGTTGATTATCTCCTTCATCATCACTTTCTTCTTCTTCCTCTTCTTCACTTGAGGAACTTGGAGTGGGAGCCTTCTTTTTACCCTTCCTTTCATCACATGCAAAAGCATATGGCCTTGAGGAAGTTGGCTCCTCTCCTCGACACATTTTTCGCAACATCTCGAAGGCCGCAATTTTTCCAATCACAATGGTCGGGGTCATTGTACCGAAGTCCTCCATGTTGTGAAGAATAGTGATGATGCTCCCATATCTTTGTTGTGGTAGCAGGGAGATAATCTTCCTCACAATGTCCGCATCACCTAGCTTATTTATGTCAATAGAATTGAACTCATTGATGATTAGATTCAAACGAGAATACATGTCTCTAACAAGCTCATTATCCTTCAGCAAAAGAATTATACTCATTTAAGACTAGGCAATGTTTTTGCTCACGTACATTGGATGTGCCGTCATGGAGCTCATGCAATTTTAGCCAAATCTCATTAGCAGTTTTCAGAGTAAAAACTTGATTGAAAATATCCATGCTAAGAGATTCGTATAAGCAAATTTTGGCTCTAGCATTTAAATGAATTTCTTTTTCCTCACTCGTGGTGGGTTTCTCGAGATTTTTGGGTGGTTTCATCCCATCACGAGTGACTCTCCAAACACCTAGATCAACGGCCTCTAGATAACAAGCCATTCTAGCACTATAATATGGGAAGTTAGTATCGTCTAAGTGTGGTGGCCTATGGGTATCCATCCCCTTCCTCCAAAAAGTGTTGGCTCTCTTAGTGGTGAAGCTAACGCGTTTCAAATGAGCCAAACCAGGCTCTGATACCACTTGTAGGAAACGGGTGACGCCTAAGGGGTGCAAACTAGGTTTTGTCTAAGTGTTGCTATCTCTACTGCAATGGCTAAGTTTCAATCTACACTATATAAGTATGAAGACAAGATTGAAATTTAAATGCTTGATATAAATGCGGAAGCTTAAAGAGCAATGTAGAGATGCAAACTCTCGTGGATGACGCTGGTATTTTTACCGAGGTATCCAGAACTACGCAAGGTCCTGACTAATCCTCGTTGGTGCCCCTACGCAAAGGGAAGCCCACACGAGGGCCAAGCACCTCGGTCGAGTAACTCCGTAGAGAGCCGTGGGCCTTCTCCACGTGCAAGTGGTGCTCCGCTTCTGGCTCCTCTCGGACGCTCCCCACCGTCTCCACTATCGAGCTTCCGGCCGAAAACGCCGTGAGCCTCGTTCCCTCCGGTACACGGTGGCGGCCGTGACACAAACACGGTTGTCACGGTCTCGCAAGACTCTCGGCCCACTCAGTATAATTACAACGACTCGGCAAGAGCCGAGGGGTTGTGTGGTTTTATAAAACTCACTCAACTAACTAGGGTTCACCTAGAGCAAGCGCTAAAGCGGTCTAACTAACCTAAGCACTTCGCAAAGCACCTACACTAATCACCGAGTGATTCTATTAAGCACTTGAGTGTTTGAGCTCTTGGAAATGTGCAATATATGCCTTGGTATGTTGCTTGGGCGCCCACACTTTGAAATGGTCGGTTGGGGGTGTATTTATAGCCCCCAACACAATTGTAGCCACTGGAGAAAAGCTGCTGCTCTCTGCGGCACACCGGACAACGCACTATTCATTGTCCGGTGCGCCTAGCCGTTGCCCTGCCATGGCAGGTGACCGTTGGCGCTACAGGCTTTTCACACCGGACAGTCCAGACTTCACACCGGATAGTCCGGTGGTCTTTTCTGCTCAGTGCCACTTGGAACTAGCCGTTGGGTTGTGGTTCCCTGGTGCACCGGACAGGTCGGTGTGCCACCGGACAGTCCGGTACTCCAAGCACAGATAGTCCGCAGGCAACACTTCTTTCTTGGACTCCTCTTGATCTTTATAATGTCTTCTTTTGAGGTGTTGTTTTCCTCAATCTCTTGGTCCAAGGTACTTTAGCATCCTGTGAACTACACACACAAACACTAGCAAACATATTAGTCCATAGGTTGCGTTGATCATCAAACACCAAAATCTATTAATCGAAATGGCCCGGTGTCCATTTTCCTTACAAAGGTGAAGAGACTCCAAAGTTGTTCCTAAGGGGATGCAGAGTCTGGATGTGTTTTCGTGTGGGCGCTTATTTTCGACATAAACATCATTTTGCATCATATCATCACATTGCATCAGCAAGTTGTGCGAAAAGGAAAAATGCTCCTCTGAAAATATCCGATGGATTCTGAAACAATGTGCTGAAGCACAAGGAATACCTTCGATAGACACAATTTTACACAACAGGGAAACCTTCGTCAGCAATGCTATTATACAATAGATGTGGCAGAATACGAAGTATTCAATCAATGGAGGCGGCAATTTTTCTTCGCAAAACATGAAAAGAAGGGAAGGTGTTTTTTCGCCGAAGACTCAAAAACGGTACACACACAAATTTCATGCATCGCAAAGAAATATATTACATTAATATACATACAAATATTTGATGTTCGACTCACATACAAATATTACATTTCCTAGTACACAAGAACTCAATCTTCCTTCAATATCTTCTCGGTAGCTTCATTTAGGAGTCTGTTGACAGCTTCGTCAACAGCTTCGTTGGCGATCCTTATCATTTCTATTCCTTCATGGCCGGATCGGCCTCGGGATTATATGGCTCAGGTGGCGGTGAAAGTTCAGCTGTGGTAAAGAACAAGTTGTTAATCCAAAGCTAAAAACAAACATCGAAGTCAAATCTCAGTAAAAGTACCTATAAGCCTTGCGCGCTCAGCAGCTTCTTCAGCTCGCTTAGCTTCTTCTCTGGCGTTGTGAGATTCTTTCTCATTTTTCTAATAGCTTCATCAGTCATCTCACGACCACCCTTCATGCACACATCGGAGTAGAACTTACCACCCAAGGTAGAGGCTTCAGCCGAAGGGTTCTTAATATCTTCCACCAAGAAAACAAATTCAGGTCTAGCTGCAGCCTTAACGTGCTCACAATCGGCCTTCTCCAAGACCGCAGCGACCCCTCAGGCGCCAGCAAACGCACATAAGTCTCCTCGATCGCTTAAGATTTCCTCAAAGGCTTCGACTTCTCCGCTGATCCACTACACGACACCATCAGGGTCACCACGGATGAATTTCTGCTGTGAAGAGTACGCTCCCACTTTTGCAAAACTGTCCTTTAGAGTCTTGGTGCACCCTAAGGATATTTCGTAGCATCTCTCTTTGTAATTCCAGAGCTCTTCGGCATTCTTTTGCACCCTGGATTTCTCAATTTCGCTTATTTCATGTTTTACCATTGCAACTTCAAATTTCTCACTTGTTTCTGCAAGTTTCTTCTTTAAGTTTTCAATTTCGACCTTGTGAGCTTCGGTTTGTGCATCAAGCCTAGCTTCACTAGCTTTCAGCCTATCCATCAAGGAAAGCAATATTTTATCCTTTTCAAGGGCTTCGTTCCTTAGGGAAATGACCTCCGCCCAAAGATTCCCAAGAGCTATTTGGCAGCTCTCATCTTCTGCTTCTTTTTGGGCTCTCAAAGATTTACTTAGGATCAAACCCTAATAACAGAAATATATGAGAACACAACAAAAAAAGAAAACCTATAAACATAACTTGTTTTACAACAAAAATATATATACCTTCAAGCTATTATAAGCAAGGTTGTCTGCAAGTTCATCCTTCGACATTGCAGTTAGGCCAAGCTCTAGCTTCGGGAATCCCATGTTCCTTGCCATTTCTCGGCAAACAGATATTTCGTTGTTGTCTGGTAGGCAATACAGAAAGTCATCTTTGTCAGTCCCACTGTACGCCAATGATCTCGGGGGATACCTCAGATCCTTGGCATGTTGTCGTGCTTCAGCAATTTGCTCCTCCGTTAGTCTCTTCCCTGCAGCATGACGCACCATAAATTCTAATTCCTCAGAAGGTGCGTCAGGAGTAGGGAATTTAGATCCTTCGATAGCCCTCTCTTCTTCTAACGATAACGAAACTTTCCTGGCATCTGAAGGTTTTGGTTTAGTATTCTTTTCAACAATCTCCGTAGGTCCTACTTCTGCGGGAGCTGAGGGCCCAGCTTCAGTCTCAACCTGCGTCATGATGGTTTCGGCAGATTTCTTTGTATCCTTGTCTTCCACGCAAGGTGCATTTGCAGAAGTGGGAGTTAGTGCCTTTGAGGACTCCATAACAACATCCCACACACTAGCTATTCTCCTTCTCTTTGGAGTTATCGAAGCAATATTTTGAATCTTTGGCAGTTCTGCTTCTTGTAATAACTCAAGGTTTTTGGCTGCTCCGATGCTACCTTCGGGATTAGCTCTTCGGTTGATTCCACCCTGGATTCGGCAGCAGCAGGGTGACTTGACTCAGCAGCAGAACAAGGCCCTTCAACAAGCTTCGACACTTTGGCCGTTTCAATGTGCCCAGGCCGATGCGTCAGAACTTTAATCTTCTTTGGCTTCGGCGTAGAAGAAATCGCCAAAGCAGCAGCTCTTCTCTTCCTCCCCTGCTTTCGCGAAGGATAGCTATAATCTGGGTACATAAAGCCAATAACTTCAAAAACCCTATTCAACATTTTCTTGCCCCGGCCCCCGAAGGCCGCTGTCATGGCATCATCTTCAGCCTTTGAGTAGGCGCCAAGCAATTCATCGCTAGTTGCGTCAATGGCATCTAACTAGTTATCGTTGGGCTCATCAAATTGGTTTCTGTATTTGAATGTATACTTTAAGTAAACCAAGCCGCCTTGGCTAGATGCAGTAGTAGCCTCCTTCGGCATCTCCCACCCACTCCCGAGCGGCCACACCTTGAAGGCAATGTGTTCTTGGACTAAGTCCCTAGTGCCTATGTAAGTGCATACTGTGTTATAAGCAGCTTGGCACGCCTATATGTCGTTTCCAAGAGTAAGGGATGGTCTCCTATTGCCGAAGTGAGACCATATAGGGTGTTGGATAATCCCCTTGATATCTTCCCTCTCAACCATATCATTCTTCACATAAAACCATTCTTGCATCCAGGCTCCCGACCTTCTCTTGCGGAAAGTTGGAACCGGATTGCTTACTTCAGAGCAGGTTACGAAGCCATAACAACCAAAGTTGTGGTATTGTTCTTTACTAGTGGCCTTCGTCTCATAAGATAATTCATGCATGTTATAGAAATTTATCGCATTTGGTTCTTGTCCTTGGCTCTTCATGGCCCAAATATAAACCCCTATCTTGATGATGGCTTCAGGGGTTAGCTGGTGAAGATACACTTTGAAGGTTTTCAGCACTTTGACTAGCATGTTGTTCAAAGGGAACCGAATGCCCGCTTTCATAAAACTTCTATAGATAACTACTTCGTCAGCTTCGGGCAGAGGGATATTGCTCTCCCCTCCAGCCCACACAATAGAAATATCTCGAAAGTACCTTCCCTTCATAACATCAATCTGTCCTTGCTTGATTGTTGATTTTCCGAAGACAACATGACTTGGCCTCCAGGGATGATCTTCGGCACCTCATTTTCACTCTCTACATCGAAGTTTTCACTGTCACTGGAACCCTCAGATATTCCAGCTAATGTCTCATGTGCAATCTTTTCTGCATTTGTCCTCTCCATAGCTTTGTAAAACTCAGACAATGCTAGGTCCATAGACTTTTTCTCACCAGCCATTAGATCAAAACTTGTTGAAACGCCGAAGCTCAAGTTTGCAACAAAGTAAGAAAGTTTGAAAAGAGCGAGTGCAGTGTACGCAACTGAAATAGCACAAAAAAACACTTTCAATACGAGCTCATATTTATATGCATAGTGCCCCACGGCCCGATGGGTCCAGGGTGTCAGTGTCGTTCGCTATTATAGTGAAGGGAAGGTGTTTTTTTGGACCTTTGGCTAGAGGCATTCGTTCACGTCGTAGTCTAAACTTGTTACAAAGAAACAAGTCAATATTGCGAGGGGCTATTGTTGGGGGCCTTCCTCTGCCGAAGGTCCTAAAAAATGTGACTAACCATATTGTTTTCAGTACAACATAGATTATCACGGGGGGCTTCGGCTCCGGGAGAAAGTATACGCGGCATAAAGGAGCAACCCGAAGGTGATAGGAACAAGCGCCAAAGATATTTCCAGAAGGCTTCGGCTCGGTACGGTGACGAGGACCAAAGACGATACCGACTTAAAAGGGGAACATGACTACTTGCTCCTTGTTAATTTGTATTACGATTATAAGTAAATGTTAAGGACATGAATGTAATTTTGTCCGGGCTACGTCCTGTGCCTATAAATAGATGAACAGTAACACCGTACTATTCACGCTGGATTGTAATCGCTCTCGCGTCACCCCTGCTCTTCTACCTTCTGGCAAGCCGAAGGTACCATTGTAATACGAATATTGTTAATGCTTATTCATGTTTATGAAGATAATGATAGATAAATTATTGATATATGATAATTATTATTTCCATTCTTCTGTGTTCCTTTACTTTTCTATTTGTATTTAAGATCACATCATAAAATGATGAAGGTGTGTCCTTCATAACCTTCGTCTGAGGATCATTATATCCGAGAGGAGATAATGCTTCGAAGGACGAAGGTCTTTAACCATTAACAATTGTGTTGTCTTGTTCTTGATCTATAGCATTTGAGAACAAGTGACCAACACACGATGTACTCCTGTATCCTCTTGTGCGATTGTGGTGCTCTAGTTTGTTTAGGGCCAATGTAAGCTCATCATTCTCTCTATCGGGGTCAAAATCCCATTTGGACATCTTATCCATAACATATATTAACTTCTCTATGATGTCTTTTATGGTATATGTGTATGGTAAGCTACCATCATTAGATACACTTCCCCCATGGGCGTAGAACCAACATTTCGAGTGGTCTTGCCACTCATGATTTTGTGTAATGACAATGCTTTGCTCGAGATTAGCCTCCCTTTTTGCCCACTTGTCCACAACTCTTCTGTAACCTCTAGGACCTAGCCTATGGAAGTACTCTTTACTAGCGTCGGTTTTATTTATTGACTCCTTGGCCTAGCCCTCTTGGGATGTCTTATATTCAATGAACTTGAAAGGAAAATAGGCCTAAAAACCATTTCCACACTTGTTTTGATAATTGATGACCATCACAACCAAATTGAGCTAACTAGTTTACCAAGTTATGATTTCAAGAACTCAGAAAATACTTCAAGAAAGGTGAAGCCTCAAAACAACGCATCACATACCGACTGTCTAGAATAACATAGATTATTTCGGACAGGAGCTATTTTGGAAATATCACCTGTGCGCAGATCGTGCGGGCCCTTCCGGCGGACCATCCACAACACCTTGATGCATTTTGGAGTGAAACTATGCCAAAAGCACATTTCTACTATGGAACATCTGGAAGATAAGTGAAGATCGTTCGACGCCATGTGTGGACTGTCCGGCCTCAGGCGTGGACCGTTCGCCTGTTGAAAGCAATAAAAACTTGAAGGTGTTGGGTTCAGTAAAATGATTTATTGCGTCCACATGGGCCGTCTAGGGGACACGACCATACCATCCACGATTGCTTTATCTGACATCTGACGACGCATTTAATGTGCTTATAGTCGTTACTGCTAACCATTGCAAATCTAGTTGTTGATGTGCAGGGGCGGACCGTCCACGCGTGCCAGAAAGTTGGCAACGACTAGGAAGCGGTTGGTGGCTATAAATACAACCCCAACCACCTCCATTCAACACATCTAAGCATTCCAACTCCCACATTCATTGCAAAGAGCTAGACTTCACTCCAAAGCCTCACACAAGCATCAAAGATCCTTTAAGTGCAATAATTGTGATTGTGTTCATTAGTGATGAAGTGCCTTGTGAGAGATTCAAGAGAGTGTGAGCTAGTGTTTCATTTGTCGCTCTTTGTTGCTTGGTTTCTTGGTCGTGCTTTCTTTGCCTCCTTCTAAATTCTCATTGACCTGTAAAACTAGCAAGAGACACCAAATTGTGTGGTGATCCTTGTGGGGTCTTAGTGACCATAAAGATTAAGAAGAAGCACTCAATCAATCTAAGTGTTCATTTGAGAGAGGGAAAGGGTTGAAAGGGACCCGACCTACGTGGCCTCCTCAACGGGGAGTAGGTTCTTCGGAACCGAACCTCGGAAAACAAATTGCCCATGTCTTTGTGTTAATCTTCCATTATGATTTGATTCTTCCTCTCCCCTCTCTCTAAGTTCTCTTGCTTCCAATTGTTTTGAGTTAGCTCCCAAAGTTATCCGCATTGATTGAGTAACTCATGGCAAGAAGAACTATCTCCTGCACTCGAATTACATTTATACTCGTTCTAACACTAACGACTAGCGAAGATTGTGTTCAAAGTTTATAACTTTCACGTTTTGCCTATTCACCCCTCAAGGCGACTTTCAGAACTTATTCCAATGTCCTCTATACTTTGAAAACTTAATAAAAGGTGCCTTTCCATCCTTCTTAAAGGCCTGATATAACTTCTTCTTGAGGTTCTAAAATAGAATGGTCATTTTCTTTATGGTCCATTATTTGACTGTCTCTTCGCTTTCATTGTTGATTGTGAACTTGGATTTCACTTCTGTCCACGTCATTTGTTTCTGAGTTTTAATGACCACTGTCGGAGAGTAAACTCCAGCTAGGTGGCGAAATGCACCCGCCTAATCCTATGAACAAGGGGCTACCTAGGGTTTACCTGTGGAGATGCAAGAACACAAGGACACATAAGCGTAATACCCTACTCCACTGTGAGTTGTATTGCTTGAGTATGGAGAAGTCTGCTTAAGAGTCCGGACCCCCCTTGCATCGCATGTGCCCTCCCTTTTATAGTTCAAGGGGGCACATACATAGGTGCTGAGCTCCGACAGGTGGGCCCAACAAACTAGTGTTAAGTAATGTA
The DNA here is from genome assembly GCA_029449295.1 of Zea luxurians. Lineage (NCBI taxonomy): Eukaryota > Viridiplantae > Streptophyta > Magnoliopsida > Poales > Poaceae > Zea > Zea luxurians. The sequence goes on along the minus strand of JAOPSE010000027.1, from coordinate 5,119,479 downwards.
CACCATGAAGCCTTAAGCGCCATGATAGATGAAGATCTTCCCTCTCTGTCGTTGTAAGGATCTTTCAACTAGACATGCCTTTGCCTGTCTACCACCTCGAGTCGGCTATGGAGTGGAGTCTGATATGCTAACTAATGTAGGGGCCGGCCATGACGAGTGCAGCGAAGTTAAGGTGAATGACCCATGCGCGCCCTGTCCAAGGCAACGACTGCTCATGATGGCACCGCCCATGCACGCGACGTTGAGACACAACGACCTGCCTTGGTAACATGCAACTTACTATGTGGCCTGTCAGCGCACGGTGCGCCGACAACACTATTGGCCTTGGTAACGCGCGGAGCAGTCATTCAGGCCAGCACAGCCTGACAAAATCCTACCCTTGCCCTATGCACAGTAGGGCACGTCTCAGTCGCCTACATTAAATATGGATGAACGAGCTTGCTTCCAGTCGAAGGCTTGTGCCACACACCGTCAGGCCATGTGGCAGCTTCAAACCTCTGCCCAAGTGAAGAGTGGGGGCCAAGAGAATGTGTTGGATTGAAGACCTGGGCCCCATGCTAGGAGTCCAGATGGCACACATGGTGGTCTGGGACCCGCTTGTGGGGGTCCGGACTAGGGATGAAAGTAGGATGGGAAAATCCCGAACCGACCGTTATCGTATAACTGATTTGTTAGTTTTGTCCCGATCATTTTCGAACCCGATTTAAAAAACAAAAACAAGATATGTAAAACGGTAAACGGAAATGGTAGAGTTGTTTTCCCGACCGTTTAACCGGGATCCCGTTTTTAATCGGGATGATCCCGTTTTGTATTCCATATTTTGTAATTCGGGAAAACTTCAATATGGCCTGCTCTAGACAGTGATAGCTTCTAGGCCCAGCCCATCTAAGCCGTGTCTAAACCTAATTCACATCACACTGCCGCCATGGCTTCTGTCTCCCTCACTCCACGCCGCTGCTAGCCAGCTACTTCTTTGCTTCCTACGTACTGCTTTGCTTTGCTTCCTACATCCTGGTCGAGGATTCCTGCTGACTTGCTCATCGCCGCTGCTAGCCCGCTATAGCTTATAGCTTCCTGCAATCTTGCATCCTACTCGTGCCGCTACTTCTCACTCCTCAATCCCTCTCGGCTCTCCTGCTCGAGCAGCTACCAGCCGTCGATAGCCAGCCGCGCGGGCCACCCTCCACTACCAGCCGCGACACCGGTCGCGACGCCGCCATCGACGATGCCCTCGACGTCGATCGTGTGCCCGTGACGCCGCCCTCGATGCCAGCCACAAGGACGCCCTTGATGGTAGCCACAAGGACGCCCTTGACGCCAGTTGTGACGCCGGCCACAAGGACGCCCTTGACGCCAGCCGCGACGACGCCCTCGACTTATCTTTGTTGTATACTAATTCATGATGTATATATATTTATTTATCCAAAACTGACTTATTTTGTGCATTAAAAGGATGAAGACGCACTAGAATTTTCTAAGAATAATGAAGATGTAGCAAATGGCTCCTCTCCATGAGCAATGTGTCTTATGTTTGTCGAGAGACGTGAGCTAATGAGCATTGGTTGTAATAGTCTACGTGTGCTAAGTGTTCCTGATGTGAGCAAGTGATTATGAATATGTGTTCTAAACTTTATATGGCTTCTTATGTTAGCCAAGAGTCCAAGACTTATGTGCTACATTAAACTATGTGTGCTCTGGATTTACATGACTTTTATCTATGTTTAATTAAGACTTATGTTTGCAATTTTTTATTTGTTGTTAAGTTTTGAATATATGGTTTCATGGTGTGATTTTATCGAACAAAAATATTGGTTCCCGTCCGATTTTGGCATTTACCCGATCATATCGTACCGTTTTTTGATTCCCGTATTTATCCCATTCGTTTTCGTTACCGTTATATCCCATTTTTGTTTTTGTCCCGTGTTGGGGCGAAGGCAAAGACGCCACCCTTCGCTCAGGGCCTTCGCCGTAAACGCTGGCCCAACGGAGACAAGACAACGGGCAGGGACACCCTTCACCCCATACGACATCGGACGAAGACCCGTGGCGAGGTCATCCCACCGTGCGGCCTCGTCCAGCGCGGAGGCCCACGTGTGATCCGGCCCATTGTGACAGGCCCTGCGTGGCCGCTGCGTGTTACGGGCCTAATTTATAAAGGCGTCCCTGTAATTACAGTCTGTAACCCCGCTTTATGGGAATATTTCGGGGATAACCTAGGTGTCTGAGGGCATATGCGTCCTTAACACGGGACGCTGGGTACCCGGACACCTATAAATACCCCCGCACAGTGCCCTTGAGAGGCTAGATGAAAAAAGCTTCTGCCATCTCGTTCTAAACCCTGTTTGCTCTATTACTCCCCCCCCCCCCCGTTGGATCAACTTGCGCCTGTGAGCAAGTTCCAACATTTGGCGGCCACCGTTCGTGCTACGAAAAAACCACCCACGATGGCACCCAAGAAAGCTAGCTCGAAGGCTGACGAGGCTGCGAAGGCAGCACTGCTGGCCGCAAGAAAGAGGCTGCTGAAGACGACGCCCTCCGCACCTGCGGCCCTGAAGGACAACCGCAGCCTCCCCCAGGTTTCGCCCCACCGGAAGGCGCGGACCTCACCGAGGACGGTGAAGTCCTCGGCTTCGCCCCACCGAAGGGCGCGGACCTCACTGAGGACAGTGAAGTCCTCGGCGTTTCAGCGGAAGAACAGCTACAGCTGTGCGCACTGCGCCTCAAGAACCGCAATCTCCAGAGGCAAAAGGAGATACTGGAGGCCAAGCGCCAGCGCGTGTCTGCACTAGCCAAGGTGCGGCAAATGATACGCGATGAAGAGCAGAAGGCCCAGGACCTCGAGCGGGAGATCGCGCTGATGCAGCGCGAAGGCCACCTCGGCCTGCAGCACGGGCCACCACTGCAACAGCGCGCACAAGTGAAAGACATACGCGAAGGCCACCGCGGCCTGCAGCATGGGCCACCCCTGCAACACCGCGCGCAGGTGGAAGACCCGCACTTCCCCCAGCGCGACTACGCCTTTCCACACGCCGCGCCATTTCAAGGGGTCAACTACCTCGACGAGCGAAGTCCCCTGGTGCCACATCTGCAAGTGACACCCTGGCCTGCCAACTTCCGGGCAGGGACCTATCCCAAGTACAACGGCAGCATGGACCCAGCTCAGTACATCATGAGTTATTAGGTCGCCGTCGCATCTTCCGGAGGGGACGACGCCACAATGGCCAAGTCTTTCATCATCGCCCTCGAAGGCCCAGCTCTCACCTGGTTCACCAGGTTACCCCCGCTGTCCATTGATTCCTGGAGAAGCCTAAGGGACAAATTCCTGCTCAACTTCCAAGGGTACCGCCCAGACACCGACGCCTTGGTCGAACTCTCACTCTGCAAGCAACTGGAAAAAGAGACTCTGCGGGAGTATTACCGCAAGTTTCTAACACTCAAGTCACAGCTGCCCTCAGTTGACGACCAGATCGCCATTCACTACGCCATCAGTGGCCTCCGCGCCGGCGTCCTTTACAGTCATTGCATCAGGGACCCGCCCAAGAACCGCCAGGAATTATATCAACTATTTGAAAAATATGCCAAATCCGAAGAGCTCCACCAGCGCAAGGTTGAGTCCCAGCGGAAACCCAAAGACGCTCCACAGTCCAGCCGCACGTGGACGAGGACTCCGCAGCCAGACTCCGGCCGAGACGGCCGTAATCAGTAGCAAGTGCACAACATCGCCAACCAGCACCCCGCGGGTGATGCCCCTCGCCGCCAGGAATATCCCCCCCAGGGCCGCGGGAGTGGAACTCGCGGTAGGGGCCGGGGACGCGCGCAGCCGCCGCGCCGATTTTACTGTCTCTTCCACGGTGAAGACTGCGCCCACCAAACCAAAGACTGCCCAGAGACGAAGGCCACCACAGACAGGATGGCACGGGCGCAAACGGCCGACAACCCAAGAGTCGTCGCGCACACTTATCAGCAACACCCTCCACCATTTATCCACGCCCCCGCCCCGCATCCACTGCACCACGCTTACCAACACCATCAGGAAGTACAAATCGTACCTCCCCCACCCCCACCTCCACACCAGCAACAACAAAACATCCCCCACCCCCACGCCCCCAAGCAAGAAGACTTCGCCGATCAGCCGTATCGCGGAGTCATTCACAGATCACTGGGGGGTCCAGTGTCGACTTCGACACCAAGCGACAGAAGCGGGACCACTACCGCAGCATCAACCACGTCGCCATCACCGATCCAGTCGTGCAGACGAAGTGGTCCCACGTACCGCTAACTTTCGACGCCCGAGATGTCGACCTGCGCAGCGCCCCCCATGTCGACGCCATGGTCATCAACTGCAGCGTGGCAGGCTGGGACCTGCACAAAGTCCTCGTTGATAATGGCAGTCAGGCAGACATCATTTTTCTCCATGCCTTCGATCGCATGGGCATAAGCCACAGCTTGCTCAAGCCTTCGGACAATCCGTTGTACGGCTTCGGCGGCAAGGGCACTTTTCCTATCGGCAAAATAGAGTTGCCTCTCTCCTTCGGTGTAGCGCCCAATGCCCAAAGTGAGCAAATAACCTTTGACATCGTCGACATGGTGTATCCGTACAACGCCATCATGGGCCGGGGCTCCATCAACAAGTTTGAAGCAGCCATTCACGGATTATACCTGTGCATGAAGATACCAGGTCCGTTAGGCGCCATCTCGGTCTACGGCAATCAGTAGACTGCGCGCAATATAGAGCGGGACTTCGTCCTGTAACACCCAAAATCTTACTTTGAAAGTTTAGTAAAAGATTTTGATATTAGAATGCCTTCCAATAAAATTTTGTTACATTTAAAACCACATCACCTAAAACAAACACGTTCATAATAAAAGAATCTCTATATGAATTTGTCACTCCTTGGTTGAAATGAATATTTATAATTATTCTCTAAAAGAATTTTATATTAGAGATCACATTTCTTAAAATATCCATTCTATGTGTATATGAATCTTATATTTGAAAGCATATCTTGATAAGATTAATAGAATAATTAGAATTTGATTTGATGTTTGAAATCTGGAAATTAAAAAAAACCATAATTTGAATTTAGTTGAAGTTTTAATTTGGAAATAAAACAGAAATTATAAAAGAAAAAGAAAACAAAAATGAAAAACGCACCTGGGCCAAATCTTCCTGCGTTCGGCCCAGCCAGCCGGCCCACCTTACCCCCTCACGCGCGCACGCGCCTTGGACACCTGCGGATGGAGCCCAGTTGGCGGTCAAAGGACCAATTCCTCTCACGTTTACCTGTCACTGGCGCGTGGGGCCCTGGAGTCGGATCTATCTCCTCCCCGTCGCGTGCCCAGGAAAATGGGGCTCTCCGTAACAAACCTCGTCGAGATCCCTGGGGTTTGTTCGCCGATTTACGCACTTCGCCCACACGGACTCAATCCGTGGCCTCTATAAATTATCGGCTGCCGCACCTCCCCTCAAATCACGGCCCGCCGGTGTTCGTGCATCCAGCAGGGGGGGGGTCCAGGAATTGCCGCCACGCTAGAATCAGGTTAGCTGAGAAATTGGTGACGGATTGAGGAGGATTGCGCACGCAGGGGGTGCTCGGTTCTATCCGTGGGGTCATCGGGCTTGTACATCTGGGGGGGGAGCAGTGAATCGCTCGACGGCGTCCTTCCCCCGCGGGGATCTATGCTCTCATCGTGGGCCGGAACCTGCATTGCTCCTCTACGGGTAAGTTGCTTTCTAGTGTGTTCCTAGTCATGCCTGCTTCGTTTCGCGCTACTCCGAATAGAGCTTTGGCGCTTGGATCGTCGCTCGGCATGCACCAGCCATGGCCTCCGCCGTCGGGCCACATCTCCGCCGTGGTCAGGGGTTTACTCTGTGTTAGCGCTGGTGAGGTTACTCCCGATCGACTCGCCTCTTCCCCTGCATGGTGTAGCGCCTGTTAGTTTGGTAATCGGAACACTGGTGTGCGAATCAGGCTTCCGCTGGCCATGGTTCGCCGTGGGCGTGTGCGCGCCGCCGTAGTTCGAGTCGGCTGGGAAGCTGTGAAAGAAGACAGACCATAGACTGTTGATACATGATGGACGGCTCAGATCGTGCGTTGCGTACTCCCCTGGGCGATTTCATCAGGACCGTAGAGGTATGATCTGGTGGCTCAGTGTAACTCGAGCTTCATAAAATCTGGACCATCAATTTTGGATCCAATGGGCACGACATAATACCGGTTCGGAGGGCTCAGATTTAATCTGAGCGCTTGAATTTGGATCGGACGGCTCTCATTCGCCCATACCCCTTCGCGGATACGTTTTGTTAAAGAGACCCTGATAAATATAAGAATTAACCCGCCGTCCACCGCGGGTGTAGTCTGAGTCTGGGAATTCTTGCGCCGAGCCCCCTGCGCTTCTGTTTAATTGAGGCGCAGTCCAGTGGATAGGAAAATCATAGAAAATGATTTAGAAAATGATTTTTAGTGTTAAAATAAATCCAGAAACTTATTTAATTTATAACTAATTCATTTTAGCTCCTTTTTGACCCATTCCAGTTGCAATAATTTTGTTTTAATATTATTTATCACCTAGTACCTTTGTTTAGCCAAGAAACTTGAAGCAAAATTGTTCATTTGAATTACTCTGTTCTAGGTGCTTAATAACTTCAGAAATTCATAACTAAATAACTATAACTCCAAAATTAATAATTCTTTTTCCTGTGATCTTATTTTAATATGTAGATTATTAATATGTATTTTGGGCATACATGTTTGGTGTAATGTTAATTTTGCCTATACACTGTTTGTTTGTATTGCTACGACTAGTAGTGAGGTCACGAGAATCTGAAGAATCATCCTGGTACCTGGAATCTCAAGTCCCAGGCAAGTTGTGCCCTTGATCACTTCTTTTACCCAGCCATGTTCTGATTAATCATAATGATCTGCATAGGTTAATTTTGATGGGACCCAATAGGTTACCCTAGTTTGTCTATCTTTATACCTTGTTTACCACTAAACTTTCTGGGTAGTACTTGCTAGTGCTATATGTGGTTTTGGGTATGAAGATTACACTATTCATGATTATACTTTTGTTATCAGTTGTTATTTATGGTTCATGTTAAGATCATTATGTTAATTGGAACATGGAGAACCACCCGGGAAAACAGTGCTACCACGAGGGTGGAATGGGACGCCCTTGGCTGATTAATTAGGAAAGCTGGTGGAAGACTACCTTACCCGAAAGGGGCAAGGGCAGTAGGGGAGAGGTCAGTGTAGGGAGGCCCTCGGGAGGATTTTGCTGCGATGGCGGTCCTGCAAGGGATTCCTGCACTGGATCTTCCTATAAACTGTAGCGGGTTTTCGGAAGCTAGTGGAACTTTGTAAAGGCCTCGTAGTGGATCCCTAGCCATTCACCTTGGAAGTGTCTAAGGGCCTTGCAAACCCTGGCGACATGGGATACACGACTTGTGGGTAAAGATGCGCAACCTCTGCAGAGTGTAAAACTGGTATACTAGCCGTGCTCACGGTCATGAGCAGCTCGGACCCTCACATGATTAATCTATGGAACTAAATTCAATTTGTCATATGCATTGCATTGCAGGTGATGTTGTTATTACTTCTGTTCTACTATTTAATTGGGTTGGTATTTACTTATACTTAGTAATTGCTAATAAAATTTGACCAACATTAAAAGCAATGCTCAGCTCTAACCATCTCCTTTGGTAAGCCTTACACTTCACGTGAGCTCCCACCTTTGGCGAGTTCATGCACATTATTCCCCACAACTTGTTGAGCGATGAACGTATGTGAGCTCACTCTTGCTGTCTCACATACACCACAGGTCAAGACCAGGTACTGCAGGATGATGCTCATGGTGGATGCTGCGATGAGTTCGTGAGAGGTCTAGGTCGTCGTCTCCCAGTCAACTTTTGGGTTGCTGGACCGTTGTCTCCTTATAATGTAATTATTTATTTTGTATAGAACTCGTGTTATATATGAAGTTGTGACATTCGATCCTGTGCCACTATACATCATATGTGTGAGACTTGGTCCCAGCATACCTGGTGTTTATGTTAGCGCCCGGGTTTTGGACCCCTAAAATCCGGGTGTTACAGAAGTGGTATCAGAGGAATGTTGACTGTAGGACGAAACCTAGATAGAACTGGACAACCAATACTTACTTACCTTACTCTGATTCTTTTCTAAACTTATCTTAATCTTTTCTCATCTATTTCCGCTATACTCTGATTATTCTTACCTTTTCCTTCTAAAGATAAATGTGGATCTCACACTTTGAAATCCTGTGACTAAAGTGACTTTTAGGAATAGGAGACCTATTCTTAGGAACAAAAACAAAACTATTTTTATAGATATCTATGAACTTGAATGTTTGTTCTTATGATACTTGTCTGATTTGGATCTTTGTTTGAGTGTGATGAGTTGTGGAGTAATGTCCACAATTGCATCTGCATATACACATAGGTATAAAAATATATTCATAAAATAACTAGACAACCTAGATTATCCCCATTGGAACATATCTAGCATAAGAGATTTATCTTATCCTAAAAAGGCTCTCATTCTAACCAATTCATCTTATCTTGAAAGATTCTCCCTTATTCATCTCATCTTAAAAAAAATACTCATCTTATCTTGAAAAGATTTTATCTCATCCTAATAGATCTAACTGACCTCAAAAGATTTTATCTTATCTTTATGGATCCATCTTATCCTAATAGGCATACTTATCCACCCTAGTTTAACAACCATGATCTAATGCAAATTAATTAGATCTTATCTAGTTAAACTGGTCATACCAATCTAATCTAGATCCCATCCAATCTAATATGATTCAATCTAAAGTGAGTTATTAACAAGTTAGTTAAGTTAGTGATATAGGTTAGACACTGTCTCTACAAATAGATCTTGACCTAAATTAATGTCTTATACCAACTCATCCTTGAACAATGACCTACCTACATCATATAATCCATCCTATCATAAAAGATTCTAACATATCCTAATAATATTTATCTTACCCTGGTAGATCTAGCTAATCTTAACTAGTTTAATCTAGTCATACCAACCTAATCTGGATTCTATCTAATCCAATATGATCTAAGCTAGAGTAAGTTACTTAATGCTGGTACAAAAGATAAGGCCATACTCCTGAATTCACCTAAGACTAAAGTGGTGACTTAGATCAACCCAGCCATACATGAACAACTTGACCTACATAACAGGATACATAACTTATCCAACCAATCTGGAAACAAACAACCAAACCAAATTCTGACTAATCTCATTTAACTTATGGCTACCTACTAAAACCTCTTGCCCTTAACTCGAAAGAAGACACCAGGGTCTAAAAAGAAGAGCTCAACATCGACAAGGAAGGAGATGGGTCAAATCCAACTTCAAGAGGAATCAAGATCCACAGTTCATGATGAAGTCCTTCCTTACCCTACCCAAACCTAACCATGCTTTGGATACATCTTTTATCCTACATAATAAAGTAGCTATATATATACCCATGCTTTCCTAATCACATGATAATTTGTGATATTAAAAAAAAACAACACATCTTTTGATATTAAAACCAACTAGAAACTAAAAGACTACAAACCAAACTTGTTGGATCCCCTTTCTTCTTAATCTCGAGGACGAGATTATTTTTAAGGGGGGTAGGATTTGTAACACCCAAAATCTTACTTTGAAAGTTTAGTAAAAGATTTTGATATTAGAATGCCTTCCAATAAAATTTTGTTACATTTAAAACCACATCACCTAAAACAAACACGTTCATAATAAAAGAATCTCTATATGAATTTGTCACTCCTTGGTTGAAATGAATATTTATAATTATTCTCTAAAAGAATTTTATATTAGAGATCACATTTCTTAAAATATCCATTCTATGTGTATATGAATCTTATATTTGAAAGCATATCTTGATAAGATTAATAGAATAATTAGAATTTGATTTGATGTTTGAAATCTGGAAATTAAAAAAAAAACCATAATTTGAATTTAGTTGAAGTTTTAATTTGGAAATAAAACAGAAATTATAAAAGAAAAAGAAAACAAAAATGAAAAACGCACCTGGGCCAAATCTTCCTGCGTTCGGCCCAGCCAGCCGGCCCACCTTACCCCCTCACGCGCGCACGCGCCTTGGACACCTGCGGATGGAGCCCAGTTGGCGGTCAAAGGACCAATTCCTCTCACGTTTACCTGTCACTGGCGCGTGGGGCCCTGGAGTCGGATCTATCTCCTCCCCGTCGCGTGCCCAGGAAAATGGGGCTCTCCGTAACAAACCTCGCCGAGATCCCTGGGGTTTGTTCGCCGATTTACGCACTTCGCCCACACGGACTCAATCCGTGGCCTCTATAAATTATCGGCTGCCGCACCTCCCCTCAAATCACGGCCCGCCGGTGTTCGTGCATCCAGCAGGGGGGGGTCCAGGAATTGCCGCCACGCTAGAATCAGGTTAGCTGAGAAATTGGTGACGGATTGAGGAGGATTGCGCACGCAGGGGGTGCTCGGTTCTATCCGTGGGGTCATCGGGCTTGTACATCTGGGGGGGGGAGCAGTGAATCGCTCGACGGCGTCCTTCCCCCGCGGGGATCTATGCTCTCATCGTGGGCCGGAACCTGCATTGCTCCTCTACGGGTAAGTTGCTTTCTAGTGTGTTCCTAGTCATGCCTGCTTCGTTTCGCGCTACTCCGAATAGAGCTTTGGCGCTTGGATCGTCGCTCGGCATGCACCAGCCATGGCCTCCGCCGTCGGGCCACATCTCCGCCGTGGTCAGGGGTTTACTCCGTGTTAGCGCTGGTGAGGTTACTCCCGATCGACTCGCCTCTTCCCCTGCATGGTGTAGCGCCTGTTAGTTTGGTAATCGGAACACTGGTGTGCGAATCAGGCTTCCGCTGGCCATGGTTCGCCGTGGGCGTGTGCGCGCCGCCGTAGTTCGAGTCGGCTGGGAAGCTGTGAAAGAAGACAGACCATAGACTGTTGATACATGATGGACGGCTCAGATCGTGCGTTGCGTACTCCCCTGGGCGATTTCATCAGGACCGTAGAGGTATGATCTGGTGGCTCAGTGTAACTCGAGCTTCATAAAATCTGGACCATCAATTTTGGATCCAATGGGCACGACATAATACCGGTTCGGAGGGCTCAGATTTAATCTGAGCGCTTGAATTTGGATCGGACGGCTCTCATTCGCCCATACCCCTTCGCGGATACGTTTTGTTAAAGAGACCCTGATAAATATAAGAATTAACCCGCCGTCCACCGCGGGTGTAGTCTGAGTCTGGGAATTCTTGCGCCGAGCCCCCTGCGCTTCTGTTTAATTGAGGCGCAGTCCAGTGGATAGGAAAATCATAGAAAATGATTTAGAAAATGATTTTTAGTGTTAAAATAAATCCAGAAACTTATTTAATTTATAACTAATTCATTTTAGCTCCTTTTTGACCCATTCCAGTTGCAATAATTTTGTTTTAATATTATTTATCACCTAGTACCTTTGTTTAGCCAAGAAACTTGAAGCAAAATTGTTCATTTGAATTACTCTGTTCTAGGTGCTTAATAACTTCAGAAATTCATAACTAAATAACTATAACTCCAAAATTAATAATTCTTTTTCCTGTGATCTTATTTTAATATGTAGATTATTAATATGTATTTTGGGCATACATGTTTGGTGTAATGTTAATTTTGCCTATACACTGTTTGTTTGTATTGCTACGACTAGTAGTGAGGTCACGAGAATCTGAAGAATCATCCTGGTACCTGGAATCTCAAGTCCCAGGCAAGTTGTGCCCTTGATCACTTCTTTTACCCAGCCATGTTCTGATTAATCATAATGATCTGCATAGGTTAATTTTGATGGGACCCAATAGGTTACCCTAGTTTGTCTATCTTTATACCTTGTTTACCACTAAACTTTCTGGGTAGTACTTGCTAGTGCTATATGTGGTTTTGGGTATGAAGATTACACTATTCATGATTATACTTTTGTTATCAGTTGTTATTTATGGTTCATGTTAAGATCATTATGTTAATTGGAACATGGAGAACCACCCGGGAAAACAGTGCTACCACGAGGGTGGAATGGGACGCCCTTGGCTGATTAATTAGGAAAGCTGGTGGAAGACTACCTTACCCGAAAGGGGCAAGGGCAGTAGGGGAGAGGTCAGTGTAGGGAGGCCCTCGGGAGGATTTTGCTGCGATGGCGGTCCTGCAAGGGATTCCTGCACTGGATCTTCCTATAAACTGTAGCGGGTTTTCGGAAGCTAGTGGAACTTTGTAAAGGCCTCGTAGTGGATCCCTAGCCATTCACCTTGGAAGTGTCTAAGGGCCTTGCAAACCCTGGCGACATGGGATACACGACTTGTGGGTAAAGATGCGCAACCTCTGCAGAGTGTAAAACTGGTATACTAGCCGTGCTCACGGTCATGAGCAGCTCGGACCCTCACATGATTAATCTATGGAACTAAATTCAATTTGTCATATGCATTGCATTGCAGGTGATGTTGTTATTACTTCTGTTCTACTATTTAATTGGGTTGGTATTTACTTATACTTAGTAATTGCTAATAAAATTTGACCAACATTAAAAGCAATGCTCAGCTCTAACCATCTCCTTTGGTAAGCCTTACACTTCACGTGAGCTCCCACCTTTGGCGAGTTCATGCACATTATTCCCCACAACTTGTTGAGCGATGAACGTATGTGAGCTCACTCTTGCTGTCTCACATACACCACAGGTCAAGACCAGGTACTGCAGGATGATGCTCATGGTGGATGCTGCGATGAGTTCGTGAGAGGTCTAGGTCGTCGTCTCCCAGTCAACTTTTGGGTTGCTGGACCGTTGTCTCCTTATAATGTAATTATTTATTTTGTATAGAACTCGTGTTATATATGAAGTTGTGACATTCGATCCTGTGCCACTATACATCATATGTGTGAGACTTGGTCCCAGCATACCTGGTGTTTATGTTAGCGCCCGGGTTTTGGACCCCTAAAATCCGGGTGTTACACGTCCCCGGGCAAAGAAATGTCCACTGCCTTACCGCCCAGTGCGAGGTCCCAGCGCCCGCCAGCCCAACTGAAAAACAACACAAGGCGCAGATGCAAAGCAACGACGGAACCAAGACTGTTCCCCTCAACCAAGCCACGCCCAAGCAAACAGTCACGATCAGCGAAGACCTCACTTCGCATGACGAGGAAAAACTCATGTGCTACTTGTCCAGGAACAAGGACGTCTTCGCTTGGTCAGCCCTCGACCTGGTCGGGGTCAGCCAATCCTTAATTGAGCACAGCTTGGGAATCAACCCCTCGGTGAGACCGAAAAAACAGCGGCTTCACAAAATGTCCGACGAGAAGACAGAAGCCACCAAGGCAGAGGTACACCGCCTCCTAGAAGCCAAATTTATCGAGCCAGTGGCTTACCCCACGTGGCTCTCCAACGTGGTAATGGTGCAGAAAAAGAGCGGCAAGTGGCGAATGTGCATAGACTTCACCAGCCTCAACAAGGCCTGCCCAAAGGACAACTTCCCATTACCCCGGATCGACAAAATAGTCGATAGCGCGACCGGGTGTGAGGTCATGTCACTCCTCAAATGCTTCTCCGGTTATCATCAAATATACATGAAGGAGGAGGACAAGGCCAGCACTAGCTTCATAACACCCTTCGGCACATATTGTTTTATCAGAATGCCGGAGGGACTCAAGAACGCCGGGTCCACCTTCTCCCGGCTCACTAGAACAGTGCTCGAAGGGCAAGTCGGCAGAAACGTATTCACATACGTGGATGACATTGTCGTCGCCAGCAGGAATAAAGAGGACCATCTCGCAGACCTCACCGAGACATTCGCGAACATGCGGGACGCACGACTTCGCCTGAACCCCGATAAGTGCGTTTTCAGTGTTCAACAGGGTAAAATATTGGGTTATCTGGTATCACACCGCGGCATCGAGGCCAACCCAACCAAAATCCAGGCCATTTTCAATATGAAGCCCCCACAGTCAGCCAGAGAGGTCCAGCGTCTGACGGGCAGAATGGTCGCCCTCAACAGGTTCATTTCCAAGTCTGCCGAACGAAGTCTTCCCTTCCTCAAAACACTCCGCGGAGCAAAAGACTTCGTTTGGGGGCCAGAGCAGGTGGCGGCCTTCGCCTCACTAAAACAGTACCTGATGGAGTTGGCCGTTCTTACAAGCCCCGACTCTTCGCTACCACTATTGCTTTACGTTGCGGCTTCGCCGCACGCGGTCAGTGCGGCACTGGTTCAGGAGAAGACAGTAGAGGGCGTGATCAGGCAGTGCCCAGTGTATTATGTCTCCGAAGTGCTCACACTGTCAAAATGTAACATGACGGAGCTCGAAAAGATTGCATATGCAGTTGTTATGTCTTCGCGCAAATTGCGCCACTACTTTGAAGCATTCAAGGTCCGCGTCACCTCGGATAGGGGACTCGGCGAATTATTCAGAAACCCGGAGGCATCAGTCCGGATCGCCAAATGGGCGGCCGAACTCTCTGGCTACCACATCACTTTCGAGCCTAGGACAGCGATCAAGTCACAAGTTCTAGCAGACTTCGTCGTCGACTGGACTGGGCCAATAACACAGCCGGAGCCATCCGCAGAGAAGGTTTGGACAATCCACTGCGACGGCGCTTGGTGCCATGCGGGGGCAGGCGCTGCGGCAGTCATCACCTCACCCGCTGGGGTCAGGCACAGATACGCGACATGCTTAAGCTTCGCTCTGGAATCTGACAGATGCACAAACAACATAGCAGAATACGAAGCTGTCATCCTCGGCCTCCGCAAATTAAGAGCCCTTGGCGTCACCACCTGTATAGTCCGAATAGACTCCAAGGTAGTCACCGGCCAAGTCGAGAAAGACTATGCAGCAAAGGACCCCACACTTATGCAGTACCTCGCGGCCATCCGGAGTCTCGAGAAACAATTCAAGGGATTCACGTTGCAGCATGTGGACCGGGCCAAGAATGAAGAAGCTGACGCATTGGCCAAGGCAGCCGCCAGGGGTGAAGCCCTACCCTCCGACGTGTTCTATCACGTCATCGGCACGCCAGCCGTCCGCAGCCCTGAAGGGCTCCAAATAACCAACGACAGCGAGGGCCACCGCATGATCAAACTCATCATGACCAAAGACTGGCGGGCACCAATAACCCTGTACCTGCAGGGGTACTATCACCCAGTCGACAGCAACGAGGCCAAGCGCCTCCACCACCGAAGTCGGGACTTCGCATTGATCGAGGGACAACTGTACAAAAAGGGGATCAGTCAGCCGATGCTTAAGTGCGTCACCGAGACCGAAGGCATCCAAATCCTGCGCGAAGTCCACACGGGGACCTGCGGCTCCCACGCAGGCCCCAGGGCCCTAGTAGCAAAGGTGATACGCCAAGGTTTCTACTGGCCCGCCATCATCTGCGCCGCAAATCGAGTTGTCAGATCCTGCGAGGCCTGTCAGAAATTTTCCCCACGCTCGGGACGCCCCTCGCAGTTCACGAAGCTGATCGCCCACACGTGGCCCCTTCAGCGCTAGGGCCTAGACATTGTCAGGCCCCTGCCCACAGCTCAGGGGAACCTTAAGTTCACCTTTGTAGCCGTCGAATACTTCACCAAATGGATTGAAGCGAGGGCAGTATCCACCATCACATCAAAGACGGCCTAGAAATTCTTCTGGAAAAATATTGTTTGCCGCTTCGGAGTACCATCCGAACTCACGGTCGACAACGGCAAGCAGTTCGACAACCAAGATTTCAAAAACTTCTGCTTCTCCATCGGCACTAAGCTTGCCTTCGCCTCCGTGTACCACCCCCAGTCCAACGGAGTCGTGGAGCGCGCCAACGGCAAAATTTTCACAGCCATCAAGAAAATGCTCCTCGACGACAAAAAGGGCAAGTGGCCCGACCTGTTACCCGAAGTGGTCTGGGCACTGAATACAACTGAGTGCCGGGCGACTGGGTTTACCCCCTTCCGCCTACTATACGGATCGGAGGCCATGACTCCGCAAGAAATAAAGCACGGGTCGCCTCGGACAGCCGCGTCGGCCGTCCCAGACGTAGATGAGCCGACTTCGAAGGATCTCATCGACGGAGACCGCGTCTTCGCCCTATAGGCTCTGAACAAGTACCAAGCACAGACAAAAGCATGGCGCGACCAGGCAGTCATCCCAAGGGAATTCAGCGAAGGGGACCTCGTCCTCGTCCGGACAACTCGAACGGAGTCCAGAGGCAAGCTGGAGCCCATGTGGGAAGGCCCTTACATTGTCAAGTCGAAGGCCTCCCCCAGCGCATACAGGCTTGCAACGCCAAACGGCGAAGACTTAGAGCATTCCTGGAACATTGATAATCTGCGCAAATTTTTTGTTTGACTCATCAGGGCCAGCTCGCCCTTGTAATTTGCAAAAACAATTTTGTTCTGGCCCGCACTCTTTTCCTCCCGGGGGGTGAGGTTTTTAATGAGGCGGAGTCATGTAATA
Organism: Zea luxurians; assembly: GCA_029449295.1. Classification (NCBI taxonomy): domain Eukaryota; kingdom Viridiplantae; phylum Streptophyta; class Magnoliopsida; order Poales; family Poaceae; genus Zea; species Zea luxurians. Next base: position 5,102,992 of record JAOPSE010000027.1, on the reverse strand, counting down.
TACAAGAGAAAAATCCCCCGCAAAATCCACGTCGAAACAAGACCGCACAGACGGTCTTCGACATTCGACTAATACAAAGTCACCGCGAGGTCCAGCGGCAGCCGCCCTTGCGTGCGACAACTCCGCGCAGAAGTTGCCTAAGGGTGCAGCCGGACTAGCACAATAAGTGCGAAAAATCGAAGTCTTCCGCGAAGACTATCCGCGCAGAAGTCGCCTAAGGGTGCAGCCGGACTAGCACAACAAGTGCGAAAAATCGAGGTCTTCCGCGAAGACTATCCGCGCAGAAGTCGCCTAAGGGTGCAGCCGGACTAGCACAACAAGTGCGAAAAATCGAAGTCTTCCGCGAAGACTATCCGCGCAGAAGTCGCCTAAGGGTGCAGCCGGACTAGCACAACAAGTGCGAAAAATCAAAGTCTTCCACGAAGACTATCCGCGCAGAAGTCGCCTAAGGGTGCAGCCGGACTAGCACAATAAGTGCGAAAAATTCTAGTTTACCGCGAACGCTATCCCTGCAGAAGTCGCCTCAGGATGCAGCAGGGACAGCGCAACAAGTCCAACGAGCCGATTACAATGGTACAACCGCACGAAGCCTAACAAGTGCAAAAACGACTACACCAAACTGTCCGCATAAAGGCCGACTACATGCGCACCAGACCAACATAACAAATACACCAGACCAAGCACTTAACGCTCTCGCGAACATAGCCGAGTGTGCGAAGGCACACAACCTCATCATACAGGCCATTACACATGTACAAGCGAGGGCATCAAATTCTACATCGGCTCAACCTTTGGAATAATTCCCATCTCCCTATAGTTAAATAACATTATCCTAAGCTCCTCACCCGCAAAAAGACTTCGCAACTCCCCCTCACCTGCACTCACAGCGGCCGGCAAGGACAACAGTTCCTGCCTGCCAGCCCCACTCACACGAAGCCGACCGACGTCCGCTCCACTCACTCTACGCTTCGCAACCGCCCTTCGCCGTCTATGCCTAGTACTCGGACCAGACACATCAGCATCCACAGCTTGCGACGAAGCCTCCGCCGCTGCCACATCCAAGGCCGCAAAGTAGTCCAAGTCCTCATCCGACGACTCTTTGGTCCATTCAACAGAGCTCCCAGAGTCACCGAACTCGGAAAATTTAGATGCAGACTCATCCGATTTATTCCCATCATCCACGGTCGAAGCCGCCAAAAAATTAGCAGTAGCGGTTGCGTGCGCAGGCCCAAAATCTTGAACCTGCGCAGCAACCAAGGTTAAGCAACAATATCCAAAATTTCTTAACTACCCACACCCACTAGGCCACCTGCGAAGACCCAACCGTCGCGGGAGCCTCCGCTGTCGCCTCCGCAGCCACCGCCACAGGATCCTCAGCCCTCGGTGCAGCAGTTGGCGACGGGTCTCCGCCGGCCGCAGTAGCTGCTGGGGCATCGGGAACGCCTTCGGCGATTTCCGGGGGTGGCTCCGGAGCGGCCTCGGACACGGCCGCCGCCGGGTTCGGCTCCGGATCAGGTAGCGCGCTGTTCAAAGCCCCGAAGTCATCCACCCTCTCGCCACGTGCCGCCTGAGACACAGCACACAGACTCAGCAAACCCACATTTAACCCACATTAAACAAACACCAAACAAAAGCCAAACATTACCTGACTCCTCGCCGTCTCAGCCCGCTCCCTGACCACCTCTCGACAGTGGGGCCCCACATCCGGTCGTAGAGGGCTCCGGCGGATTCCTTCACTATAGGGTCCTCAACCTTGTAGATATCACGCTCCAAATCCTCATCAGCTTGGTCGAAGACCTCATAGTGCCGGCACCCTTCGCGAGAGAGTGCGTTCATTGCCCCCTCGCAGGTGACGAGGGAGGCATAAAACATAAACCCCTCCACGATGGTGGGGAGCGCCTGCAGCTCCTCCTGTACCCACTCAAGGCAGCGAAGTCCGGGCTCTCGGTCCGGCACTTCAAATTCAGCGGTCCGCGCGCCCAGCTCACGGTATGAATCCATAAGCTGTTTGCGCGTCCGCTCAGCGTCCGTGCGCGCCGAGGCCTCGGCCCTCTCCACACGGCTCTGCAGCGCGCTGAGCCGCTCCTCCAGCTGCTCGGCGCGCTGCCTGGCAAGGCTGCCCTCCGCCCGCGCCAAATTGGCCTCCGCCTGCGCAGCCTGCGCCTTGGCGAGGGCCTCATTAGCCTCCTCCCTCTCCGCCGCCAGTTGGCGCCGGAGGTCAGCCTTCTCACCCTCCAGCACAGCCACCTTGTCCGCCAGTGTTGGGGGCTTGTTCTCAAATGCTATGAATTAAGAACAAGACAACATAAAAGTGTTAAATGTCAAGCTCCTTCGTCCTTAGAAACAGTATATCCCTTTGGGTATAATGAATCCCGGACGAAGGTTACGAAAGAAAAGACCTTCGTTAAGTTGATAAATGAGTATACAGAATAATTATATATAAAATGTGCAAGTAATAATACCAGCATTATCATCAATATATTTCCGTTATTAAATTCATAAGAACGAATTACAAATGTACCTTCAGACAGATGTAAGGTAAAGGTACAAATCGTGATGCAAAAAGGCGTGTGCCCCGTCAGCATGAACAGTACGGGAGTACTGTTCACCTATTTATAGGCACGGGACGCAGCCTGTACAAAATTACATTGATGCCCTTTATATTTATGAATAACTACAGTAATTCTTCGAGGTCCAATTCGGCTTTTCATCTTTAAGTCGGTTCCTCTTTTCTGTTATTGTGCCGAAGCCTTTCTGCACATAGCTTCGTGATTGTCTTATCCTTCGTCATGATCGTTTTTCATTCCAGTCGCGCTTCGTCTTAACCATGCTCTTGTATATTCGCGGCCTGACTCCGAAGGTGCCTGTTCACATATTACACTTGGAAAATATTATCAGACTATACTTTTGAGGACCTTCAGGAGCCGAAGGCCCCCAACAGCCAGCTTGCGGCACTTACTGTCGGCGGCCGACTTTTCCCGGACGGCGTCAGCATGTTGCGTCTGAAGTCTCTCGACTTCGGCAGACACAACTGCCGTCAGGGCCCCCGATGCCACGCGGTTTGCGAAGTCAGCTGCCTACAAGACACACATAAGACCACAGCCCCGGCGAAGCCGGTTTAAAAAAAAACCCGAGGCCTAGCTCAGCGCACCTGACTTAGTGCCTCCTTCATCTCCTCCAGCCGGCGGGACACAGCACCCGCCTCGTCCCTGACGGCAGTGAGTGCCGGTATCTCGCCGCCGGCACAAAGAGCACTGCCCTTCGCCCTTGGCACCACGGCAGCCGCCGTGGCCGCCGCGGCAGGTGGAACAACAACAAGTTGGTCTTCGTCCGACCCTGCGACGCATCAACAAATTAAAAAAAATCTCGAGCCAACGACTTACCAACAAGATAATCGTCCACACTAATGTCGGTGGCGAAGTCAGCAACGCGCTTGCCCGGGGGCGGCAACCCTCGAGCCGCCTTCGCAGCCTCTGGCACCCCGCTGGACGAAGGGGCAGCCTTCGCAGACTTGGGACCACCGGTGACCGCCGCCTTCGCAGCGTCCGGCGCCCTACTGGATGCAGGGACGGCCGACTTAGCCGCCAGCGGCGGCTGGCCTCCGCCGGGGGCAGTAGTCTTCACAGCCCCCCGTTGCCTCTTTGGCCTGGCTTCATGAAGCCTGACGACCGCCTGGCGCTTCTGTGCAGCTCCCTAGCGATCCTTGTCCATCACTGCCGACACAACAGCAGCAATATTCCGCCCGTAAGGAAACACTTTCCAATCACGAACCATGCGAGATGTAAAAAAGTCTTCGCCGGCCACGCGGGGGACAGGAACATTCTTAGGCCACCAACCCCCGGTAACCCTCAGCATCCGCGCCGAAGACTCCCGGAGCTCTGGCGAAGACATCCTTCCCCCCGGGGCCGCGCATGTCCTCATCAATTCTCTAGCAAAACCATCAGAAACCCCAAGTCCTCCCATAGTAGTACCTAGTTTCCTCTTCTTAGAGGACGGGGTGGCCGTCGGCGCGGGGTCGTCTCCAGACTCTACCACCGGTTTCTTCCCGCGACGATCCACATCGTCTTGGCTGGGATAACCGCCATACGACACACGATTCAACTCAAAAACCCTATTCAAGCGGTCATTTGACCCGCGAATGTCCCAGCTACGGGCCCTCTGTCCTCGGCACATACCGACCAACGATCGGCACCGCCCCATCTTCCGCTTCACGCACAAAGGCGACCGGATCGCGGCTATGCAGATCCAGCGCGAAGGCAGGACTTCGCACCAGCTTCCCATCATGGGAAGGCATCTGGCGAGGGCACACTTCGCCCAGCGCCTAGCCATGCGCCAAAGGCCATACCCCGTACGCCACAAACTCCTCAACCAAATCGCGCCCGCTGCTCAGGCCGGCGGCGCACCGAAGGGCCCCTTCGTCCGCATCCTCCTCCGCCACTTCGAAAGGCGGGTATGCTGAGTAAAAATGCGAGCACATTTCGGACACGGGGAGCCCCGGATGGTCTTCGACCGTACCCTCCGCGACGTAGAACCAAAAATCATGCCAATTGCCCCACTTGTTGCGGGCGCAAGGAACCAACTCAACTACCTCCATCGTGGTCTTGTCGGTCTTCGGCGTAAATGTACAGGACCCAAACTGAGCAACTTTATTTCCAATCATCCTCTTCTGCCAGTGCAGGCAATAGTACTTCGCGAAGACTTCAACTGATGGCTGTCCGCCGTACGAAGTCATCGCCCAGACATACTTCGACAGAGCCACCACGGCATTCGGAGTCAGCTGATGGATCTGAACGTTAAATCTGCGCAGGACTTCTCCAACAAATCGGTGCGCAGGCAGGCGGAGACCAGCGGCAAAGAACGCCTCGAACACAACCAACTCGCCTTCCGGCTCGGGGACTTCCTCCGTCCCCGGGACACGAGCGACTCCGCCGCCAAAGTAACCAAGCCGCTGCATATCTTGCACGCGGGCCGACGACATCCGCGACACACCAAAATCCACCGTATCGCCGGCGCGCAACTCCTCCGCCGCCACAGTGCTCAGCGTTTCCTCAGACGACGCGTCTGCTGGCGGCGTAGCGGCAGCAGAAGAAGAAGAGGTCGGCATCGCTACGTACCGTCAGCGGCGGCGGATGGTCTGCTTCACTCGAGCCAGATCTCCGGCGAACAAGAGCAAGGAGGGCAGACAAGCAGCAGAGACGATGGAGAAAGCGGCTAGGGTTTTCACGGAGTGCGGATGGATGAAGTTCAAAACGCGCCGCCCCCCGCCCCCTTTTATACATAGGGCGCGGCGCTTCGGGAAACCCGCAGTCCTACAGTACGGCGTCAATCAACGGTCATGTCAAAAACCCCCGCGGAACCACTTCGAGCGAGGGCAGCGTCTCCGCCATCTAGCGACGTCTTCAGCACCAGATGACTTAGTCGAACTAGTCCCTCAGAGGGCAAATGTTGGGGCGAAGGCAAAGACGCCACCCTTCGCTCGGGGCCTTCGCCGTAAACGCTGGCCCAACGGAGACAAGACAACAGGCAGGGACACCCTTCGCCCCATATGACATCGGACGAAGACCCATGGCGAGGTCATCCCACCGTGCAGCCTCGTCCAGCGCGGAGGCCCACGTGTGATCCGGCCCATTATGACAGGCCCTGCGTGGCCGCTGCGTGTTACGGGCCTAATTTATAAAGGTGTCCCTGTAATTACAGTCTGTAACCTCGCTTTATGGGAATATTCCGGGGATAACCTAGGTGTCTGAGGGCACATGCGTCCTTAACACGGGACGCTGGGTACCCGGACACCTATAAATACCCCCGCACAGTGCCCTTGAGAGGCTAGATGAAAAAAGCTTCTGCCATCTCGTGCTAAACCCTGTTTGCGCTATTACTCCCCCCCCCCCGTTGGATCAACTTGCGCCTGTGACCAAGTTCCAACATCCCGCAAGTTAAATATGAAAATGAAAACGGTAGAGGTATTTTTTTGATCGTTCCTGACCATTTTCATCCCAAGTCCGGACATCATACATGGAGGCATGAAATGCACCTGCGAGAGTTCGACTCATAGCAGTAGTCACTGAGCAGTTCCACCCCTAGGACACATGGCGGCACCGGACCTGTCCTTGAGTGGGGAGCGGGTCCCAAGGCTAATGGTCTCGTCATACGGGTTCAGACCCATGGGCTTGATTACTCAGTTCCTTAGTGTGGGGTTATAAGTAATCACGTGGGTATTTGCCTTTGGCATAGTAGGAGATGATACCCTAGTTTCAGGTTATCGACAACCGCATTTTGATCATCAATGCTATTTGATTTCCATCTTTGAATGCTGATCGGCACACGATCCCTAATGAGATAGCCATAGTAGTTTGCAAACTTGGTTGTAGCTAATAACAATTCTGGCAGTTCCCTGTCTCCTACAACTTCGGTTATGAGATATCCGCCTTCGAAGTTTTTGGCCCTAATGGACCTTGAGGCTTAGTAACATTTCTCGATCTAGAATCAGATGCCTAATAAAAAGGAAACATTGCAAAATCAATAGCCAATGATGTAAGGTATAACTTTATTACAAGTAATGAATCAAGGTTGTTTCATTTACATTAGTAGGATCATCGGTTGTGTTAGTAGGTTCAACCGTTGGATCCCTCCCTTCTAAGTCTAGGTAGGAGTCTAGGTCTTCCATAGAATCCAGTTGAGCATTTGACCCTTCATTGATAATGTCTTCCATCATTTTCTCAGGCATTTCATGATGATCTGTATTATAGAGAATTTATGTTCGAGAAAATAGGTGATAAATATGGGAAAATATACTTATAGAGAACCACTTACAAAGGAACAACAAAGCAAACTATCAGCTAAGTTACGAAAAATGGAACAAACACAAGCCACTATATAATATAATAAAGAGGTTCTCATTTCTTATCTTATAAAGTTCCAATGAAAGCTTTGTAAGAACATGATCTTTTTATCTAATTGTTGAGTCTCAAAAGATGAATTCTTGGTCAAGGTTAAAGGTGGTGGTGATGATTTCTCTAGTTGTATCTATAGAACTTAGTGAGATTGATCATAGTGCTTCCATTGCATGCAACCAATCATATATGTTTTTAGTCAACAATGGTTATTATGTTCTTGTTTATGTTCCATGATAATGGTGGTGTTATGTGCTATACTCAGAGTTCCTTTTTAACATAAGATGCATATTTATGGTCATGATGCTTCATACATGACAATCACCAGAACTTACCAAGGTGAATATACTTCATACATGAACAAAATAATGAACCTTGAGCTCATTAGAACAAACTTCATACATAAACAAGATAATTAACCTTGAGTGTACATGAAAAAGATACATGACAATCATCATGAACAAGAACAAGAACAAGAAAATGTACCTTGAGCACTAGTTGTCAAAGGACATGTGCATGCTCTGACAGGTGAGCACTAGTTGTTGGGGAGCACTTTTGGCCAGAGATGGCGCCAACAGAGGGTTGCGTAGTCATTGGTAGAGAGTGATGAGTGATGGACTAGTGGAGGTCAAGGACGACACCGGGACATAGCTTGAACGAGAAGATGAACATAATGAACATGAGTAGTTGGGAAGTGGTGTCTCTGTTAGAAGTCTGTATTTATAAGAGGAAATGGATTTAGTACCATTGTTTAAACAAAATGGTACAAAATGGTCTTTAATAACTTTTGAGTAAAATAACCAGTACTAAATCAATCATTCAGTTCCTACCTAGAGGGCTTTAGTACTAGTTATTCAAAAGAACCGGTACTAAAGCCTTTTAGGCGGGAATTGAGAAGGAAGCTTTAATACCCGTTTTTTAATGAAGAGGTACTAACGACCCTCAGGTGGAAACTAAAAGTGATATTTAGTATTTGTTGTTTAACAAGACCAGTACTAAAGGGTGTCTGTTCGTTTTAAATAACTGATACTAAATACTACAAGAATTAATTCAAAGCTATATAGTGTACATTAATCATTATGTGTTTACTAATATAAAAGCTATAGTGTATATTACATTAATTAAAGTGACCAAGTTCTTTTTTCATACATAACAAATGATTACATCAGATTGAATTCAAACTATTAGAATTTATCATTTCTTAGAATTACACGTGTTTTTTATAACTCTACCTTCATTATAATCAGATCATAAATATGGAGCATCTTCATTGGCTAACAAGATAGTTGGGTCAACATGTACTATGAATGGATGTGTATCTTCAAGCTGGTTATAGTCTTCTTCATCATTGATGTCCTGAATTCCCACGATGTTCCTTTTTCCTGGAAGAACTATGTGGCGCTTAGGCACTGTATCCTGCATTTTAGCTTTCGCTTTGGTTTTGTAGACATATCCATCACATAAAAAAACTTGTATGACATCCTTGGCAGGATGAATGGTTTATCACTATGTTCAGTCATATTGAGTTCAATAGTCGTCATTTCATACTCTAGATCAACTTTTATGCCTCCTCCATTCATCTTAACCCATTGGCATAAAAATAGAGGGTCTTCAAATAAGGTCCATACTCGGTTTCCCATATCTCCTCGATGTTACCATAGTACGAGTTCTTCTTTCCATCACTATATGTGGCATCTATGTGAACACCACTATTCTGGTTAGTGCTCTTGCTGTCTTGCGCTCTTGTGTAAAATGTGTATCCACTTATCTTGTATCCTTAGAATGTCAAGATCGAGGAAGATGGATCCCCTAGCTAACCATGTTAGTTGCTTACCTATACCCTCATTGGCTATCAGATGTTGTTGCAACCAGTATGCAAAGGTGTCAATATGCTCATGTACAATCCAGGTTTCAATGTTCCCTAGGTTTTGATAATGTATCAAGTATATGGAGCCCCCAAAGAAGACTGCTACAATATTGTATAATGTACCTTCCACGCTGTCGTGGCATACACCATCATGGCCGTGTACGCCTGGAAGCCCCTCGTGGCCGGGGACATCACCCTCCTCACGCGTCGCGCGTGGCCGCGCCTCGCCGCCACGTACGCGCTCAGGTGTGGCGCCATCACCGTCGGACTTGTCGCCTTTCTCGCCCTCCTCGTCACGGCCTGCTCCATGCTCAGATTTCTATAAATTGCTCTTCTTATGCATTGACATATCACCTTTTTTACTGATAGGATTTGTTTACATGGTTTCAGCATCTGGCAGTAAAGTTGTTTATCATTTTCTATAATCTGAATGACCTTATTGTGCCTGTGTATTTGTTGCTACCGCAACATTGACTGTGCCTAGATTTCATTCCCTGTGTATTTAAGTGTCTTATTGGAATGATTTTGATATTTGACTGTTGTAGTATCTTTGCTACCATGCGTGCCAGTTTTTCAAGTTGAAACTTCATCGTGCTAACAATTTATTTGCGATATTTTGTTTACTGCTGCCTGTACTCCCTCTGTTCCAAATCAGAAGACATTTAAACTTTTTTGCAAAGTCAAAGCATCTCAAGTTTGACCAAAATTATAGAGAGTTGCATATATTTATTACATCAGATAGGTACACTATGTAAATAATCTAATGATACTTATTTGTATCATAAATTTTATTATTTTATTATTTAAATTTGGTCAAAACTAAGATGATTTGACTCTCTAAAAAATTTGGAACAACTTATAAAAAAGAGGGAGGCAACTAAGGAAATAGGAGTCTGCCTTCTATTTTGTTCATCTTCATCCTTCAATAACTTAGTACATTAGTTTATATTGTTTTTTTTGGTGATTAGCAGTTTAGCTCTCTTGAAGTGTTACTGACTGATATTTTATGATGTCAGGTTCCAAAGGCCCCCTGGTGCTTTGCCATCATCTCTGCTTGGATATGAGGCATTGATAGGTTCCCTAGATGATTCTGGATTTTAAAATTATCTTCACATTAAGACATGCTATCATTTGTTATTAATAGGTCATTTTCCTTCTCTATCACATGTATGATAATTTTTTTCACTTGTTATTATATTTTTTTAATCAATAAGAGAAAGATCCTGATGGGATACAGTGATCATACATGCACTCAACATATCATGATCTTCTTTTATTACAAATTAAAGCATGTCACCATCTTCCATTTCAGGACTGAACCAAGATTGTGAGCACATTGTGTTGCTAAGACAATTCTACGGACAAACAACTGCCTCTGATTAAGACCAGGTATTAGTATTACTACTTGGCGCTAGCGTCTTCCATGCAAATCAAATTTCATGGCAATGTTAGCTGCTAGCCTATTGCAAGCTGGTTTGGAATATTTATTTATACATGAATAATGGCTCACGGGAGTTATACTTACCGTTTTAATATCCTATTTACAGCAGCTGCTGCTACTAGCCTATTGTAGTAGTTGTGATTCTTTTAGATATCATAACTTGTTGCATTCTTAATTTGTTCCCACAGGTATGAGTTTTAGACAAAGAAGGAAATGGTGATTTGAAGCTTCCCGTTTTGCCTTAAAATATGCTCTCTTTTCATTTCCTAAAATTGAACCATCTCTTTTATTAAAACTCTATGGTGTTTTAGCCTCTCTCCAATATTTAACTCATTCATTTAACTCTGATGAATGATTTGTAATGATTTTTGTTAACCCCGTAGCAACGCAGACACCTAAATTATTTTTATTCTTCACTATATATTACCTTCTCTGTGGTACGGGAGTAATATATAGTGACGCTAAAGTATGAGAGTTTTGAGTTCCTTATTAATGTAACACCCCATTTTTGTTGGAGCTCCTTATTATCATAAAAACATTTATTTATTTCTTGACCCCTTCTTTGCTAATGAAAGTTTCTTGTGTTTTTCTTTTTAGTCGTCTGATCAACTTTCGCTCTCACGTTCATCTTCACACAAGAAATGGAGCAACAACATTTGGATGATCCACAGCCTATTGCAGCCCTACCTGCAAGCCTGCACCTGTGGTCTCTAGCTATTATGGCACTTCCTCTTGTGCCTGTGGAAGCCCGCTTCAGTTCCGTCGCCAGTTCGGCAGTTTAGGTCATAGTTCCAGTTTCATCTCCAATGATGATATCTCAGCCTATGGAACAGGACTAAGATGCCACAAGTTCAATTGCTTGAGAGGCAGGACAGTGATGCCAGGAGCCACGACTCCCAATTTTATCCAGTGATGATTCCTCCTCCATACTATCATACTGCTTTTGTGCCAGTGCACTGCTATGATTATGTTCCTTTTTATTGTGGGCCACCAGATGTTGCACAAGCTCTACATGAGGTTATCAAGCCAGTGGTTGTGCACTCAACACCTCCACCGAACACCAAGACCTTTACAACATGTCTGAATCGGGCGACTCAATTGCAAATGGTGGTATTATATGCTCCTGTTGCAATGCACGGGCACTCACATAGTAAACAATAGATGAGAGGATTATATTACCTTCATACATAATACACAACATATGAGATTTAAAGGGAAATAGGGTCAAACCTTTTCCTATATGAATTTTGGTGGTTGAATTGCCCAACACAAACAATTGGATTAACTAGTTTCCTCTAGATTATGAGTTCTACAGGTGCCAAAGGTTCACAACAAACAAATACAAGTCAAAAGAAAGGGTTCAAAACAAAGGAGCAAAGTATACCGAAGACAGCCCTGGTCTGGCGCATCGGACTGTCCGGTGTGCCATCGGCAGTGTCCGGTGCACCACCGGATAGTGTCCGGTGCACCAGGGAGATCAACGCTGAACTTGCCAGCTTCGGGAATTTGGGAGGCTGCTCCGCTATAATTCACCGGACTGTCCGGTGTAGCACCGGACTGTCCGGTGTGCCAGTGGAGCAACAGCTACTTCACGCCAACGGTCATCTGCAGAAGACATTTAATGCGCTACAGTGCGCGCCTACGCGCATAGAATTCAGAGCAGGCGCCAGAAGGCGCACCGAGCAGTCTACAGGACCTGTCCGGTGCACCACCGGACTGTCCAGTGGCCCCAATTGTCAGAGCTCCAACGGTCGGAACCCAACGGCCTGGTGACGTGGCTAGCACACCGGATAGTGTCTGGTGGCGCACCGGACTGTCCGGTGCACCATTCGACGGAAGCCCTCATCAACGGTTCTTTTGGTGGTTGGGGCTATAAATCCCCCCAAACCACCACACTTCAATGCATCCAAGCATTCACTACATCTCATTCAATACAAGAGCAATACACAACACTCCAAGACACAAATCAAAGCCTCCGATCGAATCAAAGTCCCCAATTCAACTCTAGTTCTTAGGACTTGTGAGGAGATCGACTTGTGTTCTTTTGTTGCTCTTGTTGCTTGGTTGGCTTTCTTCTTTCTCTCATTCTTATTCTCAAAACCTTGTAAGCGAAGCAAGAGACACCAATTGTGTGGTGGTCCTTGCGGGGTCTAAGTGACCCGGGAAATCAAGGAAGGAAGCTCAGTCAGTCTAAGTGACCGTTTGAGAGAGGGAAAGGGTTGAAAGAGACCCGGTCTTTGTGGCCACCTCAACAAGGAGTAGGTTTGCAAGAACCGAACCTCGGTAAAACAAATCACCATGTCATCCGCCTTATTTGCTTGTGATTTGTTTTCGCCCTCTCTTTTCGGACTCGACTTTAATTCTAATGCTAACCCCGGCTTGTAGTTGTGCTTAAGTTTATAATTTCAGATTCCGCCTATTCACCCCCCTCTAGGCGACTTTCAATTAGTATCAAAGCCTGGTTCTTCATTAGAGCTTAACCGCTCGAAGTGATGTCGGGAGAACATGCCAAGAAGGAGATGGTGACCGGCGAGAAGCCTGCCACAAGCCATGGGAAGGCTCCATCGGGAGAGTCCCGCAACAAGAAGAAGGAGGAATCACATCCTCACAAGTCACATCGGAGTGGCGAAAAGAAAAAGAAGATGAGGAAGGTGGTCTACTACGAGACCGACTCTTCGTCGCCATCCACCTCCGGCTCCGACGCGCTGTCCGTAACTTCTAAGCGCCATGAGCGCAAGAAGTTTAGTAAGATTCCCCTACACTACCCTCGCATTTCTAAACGTACTCCATTACTTTCTGTTCCATTAGGCAAACCACCGGTTTTTGACGGTGAAGATTATAACATGTGGAGTGATAAAATGAGGCATCACCTAACCTCACTCCACACTAGTATTTGGAACATTGTTGAGTTTGGTGTACAGATACCATCCTAGGGGATGAGGACTATGATTCGGACGAAGTTGCCCAAATCCGGCACTTCAACTCACAAGCCACCACAATACTCCTCGCCTCTCTAAGTCGAGAATAGTATAACAAGGTGCAAGGATTGAAGAGCGCCAAGGAGGTTTGGGACGTGCTCAAAACGGTGCACGAAGGAGAAGAGGTGACCAAGATCACCAAGAGGGAGATGATCGAGGGGGAGCTCGGTCGCTTCATGCTCAACCAAGGAGAAGACCCGCAAGCCATGTACAACCGGCTAAAAACCTTGGTCAACCAAGTGCGCAACCTCGGGAGCACCAAGTGAGATGACCATGAAATGGTCAAGGTTATTCTTAGATCACTCGTATTTCTTAACCCAACTCAAGTTCAATTAATTCGTGCTGATCCAAGATATAAACTAATGTCTCTCGAGGAAGTGATAGGCAAATTTGTGAGCTTTGAATTGATGATCAAAGGCTCCAAGAAGATCATCGAGCATGGCGCATCCTCCTCCGTACCCGAAGCACAACCCGTTGCATTCAAGACAACGGAGGATAAGAAAGAAGACTCTACACCGAGTAGGGTCCCCATCGATGCCTCCAAGCTCGACAATGAGGAGATGGCGCTCATCATCAAGAGCTTCTGCCAAATCCTCAAGCAAAGGAAGGTGAAAGATTACAAGCCCCGTTCCAAGAAGGTTTGCTACAAATGTGGTAAGCCCGGTCATTTTATCGCTAAATGTCCATTGTCTAGTGATAGTGACAGGGAAAACGACAAGAGGGGAAAGAGAAAGGAAAAGAAGAAGTATTACAAGAAGAAGGGTGGCGATGCACATGTTTGCCGGGAGTGGGACTCCGACGAGAGCTCCATCGACTCCTCCGACGATGAGGACGCCACCAACATCGCCATCAACAAGGGACTTCTCTTTCCCAACGTCGGCCACAAGTGTCTTATGGCGAAGGACGGCAAGAAGAAGAAGGTAAAATCAAAATCCTCCACTAAATATGCCACCTCTAGTGATGAGGATAATTCTAGTGATGAGGAGGATAACTTGCTTACTCTTTTTGCCAATCTTAACATGCAACATAAAGAGAAATTAAATGAATTGATTAGTGCCATTCATGAGAAGGATGATCTCTTGGATAGCCAAGAGGACTTCCTTATCAAAGAAAACAAAAAACATGTTAATACTAAAAATGCTTATGCTCAGGAAGTAGAGAAAAATAAAAAATTAACTAGTGAGCTAAGTAGTTGCCATGACACTATTTCCAACCTTAGAATTGAGAATGCTAATTTGATTGCTAAGGTTGAGAAGTCAAACATTTGTGATGATTCAATTGTCAATCTTAGAAATGATAATGCTAGTTTAATTGCTATGATTGATAAATTGAATGCCTCTCTCGCTAGCCTTAGGAATGAGAATGAAAAATTAATTGCTAAGGCTAAAGACTTAGATGTTTGCAATGTTTCCATTTCCAATCTTACAGATGAGAATGCTATTTTACATGCTAAGATTGTTGAATTAAGTGATTGCAAACCCTCTACATCTACCGGTGAGCATGTTTCTATTTGCACTAGATGTAGAGATGTTAATGTAGATGCTATTCATGATCACCTTGCTTTAATTAAACAACAAAATGATCACATAGCTACATTAACTGCTAAAATCAATGAACATGACTTGGAAAATGAGAAATTTAAATTTGCTAGAAGTATGCTCTATAGTGGGAGACGCCCTGGCATTAAGGATGGCAATGGCTTCCAACAGGGAGACAATGTCAAGCTTAATGCCCCTCCTAAAAGATTATCTAATTTTGTTAAGGGCAAGGCTCCCATGCCTCAGGATAACGAGGGTTACATTTTATATCCTGCCGGTTATCCTGAGGATAAGATTAGGAGAATTCATTCTAGGAAGTCTCACTCTGACTCTCATCATGCTTTTATGTATAAGAGTGAGGCATCTAGTTCTAGGCAATCAACCCATGCTAAATTACCTAAGAAGAAAACTCCTAAAGCATCAAATGATTATAATGTTTCATTCAAAACTTTTGATGCTTCCTATGTGCTTACTAACAAATCAGGCAAGGTAGTTGCCAAATATGTTGGGGGCAAACACAAGGGGTCAAAGACGTGTTTGGGTACCCAAAGTTCTTGTATCTAATGTCAAAAGACCCAAAACTGTTTGGGTACCTAAAACAAAGAACTAAACTTGTTTTGTAGGTTTATGCATCTGGGGGCTCAAGTTGGATTATCGACAGTGGGTGCACAAACCACATGACTGGGGAGAAAAGAATGTTCTCCTTCTACGAGAAAAACCAAGATCCCCAACGAGCTATCACATTCGGGGATGGAAATCAAGGTTTGGTCAAAGGATTGGGTAAAATTGCTATATCACCTGACCATTCTATTTCCAATGTTTTTCTTGTAGATTCTTTAGATTACAACTTGCTTTCTGTTTCTCAATTATGCAAAATGGGTTACAACTGTCTTTTTACGGATACAGGTGTTACTGTCTTTAGAAGAAGTGATGATTCAGTAGATTTTAAGGGAGTATTAGAGGGTCATCTATACTTAGTTGATTTCAATAGAGCTGAACTCGATACTTGCTTAATTGCTAAGACTAACATGGGTTGGCTCTGGCATCGTCGACTAGCCCACGTTGGAATGAAGAATCTTCACAAGCTTCTAAAGGGAGAACACATTTTAGGACTAACAAATGTTCATTTTGAGAAAGACAGGATTTGTAGCGCATGCCAAGCAGGGAAGCAAGTTGGTGTTCATCATCCACACAAGAACATCATGACGACTGACAGGCCACTCGAGCTCCTTCACATGGACCTATTCGGCACGATAGCTTACATAAGCATCGGCAGGAGTAAGTACTGTCTAGTTATTGTGGATGATTATTCTCGCTTCACTTGGGTATTCTTTTTGCAGGAAAAATCTCAAACCCAAGAAACTTTGAAGGGATTCTTGAGACGGGCTCAAAATGATTTTGGCTTAAGGATCAAGAAAATAAGAAGCGACAATGGGACGGAGTTCAAGAACTCACAAATTGAAGACTTTCTTGAGGAAGAGGGAATCAAGCATGAGTTCTCTTCTCCCTACACGCCACAACAAAATGGTGTAGTGGAGAGGAAGAATAGAACTCTATTAGTCATGGCAAGGACCATGCTTGATGAGTACAAGACTTCGGATCGGTTTTGGGCCGAGGAGGTCAACACCGCTTGCTACGCCATCAACCGGTTGTATCTACACCGAATCCTCAAGAAGACATCTTACGAACTCCTCACCGGTAAAAAGCCCAATGTTTCATATTTTAGAGTCTTTGGTAGCAAATGCTTTATTCTTGTTAAAAGAGGTAGAAAATCTAAATTTGCTCCTAAGGCTGTAGAAGGCTTTTTACTAGGATATGATTCAAACACAAGGGCATATAGAGTCTTTAACAAGTCCACTGGACTAGTTGAAGTTTCTTGTGACATTGTGTTTGATGAGACTAACGGCTCTCAAGTAGAGCAAGTTGATCTTGATGAATTAGATGATGAAGAGGCTCCGTGCATCGCGCTAAGAAACATGTCCATTGGGGATGTGTGCCCTAAGGAATCCGAAGAGCCTCCACAAGCACAAGATCAACCATCTTCCTCCATGCAAGCATCCCCACCAACTCAAGATGAGGATGAGGCTCAGGATGATGAAGGAGAAGATCAAGAAGATGAGCCACCTCAAGAGGACGACAATGATCAAGGGGGAGATGCCAATGATCAAGACAAGGAGGATGAGCAAGATAAAAGGCCGCCACACCCAAGAGTCCACCAAGCAATCCAACGAGATCACCCTGTGAACACCATCCTAGGAGATATTCATAAGGGGGTAACCACTCGATCTCGTGTTGCTCATTTTTGTGAACATTACTCTTTTGTTTTCTCTATTGAGCCACACAAGGTAGAGGAAGCACTTCAAGATTCGGATTAGGTGTTGGCGATGCAAGAGGAGCTCAACAATTTCAGAAGGAATGAGGTATGGCATTTGGTTCCACGTCCTAACCAAAATGTTGTAGGAACCAAGTGGGTCTTCCGCAACAAACAAGATGAGCATGGTGTGGTGACTAGGAACAAGGCATGACTTGTGGCCAAGGGGTATTCACAAGTCGAAGGTTTGGATTTTGGTGAAACCTATGCACCCGTAGCTAGGCTTGAATCAATTCGTATATTACTTGCCTATGTTACTTACCATGGCTTTAAGTTATATCAAATGGACGTGAAGAGTGCCTTCCTCAACGGACCTATCAAGGAAGAGGTCTATGTTGAGCAACCTCCTGGCTTAGAAGATAGTGAGTATCCTAACCATGTTTATAAACTCTCTAAGGCGCTTTATGGGCTCAAGCAAGCCCCAAGAGCATGGTATGAATGCCTAAGAGATTTTCTTATCACTAATGGATTCAAAGACGGAAAGGCCAATCCTACTCTATTCACTAAAACCATTGAGAATGATTTGTTTGTATGCCAAATTTATGTTGATGATATTATATTTGGGTCTACTAACAAATCTATTTGTGAAGAGTTTAGTAGGATCATGATTCAAAAATTTGAGATGTCTATGATGGGGGAGTTGAAGTATTTTCTAAGATTTCAAGTCAAGAAACTCCAAGAGGGCACCTTCATCAGCCAAACGAAGTATATTCAAGATATTCTCACCAAGTTTGGAATGAAGGATGCCAAGCCCATCAAGACACCCATGGGAACCAATGGGCATCTCGACCTCGACACGGGAGGTAAATCCGTAGATCAAAAGGTATATCGGTCGATGATAAGTTCTTTACTCTATTTATGTGCTTCTCGACCGGATATTATGCTTTCTGTATGCATGTGTGCAAGATTTCAAGCCGATCCTAAGGAAGTTCACCTTAGGGCTGTGAAGCGAATCTTGAGATATTTAGTTCAAACACCTAAGTTTGGTCTTTGGTACCCCAAGGGATCCTCATTTGATTTATTAGGATATTCCGATGCCGATTGGGCAGGGTGTAAGATTGATAGGAAGAGCACATTAGGGACTTGTCAGTTTCTGGGAAGATCCCTGGTGTCTTGGGCTTCAAAGAAACAAAACTCAGTAGCTCTTTCTACCATCGAAGCCGAGTACATTGCCGCAAGCCATCGTTGCGCGCAATTACTTTGGATGAGGCAAACCCTTAGGGACTATGGCTACAAATTTAGCAAAGTCCCTCTCCTATGTGATAATGAGAGTGCAATCCGCATGGCGGATAATTGAAAGGGAAATGTGCCCTTGGGCCATTTCCAGTATAGTTTTGGTGATTAAGTTCCCAACATGTATTGAGTGAGTAATCTTGTGCCAAATGATTGATGAAGTGCAAATCAACAAGAAGGTATGATTCTAGACTTAGTACATTGGTTTTTGTGTACTAATATATTTGTCTAATTGCTGAAATCAGAGAAAAGAGAAGAAGAAAAGATCTTGGCTGGAACAGCCAAGACTCAACGCAGTCTAGCACACCGGACTGTCCGGTGGTGCACCGGACTGTCCGGTGAGCCATCTGCGGCGAAGTCGTCGCTCTCGGGAATCGTTCAACGGCGTACGACTAAAATTCACTGGACGGTCCAGTGAGGCACCGGACTGTCCAGTGAGCCAACGGTCGACTGCGCCAACGGTCGGCCTCGCAATCCGCGCGCGACGCGTGGGCGCGCCAACGGTCGGTAGGGAGCACCGGACTGTCCGGTGTGCACCGGACAGTGTCCATTGTGCCAACGGCTCTAATTCTGCAACGGTCGACTGTGCTATTTTTGGAAGGAGATCTGCACCGGACTATGAACAGTACCTATCTGGTGGTGCACCGGACTGTCTGGTGCACCACTCGACAGAAGGCAAGAATTGCCTTCCCAGATTGCTTCCAACGACTCCTAGCTGCCTTGGGGCTATAAAAGGGACCCCTAGGCACATGGAGGAGTCACCCCAAGAATTCTTTGATCATCTCTAAGCACCAAGACTCCATTCTCGCGCATTTGATTCTTTGTGATAAGTGACTTTAGCTCTAGTTGAGTAGTGAACTCCCCGCATTGTGTTGTGAGCTCAAGTTGTGGCTTGTGTGCGTGTTTGTGCTTGTGCTTTGAGTCTTGTGTGTGTTGCTCTCCCCTCCCTTACTTCCGTGCTTCTTTGTGATCATCATTTGTAAGGGCAAGAGGCTCCAAGTTGTGGAGATTCCTCGCGAACGGGATAGAGTAAAAGAAAGGAAAACACCGTGGTATTCAAGTTGATCATTGGATCACTTGAAAGGGGTTGAGTGCAACCCTCGTCCATTGGGACGCCACAACGTGGAGTAGGCAAGTGTTACTTGGCCGAACCACGGAATAAATCATCGTGTCTCTTGTGCCTGTTTTCATCGTGACTATTGTGTTTCACAAGAGCTTGGTCCTTAGCCACTTGTTTCTATTGAGCTAACACTAAACCAAGTTTTTGTGGCTACAAGTGTTTGATTTTTACAGGATCACCTATTCACCCCCCCTCTAGGTACTCTCAATAATCCCATTGAACACAGCCGCACTAAGCACATAGCCATTCGGTATCACTTTCTGAGAGATCACCAACAAAAGTGGGATATCGAGATAGCCTATATAAACACCAAAGATCAATTGACCGATATCTTTACCAAGCCACTAGATGAGAAAACCTTTACCAAGCTTAGGAATGAGCTAAACATTCTTGATTCTAGGAATTTTGATTGATTCCTTGCACACATAGCTCATTTATATACCTTTGATCAAATCTCTTTTATGTCTATGATTAATATGTTTTCAAGTGTATTATTATGCTTAGTCATAGAATTGAAAGGGAAATGGAGTATTCGGCAAAGAAGGCGCTTCCACTCCACTCCATTGATATTTGTCGATACTCCGCTTTGGTCTCCAATTTGGTATAATCTTCACTCATACTTATTTGTTTACCAAAGGGGGAGAAAGTTTGAAAAAGGGCTTGTATTTCACTCACAAGTATCCGTTTTTGGTGATTCATGCCAAAGGGGGAGAAAGTATGAGCCCAAAGCAAAAGGACCGCACCACCACCGAATTTTAAAATGAAGTTTTCAAATTGATATCTTATTGTGTTAAAAAAGGGGGAGAAAGTAGTATCTTCAAAAATTTCTAAAACCCTCTTGAACACTAAGAGGAGAATCTATTTAGGGGGAGTTTTGTTTAAGTCAAAGGAAAAGCATTTGAATCAGGGGGAGAAAATTTCAAATCTCGAAAATGCTTCTTTTAATTTTATTCATGTACCTTTGACTATTTGCAAAAGGTTTTTGAAAATAATTTTACAAAGAATTTGCAAAAACAAAACTCGTGGTGCAAATGAGGTCCAAAATTTTAAATAAGAAGAAAACCATCCATGCACATCTATTGAAATAAGTATATTGGTTTCAATTCCAAGCAACCTTTGCACTTACCTTATGCAAACTAGTTCAATTCTGCACTTTTATATTTGCTTTGGTTTGTGTTGGCATCAATCACCAAAAAGGGGGAGATCGAAAGCGAAATAGGGTCAAACCTTTTCCTATATGAATTTTGGTGGTTGAATTGCCCAACACAAACAATTGGACTAACTAGTTTCCTCTAGATTATGAGTTCTACAAGTGCCAAAGGTTCACAACAAACCAATACAAGTCAAAAGAAAGGGTTCAAAACAAAGGAGCAAAGTATACCGAAGGCAGCCCTAGTCTGGTGCACCGGACTGTCCGGTGTGCCAGCGAACAGTGTACGGTGCACCACAGAGATCGACGCTGAACTTGCCAGCTTCGAGAATTTGGGAGGCTGCTCCGCTATAATTCACTGGACTGTCCGGTGTAGCACCGGACTGTCCGGTGTGCCAGCGGAGCAACGACTACTTCGTGCCAACGGTCGTCTACAGAAGACATTTAATGCGCCGCAGTGCGCGCCTGCGCACTCAGAAATCAGAGCAGGCGCCAGAAGGCGCACCAGACAGTCTACAGGACCTGTCTGGTGCACCACCGGACTGTCCGGTGGCCCCAATTGTCAGAGCTCCAACGGTCAGAACCCAACGACCTAGTGACGTGGCTAGCGCACCGGACAGTGTCCGGTGGCGCACCGGACTGTCCGGTGTGCCATTCGATAGAAGCCCTCACCAACGGTTCTTTTGGTGGTTGGGGCTATAAATCCCCCCAACCACCACACTTCAATGCATCCAAGCATTCACTACATCTCATTCAATACAAGAGCAATACACAACACTCCAAGACACAAATCAAAGCCTCCGATCGAATCAAAGTCCCCAATTCAACTCTAGTTCTTAGGACTAGTGAGGAGATCGACTTGTGTTCTTTTGTTGCTCTTGTTGCTTGGTTGGCTTTCTTTTTTCTCTCATTCTTACTCTCAAAACCTTATAAGCGAAGCAAGAGACACCAATTGTGTGGTGGTCCTTGCGGGGTCTAAGTGACCCGGGAAATCAAGGAAGGAAGCTCACTCGGTCTAAGTGGCCGTTTGAGAGAGGGAAAGGGTTGAAAGAGACCCGGTCTTTGTGACCTCCTCAACGGGGAGTAGGTTTGCAAGAACCGAACCTCGGTAAAACAAATCACTGTGTCATTCGCCTTATTTGCTTGTGATTTGTTTTCGCCCTCTCTTTTCGGACTCGACTTTAATTCTAACGCTAACCCCGACTTGTAGTTGTGCTTAAGTTTATAGTTTTCAGATTCTGCCTATTCACCCCCCCTCTAGGCGACTTTCAGAGAGGATTAACTCACAATATTCATGAAATATTACACATGAACTCTCTTTCAAGCATATGTAGCCAGTGAACAAAGTTCCAATATGATTTGCTACTAATTTCTATTCCATTGATACATATTACTACACATATGAGAGGATGAACTTACTAATTTTTAACTAATTATACAATCTAACATAAAATTCAAGAAATCTAAACAAAGAAATAACTATTTCAACTCTACTATATGAGATGACGGACTTTCTAACTTTTTCGTACATAAATAAGTGAAATATTCAACAAATTCTTCAAAAAAATATTGGACAATGTCTCTCCTCTTTGGAGCTTATGGCGACATAAACAAAGAGCTAGCTCATCTGTGGGAGCTAGCTCGAGGAAACAGAGGGTTTATAAAGAGGAACATTAGTACTGGTTTGTGGTCCCAACTGTTTACTATTATCAGGGCTTTAGTACCAGTTGAAGACAACAACTGATAGGTGTGTACAACCAGTAATAAATCCCTGACATTAGTACCGATTGGAACCACCAACTGGTACTAAATCTTTGGACAGTTAAAATTGAACTGAAATTGTTGATAGAGCTTTCTTCTCTTAATTTTTACTACCGATTCTTAAGAAAACAGTACTGAAATTAATGGGAAGCTCTTTTCTGTGATAGTGCAATAAGCTAGCTAGAACATCAATGTTGTATTAATTATCTACAGATGCCCCCCGCCCAAAAAGTCAAGCTGAAATGACAAACTTAAGCCTCTTCTTTTTAATAAAATGACGACTACATGTTGGTGCCGTTCTAGACGTCAATCACTGTGAGGTGTACCGCTGGTGGTGCTCTCTACGGAGGTGCGGACGTTCCGCGACATATGGTAGGAGCGGGTTATTTTCTGCGCCAGGCCGGACGGTCTACGCCTGGTGGCCGGACAGTCCGGTTTTGCACACAGGCGGCGGCGTTCGCCAACAGCACCTGGATCTGACACCATGAAGACCCCATTAGGGAGGAGAGATCCTAGGATTTGCCTTAGGATCGGTAGGCCAACCAAGACGTCTCGAGACGACGTAGAGTCGAAGAGAGGTGAAGATTGAGGTGAAGAAGACTACATTACTATCTATTCTTAGGGCTAAAGTAAAGGAATAAATATATTGATTTGATTCATTAGTTAGTGGTTCATCGGTTGTCCCGTACGCCTTCAAATATATAAGAGGAGGACTAGACCCATTCCTAGGCATTCTTCAACAACTCCCAAGGGTTTAGAGGGATAAACATGTTTGAAGAAAAGAGCTTAACCGCCTGATCTAATTCTATCGCGGACCGTTCGCGAGCCGGACCATCCAACCGTACCAAGTGGCACAAACGGTGCTCAACACTATATCACACAGCATACATCATGGTTGTAGTAATAAAACACAAATTCCCTCTAGCGTCTTTTGATGCTAATAATATTTAACACTCACCTTCTTACACAAATTCGTTTCGATTACATACACTAATGTCTAGTCCTCTCTCTTTTGACCTGCCCAAAACCTACAAGGGTGAGGATAGGGAAGAAAAGCAACGGTAAGGAGGCAACATTCTTTCCTGACCAGCATGATCATGCTACTGTTAACACCCCTGGTGTTACTGCCACTAAAACTTGAGCATAACATCATAAGCATGAGCATATCATGTGTTTAATACGCCTAGAATGCATTCACTAGGCAAAAATTTCAAACAAGTTGTGTGGATATGACTGGTTGTGGGTAAAATCCTAGAATAGGGTACTTAACCCTAAACTGGACTCAGAAGAGTAAACAAAGCCTAATAAGAGAAAACTTCAAAACTTAGTTGTAATAATCATAAAATATCACCATGAATGGACTTAAGCAACATCCCAACCCTAGAAGTACCAGAAACCCTAAATAGATCCCTGAGAAAACCTGGACTGAAACCCTAGGGGGTTATCTGTAAAAGTGTGCACATTTTGGACCTAAGTGCAAAAATCATGGAAATAGGGTATCTTAAGTCATATGGTTCACATATTTGGAGATTTGCAAATGAAACCACAAGTTTTGGGCTTGTTTGCAAAAAGCCACATTTATGCTCCAATGGCTAAGTCTGAATTTCAGAGAATTGGCTCAACTTTGAAGCTCTGTAAATTCAAAACCATAAGGATTTTGCCCTAGGTCAACACATCAAAAGTCTAGAGCTAGTATAGGAGAATAACTATGGTACATATATCTTCTTTAGTTGTTATACAAAAATTAAAGAAACTGCAGCCCAAAGTTGCTCTATCAGAATTGTGATTGAATAACTGAAACTGAATCCGAGAACAGAAATGGTCGCAGTGGAATGGGGCTAAATAGGACGCGCCATATCTTTGAATTCATTCGGTTTTGACCCAAGTATCCTATAATAAGTTTGAAGACGGTTGTTTAGTAAACAAACTTTATTAATGAAGTTTGATCTGTTCTTAACAAGAATCGAGAGATAGAGAAGGTGGAAGGTGGTCGGTTCAGTAAGACGCTGAAGATCAAAACTCTGTAAATATCTAAAGAACGCGGATAAGAACTGAAGCACTGTTGAATCGGATGTGTTCGGATGAATTGGTGGGGGAATCGATCGCGTGGGAGGATAACTACAGACGTGGCACCATTCCGCGTACCTAGCTGGGCGTGGCCGGAGATATTCACCGGCGGCCGCCATGACTCAGTCAATTCCGCCGCAGTGTCACCCATGCCTTGCTCTTCCCTCACTGTGTCTCTTCCCTACGTGGTAAACATGCACTAACAATGTTATCCGTGGCCGTGGATAGTTAGCCGGACCGCCGTGCCTATAAATAGCGCCATGAACCCCGACGAGACACTCACAACTCCACAAGTGAGCTTGATTGAAGCCCGAAATTTGCACTGCCTTCTCCACCTCTCCCCAAATTGAGTGTGCACGATGAATCGGTAGCACTTTGCGATCGTGTAGCCCCAATCTCACCTCCCAATTTCACTAGAGCCTGTCGCGACGCCAATTTCCCTTCCCAGTCTCCGACAAGTGGAAATTCTCCGTGTTCTGTGGCCGGACCATTCTGGTATGGTTCTGTGCTTCTCGCATATTGTTTTAGCAGCTCTACATACCCATGAAGCTCATCGTGGCAACCATTTGACCAATTCGGGCGTGATTGAATGGGAACGCGGGCTTAACGTCGCGGTTTCCGCCGTACTCGTAGGTAGAACATTCTCTGAGTATGCAAGCCAAATTGAAGCTCGTTCTGGGTTTGCCTCGGGTCGGTGATGCTTGCCCATCAGTGAATTTGGGCAGCCAATGCCGGTCATGGCCAGTCTGAGCCACGTGGTGATCGACGGCGAGCGCACCGTGGCCATGGGTCTGTTTGGAGAATAAACAGAAGTCGGGGGACCTCTGTGTAATTATCAGAGAGACGATGAATATTGGCTAGGGGTTCTTAACGAGTTATCCAAGCCATCAAGGGCCTATGTGCAAATCCGCCAGCGTGGGCGCACGCGCGCGCGGGCGCGTCCCTGTTTTCTGTTTCGGGTTGGGCCGGTTGGGTCAGTTCTGGCCCAACACTATTGAAAGCTTTAGAAATCCATAAAAAATTATAGAAAAACGCTAAAAATACCAGACCAATTTTGCTAGACTTCTAATTTCTTATTGTATTTAATAAAAATAGTTTCAAGATTTTTAGTCCCAATAGGGAATTATGGGACATTTAATATAGCCAAAAACCATGCTTCTGGAATTTTAGAGAATAATTAATAATTTCAAAATTCACCAAACTTTTTAGGTAAACTTTAAATATTATTTAAAAGCCTTGGGTAAAGTTTGGTATGATTTGTACCATGTTTGGTACTTAGAACCCGAAACCCTAGCCCCCCTGCCTTATGAACTCCACTTTAGACTCTGAAAACCCTAGTTTCTCGGAGATCCGTGAAGGAAAGTTGTATTCAAGACCTTAGATAATAAACTTTTATTATCTTTGCATTCTCATAAGCATTACATGAGCATTCATGATTATATATGGCTATGTATAGAAAACGAAGAAGAGGTAGAGGTTGAAGAAGCCAGGACTACACCACCACCACCTGAAGAGCCTCAGGCAGGAAACTGCTTTTACTTTGATATCTGTGGAGCAGAGCCTAATTCACCTATCACACAAGGCAAGCCCCGGTGCATTTGCCACCTCCTTGCTATTTAAAAGCTTTCTCACTTGCTTGATGCATTAGGTGATAGGAGTCTCGTGCTAAACCCATTGCTACATGTCCTTCCTTGGATTTGATTACTCCTTAATTCCCTGTTTTACATAAAGGTTTTTCTTATGCTTAGCTTTGCTCTAGAGAAACAAAATGTTTTGTTTTTACAAAAGATGATGCTTCAAAGTGGGTGGGATGTTTTCAAAAATAAAACTTGATGGTGAATCCATCATGGCCATGATGGGTTCAACATCGGAAAAGATGTACCTATACCAAGTACCAAACTTTGGGGTTTGAAATGATAAAGTTGAGACCGGGTGGGTGACTTGCACGAGAAGAGAGCCTCGGTGTAGTGTCTCTGTCTGAGTCGATTAAGGACCTTCTCGATGTAGGCTTGCTGATCGAGGACCCTTTAACTGGTCTCATGCCTCATCATGGGTAAGCTTTGCCTCGGGCAGACTAATACCAGAATAAGATAACACGCAATGGGAGTGGAGAGATGGCGAGAGTAGCGTGTACCCTGCGTGGCAAGAGGCTGGACGGTGGTGTATCTGTGCTCTCGGTTGGTGTGAACCTGATCTGGTCTTAAGAACCCTGGTGGCGAGTTGACATATGCAAGGGTTAAGTGCTACATATGTCGTGTGTTTGTAGATCCTCAGCTGAGTATAATCGATTCGGATCGCCGTAACTTCGTGGATATGAAGACTTGGTCACTGCCCTACACGTAGCAATCTAGTGAAGATGAAGGGTTGTTAAGAAATTGGCTAATATAGGTCAAGTGATTGAACTAGGGTAGAAAGAACTCTAGCTATAGGTAACTTCACTTAACCTGACAAGAAAAATTTGATTTTTAAGGATCCACTGTTAGTAAGCATTTCTGCAAACAGAGTCTTTGATTATTGATAAACATACATTGATTCCCAAAAAGGCCAGCATATCCTTGAGAGTCTTTTACATCGGGTAAGTCTTGCGAAAGTACACTTCATACTCAGGGCTTTGTCCCATGTTGTTTTAGGTGAGAAAGCGGCAAATTTTTGCTGCTTTTGTTCAAAGGTGGTACCCAAAGAAGAAAACCAGGAGTGAAGCTTTGGGAGGAAGGGATCCTCCGTTAAAAACTTTTGTGTGATGTTTATCAGGAGGGGTTTTTGCCTCCCAGTGATGTAATAATAATACTTCAGCACTCCTATATTTTAACTCTGGTATGTAATAATATTACTCTTTCCTGTTTTAAATAAAGTAAGTTATTGTAACTGCTTCCGCATTTGCGTACCTCCGATGTATTGTAATGTCTGCGTGACGGGTGAAACGCTCTTGGGCAAGGTAAGGAAGTCAGATACCGAACTTGTCAAGTGATCAGGGGCACCTGTAGGTTTGTCTGAGGTCCGTTGGACAAGGACAACTGTAGGTGGGCCTAATGACTTGGGAGGTTCTGTCACACTACTTTTGCAAGACAGGGTTTAAACGTGTATTATCCTATACACCAGTGGGATTACTTGGATATGATTAACATGATGTTCACACTTGAGCAGATTCCAGATTCCATAATAATAAGGGAGTACTTGAGTGGTGAATGCCGACGTGGATGAACACGGAACGGTCGATGCGCTATGGGCTAGGCTAACGCCATTGTAATATACTAGGATCTTAGATTAGATTCTAAACTTTGCGTAAACAAAGCACTGGAATCTGTGGAAGTCAGCTGTGGCGTGCTGATGGTCTAGCTGGCCTGATATATAGTACGATGCACTGGCCGACCTGGCTTTTATATATATATATATATATATATATATATATATATATATATATATATATATATATATATATATATATATATATATATATATATATATATATATATATATATAGAGAGAGAGAGAGAGAGAGAGAGCTCTGGACTCTGTTTAACTATAGCAAGCCCTGACTACCTACTGATTGGGCCAGCCGATCAGGTGTGCAGACCGCACGCCAAATTAACATTTGCATTACGATGATGTGTCTTTCAGTTTATGCAAAATTAATTATAGGAAATGGTTAGCCCAATTCCCTTTCAATCTCCCCTTTTTGGTGATTGATGACAACACAAACCAAAGCAAATATAAAGTGCAGAAATGTAACTAGTTTGCATTTATGATGAAAGTGCATAGGTTACTTGGAGTTAAACCAATTGAAAGTCTTACTAAGAATAAATACGAGTGATTGGATTGGCTTTCTTTTAATTAATATTTTGGACCACATTTGCACCACTTGTTTTGTTTTTGCAAATCTTTTGGAATATCTTTTCAAAGTCTTTTTGCAAATCATCAAAGGTATATGAATAAGATTGCAAGAAGCATTTTTAAGATCTAAAATTTCTCCCCCTGTTTCAAATGTTTTTCCTTTGACTAAATAAAAACTCCCCCTGAATGAAATTCTCCTCTTAGCTTTCAAGAGGGTTTTGAAGTAGATATCAATTTGGAAAATTGACTTTAAAAGATACCAATTGAAGTAAATTTACTTTTGAAGATACTAATTGGAAGAAAAAATTTGATACCAATTGAAATTATTTTCATAAAACAAGTGAAACAAGATACCAATTGATTCAATTGAGAATACATCAATTGAAAAAATCTTTTCGAAATTTTTTGAAATGGTGGTGGTGCGGTCCTTTTGCTTTGGGCTTAATATTTTCTCCCCCTTTGGCATTAATCGCCAAAAATGGAGAACGTTGGAGCCCTTTTAAAGAGTTTCTCCCCCATTGGGGCCTAACATTACCTCCAAATGGTGAAATAAATACGAGTGAAAGGTCATACCATTGAGAGTTTGCGGAATATCGACTAAGGGTAAATAATACTGTTGGAGTTGAGTGGAAGCATTGTCTTTGCCGAATACTCCATTTCTCTTTCAATCTAAGACTAAGGATAGAGATATACTTGAAAGCACATTAGTCTTAGCCTTAGCACAAGAATGATAAGAAATATGCGTTTGTACCAAATGAAAGAGATATGATCAATGGTATATAAATGAGCTATGTGTGCAATGTTTCAATCAAAGTTCCGAGAATCAAGTATATTTAGCTCATTCCTAAGTTTGCTAAAGGTTTTCTCATCTAGTGGCTTGGTAAAGATATCGGCTAATTGGTTTTTGGTGTTTACATAAGCTATCTCGATATCCCCCTTTGTTGGTGATCTCTCAGAAAGTGGTACCGAATGTCTATGTGCTTAGTGCAGCTGTGTTCAACGGGATTATCTGCCATGCGGATTGCACTCTCATTATCACATAAGAGAGGGACTTTGCTCAATTTGTAGCCATAGTGAGAGCACCTAGAGGGGGCGTGAATAGGTGATCCTGTAAAATCAAACACTAAATAGCCACAAACTTGATTGTTAAGGTGTTAGTGAAATCAAGTGGCTATGGAACACGCTCGTGCGAACAAAACAATCATTGGAAGCAACACACGAGACACGCAATTTTTATCTTGTGTTTCGGCCAAGTAACACTTGCCTACTTCCACGTTGTGGCGTCCCAATGGACGAGGATTGCACTCAACCCCTTTCAAGCGATCCAATGATCAACTTGAATACCACGGCTTTCTTCCTTATAGTCTTTCTCCCGTTTGCGAGGAATCTCCATAGATTGGAGCCTCTCGCCCTTACAAGTTTGTCACAAGAGAATCACAATAGTAAGAGAGGGAGAGCAACACACGCAAGACTCAAATCCACAGTACACACACGCACACAAGCCAAGACTTGATCTCAAAACACAGCACCGGGAGTACACAACTCAAACGGAGCTCAAATCACTATCACAATCGATCAAATGCGTGGAGGCGGAGTCTGAGAGTCTTAGAATGTTTCTTGTAAACATGGTGTTCTGCTCCATGCGCCTAGGGGTCCCTTTTATAGCCCCAAGGCAGCTAGGAGTCGTTGGAGATCAATTTGGAAGGCCATCCTTGCCTTCTGTCGAGTGGTGCACTAGACAGTCCGGTGCACCACCGAACATCTACTGTTCATGTCCGGTGTGCGATCTCCTTCCATATCGGGCACAGTTGACCGTTGCTCCTCGGGGCCGGTTGGTACGGTGCAAATCGGACAGTCCGGTGCACCTAGCCGACCGTTGGAGCGAGCCACGTGTCGCGCGCTGATCGCGCGGACAACCGTTGGCCGTAGGCGCTGTTGGCTCACCGGACAGTCCGGTGCACCACCAGACCGGTGAATTTAGGCACGTCGCCTTTTTCTTTTCCCGAGAGCGACGAGTTCGTCGCAGATGACTCACCGGACAGTCCGGTGCACCACCGGATAGTCCGGTGATTTATAGTCACGTCAGTCCCGAGAGCAGTTGTTCGCCGTTGGTTCGCCTAGGGCACCGGACACTGTCTCATGCACCACCGGATAGTCCGATGTGCCAGGCCCGAGCATATGTTGGCTGTACACCGCCAACTCTTTTCCAATTCGTTTCTTCTTTCCTCGGCACTGTTTCTAGCACTTAGATAAACTTGTTAGTACTCAAAAACAATTCACTAAGTCTAGAAACATACTGTGGCGGAACCGCCCGAATTATTCCAGCTTAAGTGCCCAAGTCGCACCCTTAAAGGCAGCAACACACTTAAATCAGAATAACCCGTCAATCCCTCGGATCTAGTCCGATAAAGCCACTTATCTAGGATCGAATACCACTACTCACTCGAAGGTGAGGCACAGAGAAATACAATAAAGCATAATACCACAAATTTAATAAGTATCAGTAGTAATTACATTATCGGAGTTTCAGAAATAATAACCATAAATTTTTAATGCAGCGGAATAACTAACGGAGAAAACCGAGTAACATGGCGAAGCCTGGCCATGCTACTCCCCTTGGTCCTCTCCTGCGGAAGCAGTAACCCTCTCGACCATCTCACCGGAGCAATCTCGCCGCCGGTAAGCCCCTCCACCCTTTCTTCCGCCGCGGGCACTGTTCAAATTGGGGAATGGACCTCGGGTTAGGATTAGAAGAACCTAGGGGGTTTTCTGTAATGTCAGTGACCCATGTGAATAGTAGCCCAGGGACGAATCCGTGAGGAAAACATAAAATACCTGCCAGGGACCCCATTGTAAAGTAGTTTTCCATTTAATCAATTCTGTTAATCTTTTTAAAATAACCAGAGAACTTAGAAAATCCATAACTTGATGAATTCTTAATCAAAAGTTGTCAAACTAATTTTGCTAGATCCTAAATATTATGAACTATCATTTAAAAATAATGAACCCTATGCTTTCTATTCTAGTTTTTAAAGTTTAAAATTAAAAATAGAAACTGACTAAACCTTGTTTAATTAAGGAAAATTAGTTTTGCTTCTGTGTTGAACCTAAGAAAATTTGTAGGTATTCAAATCTCATTTAAACACTGTTTAAAAATAGTAGGAACCCCAGTATTGAAAAATATAGTGTAGATATTCATTTAAAGCCATTTCTGCCCAGAACTTAGGAAAATCAGAAATGCATTAGAAATTAATGAACAGTGAGTAAAATTATTTTTCCTAGTTTGCCTAAGTAACAGAGAACCTAGGAAAAATAAAGGGACCTTTAGTCCAGATCAGTTCTAAATTAAAATGTTTTATTTAGCATCATTCCAGCTAGAAATCAATTATTAGAATTATAAAACTAGACCCAAAATTGACAATAAAAATCCAGTGGACCTATAACCACTAGAACCCCACTACAAAAATAATGAACACCCGAGCCCATCACTTTAAGTAGGGTAAATAAATATGATATGATATTGAGTCATTTTCCAAGTAAATCATGAATAAGCCATAATAATGCAACATTGGGCAACCAAAATTTTGCTAAGTCAATGATAAGATAAGCCACCAGAGAAAAATGCAAATCCATTAAAAGGATGCAAAATAATACATATTGCTATTATTTTATAAGAAAGGTCATTTAATCCAATTAATGCATACCACCCCTTCCCTTAAGCAAAAAGATGCCAAATTTTAGAATGATTGCTCTTGCACAAAATAGAAGCTAAGAAAAATCAGAAATCTGTTGTTTGATATTTTTCAAATATAGTGGTAGTAGAAAGCACCCCTTTGGCTAGAAACTTGAGAAAACCCTAGTGAAATAACTACTACGTTTTAATGACTAGAAATTTGTGTCAAGTCATGTTATAGCACCAAAAAGCTAGCAAAAATAAGTTTTAGAGAATTACCTACTGTTAAAATATAGTTGTAGTTCAAAACACCCCTTCTGCCCTAAAACTTGGTAATTTTGTCCAGAAGAAACTATTCACTTTTTGAACCCCAAATTTGGAGACAGAGAATTATACACCATTAGTAAGCCCCTGTAATTTTTCAAGAATTTTTGGAATTTTATTAAAGCAACTTGTAGTTCAAACCCACTCCAAAAACTTAAAAAGAAATAAAGAAAAGGAAAGAAGAAACAAACCTCACTCCAATAAGCCCAACTTGAATTCTTGTCAAAATCTCACTAAGGCTTAAAATGAATTCAGTGGAACCCCAAAAATAAACCTACCACTTACCTTAGCTAAGTTTGATCCAATTTACCAAGTATACCACTCAAAGGTCTCACATGAGTCTAGTAGATCATAAAGTTGAAATTACTAAAGCACATATCATATCATGCATATATCTTACGCATTGCATTCATTAGATTGTAATCTCACCGATGGAGAGTACGTGCTCATCCCCGAGCAAGGATCTGTCCAAGAGGAGGACCAGCAGCAAGCTTCCGAGGCTGCTATCGAGGATCTCCCTGCAGCCCCAGCTATTGAAGGCAAGCCCCGGTTTTATGCATAACCATTTATATATGCTACTTTACTACACTTAATGTTTGTAGGTTTGTAATGTGCACTTAAGTGTAGGAGTTGCTTGAAACCTCTAGATGCATGAACTTAGGATTCCTTTTTGAGATGAATACTAGTATGCTAGGTCGAATAGCTGCTTGCTGATCAGGATCTCGGTAGAAGTCGAGTGATTTTTCTAGCACTCGCGCGAGGTCAGGAATTGATTGTATTCATCTTGATAATGGGATCTATGTTAGTCTATGGACTTGGATTCAGGGAGGATGCCTTGACCATGAGATGGGAAAAGGAATTAAGGATTAATGTGTGGATACCTGAGTCAAGCTTTTAAACGTACTAAGCACATGCCGGGAAAAATGGTAACCGGTAAACCTAGTACCTGAGTGAAGCCGGGCGCGGACTTTATCCCTCATGCGACTTGAGACTGGGTCTCCCATGCTAGCTATGGTGGGTACAAGTGCGGTCACTGCACGGCGGCAGCCGGGGTCAGTGGAGCATTGTATGCCAAGGCGGTGAGGCCTGGACGCGAACGGGGAATCGATGGGGACGGTTGTCATGTGCAGGGTCGGAGTACCCTGACATGTCGTGTGTTTAGGTTTACCTTGCAAGGTTAAAACTCGATTCGAATCGTCTGCTTCTCGCAGCTAATGAGACTGCTTGACCCCTTGTACTGCATTGAGTAAGAAGTGAAATGAGGATTACATGAGATAATTTGTTGATTGAACTAAAATATTTGTTATCATGTATGCTTAGAAGGAGCAAACCTAGCTAAGTTAATGATGATAGAAGTTGAAAAGCTAAAAATGGATTTTAGAAACAGCTAGTGCTTTTGGCAAACCAAACCCCTCAGCCAAACAGCTGCATAGTCTAGAGGTAGAGGAGTAGACTCCTCACACCGGGTAAGTCTAGCTAAGTATTAGTATACTCAGCCTTGCTTGTGGCATAATTTTTGCAGGTACCATTCAGGAAATGGTTGATGGTGTGACTTGGCCTACCACCCTGCCACCGGGTTGGACGGTCGAGTGGGATGCTGCTCCGGCAGAAGAGGAGCACGAGGAGTAGTGGGCTAGGCCTTGCCCAATTCCTTGATACCGACGACATCGATTATCCGCTGCATTTTATTTCGTGAACTCTTATTTGCTACTCGAAAAACTCCGATCTATGTAATAACTCAGTACTTAATTTGAGGTTTCCTGTTTTATTGTATTTCTTCTGTGACTCACCTTCGAGTGAGATTGTGGAATTTGATCCTGGTTAAGTGGCTCCATCAGACTAGATCTGAGGGACTGACGGGTTATTCCGATTTAAGTGTGTTACGGCCCCCGAGGCGTGACTTAGGCACTTAAGCTAGAATAATTCGGGTGGTTCTGCCACAGCTGGTATCGGAGCAAATTCCACCACAGAGAAGTACAATAAGCCATGAATACCATTTTCAAAAATTAAAACATGCCTAGAAACTGCTATGGATCGTCAGGACTAGACCGCTAGACCTAGGACGAAAGGCCTTAGGCATAGAGGGAGGGATAGGTGGCTAATTGATTAGGCCCCGTGGGCCGGTACTTAGACTTTTTGGATGCCCTAAGAGCACCCTATTGTTTGGAGAGGAGACGTTACCTTTTAGCATGCATGCATTATAAACACAAAAGGGAATTAAAACTTGAGCTAACCCACTTCCTTTATAACCATTTGGGCCCTCTTTCTCTTTTTTTCCTTCCACCGTAATCTTTACCTTTGATTCCCTTCCGCAGATGAATTCACCCACCCCCGCTAGTGGAGGAGACACCCGTTTCAGTTCTGACTTCCTTTCTCGCGATGGCTTCCCTTCCATCTTGTGGGAAGTGCTTAACTCCGCCGGCTACTCTACGCCCCCTTTGTACACGGTGCAGTTGTATGAGGAGCATCGGGTACCTCGTTGTCGGGTCTGGCTGACTTTGGAGGCTCATCCCCTTCAGCCGGGCTGGCGTTCTCTTGATTCTGAGACAATTGGACTCAGGACGGACGACACCGTTGAAGCAGCAGCCATGAAGACTCTGATGACTTTTTGTGGCTACCATCCCCTGGAGATGGTGATGCACCCCTTGGGACTCTTCCCTGCTGAGAAGAAGGATGATCCCATGTGGTATAACCGCGTGAGCCATGTGAAGGATGTGTGGGCAATGTATCCTGACTTGGTTGGGAGGGTCACCGTTCAGTGCATGAGTGCGCTGTAGCGCCTTCAGGCCCTTCAGAGCGACGCTATGGCACACCTTGTTAACATCGCTCAAACCACCAAGCTCACTCTCGATAGTCGGGAAGATTTTGTGGTCGATTTATCCTCCGAGTTAGTGGAGAAGGATCTGCAGGTGGAAAGGCTGAGCCAGCGCATTACCACCTTGGAGCAGTAGGTGGAGATCCGAGACAACACTATTGATGTCTTGGAGAACCAGCTTCACGATGTGCAGAGGGAACTCGATGAAGCAAATGACCACCTGGACATGCACCACTTGGAGATGGAGGCCAATAAAGCCGGAAGCGAGGGAGAAGAGGCTCCCGAGGAGCTAGGACCAGCCCCTAGTGCCAATGGGACTACCTCCGCGATGCCTCCTTCACCCGTATCCAGTGTCGCTTCCACCGCTCAGGGTTAAGCAGTCACTTCGACACTTTTAGGCGGATAGAAACCTATGCGAGCTTAGTTAATGTCAGATTTTGGACTAGGCTTACGGGTACCTTCCCCTGATTAATGTGACCCTGTGAACTTTTGATATCTGTGGGATGTTTGTCACCATGTTATCCTCTTTTCGAACCTAATATTATGATTATGGCATTTTTCCTTCCATATGAGATGATATCTTGTCGTTCAAAACTGTGAGTTGGGATAACAATGGCGACAATCTCTGTTTTCATATGGCAGCTAGGCAGCATCGCGGGCATAACGAGCAGGTTCCCCCGCCACCTCCTCTAGCTCCCACAGTGCAGGAGCTGATGGCCTAGCAGAACGAGATTCTGCGATAGCTCTTGCAGCGCCAGCCCCACCATCAGCAGCATGGTGGAGGCCAGCATCAGCGACCTCCGGCAGCGGCAACCTACCAGGAGTTTCTGAGTACACAGCCGCCCTTGTTCACCAAGGCAGAGGATCCGTTGGACGCCGATGTGTGGCTCCACGTCGTTGAGTCCAAGTTTCCCCTCCTCACGGGAGACTGCCCTGATGCCACCAAGACTCGCTTCACCGCGCAGCAGCTTCGCGGATCTGCTCAGACTTGGTGGGACCACTTCCGTGCTATGCTCCCCGCTGATCGTGAAGTGTCTTGGGAGGAATTCAAGACTGCTTTCAGAGGGCACCACATCCCAGCTGGCATTCTTGATCGCAAGCTGAATGAGTTTCTGGCGCTTAATCAAGGAACCCGCACGGTACTGTAGTATGCGCAAGCCTTCAACGACCTGTGCCAGTATGCAGGGTACCATGCTGATTCTGATGAGAAGAAGAGAGACCGCTTCCGCAGGGGTCTTAACACCAAGCTGCGAGAACGACTCAACACTGTCCGGGCTGATAGCTTCAATGAGTTGGTCAACCTGGCCATCTCCCAGGAGGATTGCATTGTAGCTCACCGGGCAGAGAAGAAGAGAAAGGCACCAATGGCAGTACCATCCACCTAGGCACAGAGGTTCAGGACTGTTTCTCACAATCAGAGCAGGGGTTTCCAGCAGCAGGCAGGCAGATGGGTGATCAGGCCACCTCAGCAGCAGAAGCCGGCACCCAACCGCTTTCCAGCTCCCGCTCTAAGGAACAATCAGCCTCCACAGCAGCAGCAGTTCCGCCAGGGCAATGGAAACAAGTGTTTCACTTGTGGCGATGTGGGCACTATGCCAAGAATTGTCCCAGGAACCAGCAGAGGCAGATGCCAGCACCAAATCAAGAAAAGGGAAGAAAGCAGAAAGTACAAGTCAGGCAAGGGAAGCTCAACTTCACTACTCTGGAGGAAGTACCTGAGGGAGCTCCTATCATGACTGGTATCTTTTCAGTTTATAATGAACCTGCTTTAATTCTGTTTGATTCTGGTGCATCTCATAGTTTCATTAGCCAGAAGTTCAGTGCTAAATGTGAACTGCCATTCTCTCACTCAAAAAGGTCATTCATGATAGTCACACCTGGGGGTAAAATTTCAACTAATCAATTAAACCAAAGTGTGCCTATTCAACTAGGAAGCCACATTGTCAAAACTACTCTTCTTGTGTTGGGTTTGGAAAATGTGGACATTATTCTAGGAGCTAATTGGATGACCTTGCACCAAGTTGTGCTTGATGTAGCCAGCCGTACCGTGGAAATCAATTCTCCGTTCTGTGGGAACTTCACCTTAATTCTGCCCAGTCAGGGTTCTACTCAGTCATGTGCTTTCTCTATGACGGAGTTACCTCTGAAGAAGATCCCAGTGGTCTGTGAGTATGCAGATGTCTTTCCTGATGAATTGCCAGGAATGCCACCCGACCGGGATATTGAATTTGCCATCGAGTTGCAACCGAGAATGACACCAATTTCCAAGAGGCCTTACCGAATACCACCAGCTGAGTTGGTAGAATTGAAGAAGCAATTGCAGGAGTTGCTGGATAAGGGATTTATTCGCCCAAGTACTTCGCCTTAGGGATGTCCAGCACTGTTTGTGAAGAAGAAGGATGAAAGCTTGAGGCTGTGTATAGATTACCGCCCTCTTAATGCGGTAACTATCAAGAACAAGTATCCTTTGCCTCGTATTGATGTTCTTTTTGACCAATTGGTCGGGGCCAAGGTGTTTTCCAAAATAGACCTTCGCTCCGGCTACCATCAGATCAAGATACGAGCAAGTGATATTCCGAAGACGGCATTCTCAACCAGATATGGGCTATATGAATTTTTGGTGATGTCATTCGGGCTGACAAATGCACCAGCATATTTCATGTATCTGATGAATTCTGTTTTCATGCCTGAATTGGATAAATTCGTAGTGGTGTTCATCGATGATATTATGGTGTACTCGAAGAACGAAGAAGAACATGCCGGGCATTTGCATGTAGTGCTTCAACGTCTGCGAGAGCACCACCTTTATGCCAAGTTGTCCAAGTGTGATTTTTGGCTAAAGGAAATCAAATTCTTGGGTCACACTATCTCTCAGGCAGGAATAGCTGTTGATCCTGATAAAGTGCAAGAGGTGATGAACTGGAAGCCACCAACGACTGTCCGTCAGATTCGGAGTTTTCTGGGATTAGCTGGTTATTACCAAAAATTTATTCCGGATTTCTCCCGAATTGCGAAGCCTATAACTGAGTTGCTGAAGAAAGAAGCCAAGTTTGTTTGGAGTCAGAAGTGCGAAGATGCCTTCCATGCATTAAGGCAGCATCTGACCACAGCACCAGTGTTAGCGCAACCCGACAACAGCAAGCCTTTTGATGTATATTGCGATGCCTCTGGCACTGGGCTAGGTTGTGTCTTGATGCAAGACAACCGAGTCATTGCTTATGCCTCAAGAGCACTCAGGCCAGCTCATGAGCAAAATTATCCCACTCATGACCTCGAGTTGGCAGCAGTGGTTCATGCATTAAAAATGTGGAGGCACTATTTAATGGGAACCCACTGCAACATCTTCACTGATCATAAGAGCCTTAAGTACATCTTTACTTAGGCTGATCTCAACATGAGGCAGAGAAGATGGCTAGAGCTGATCAAGGATTATGACCTGGAAGTACATTATCACCCAGTAAAAGCCAATGTGGTAGCAGATGCCTTGAGTTGGAAGTTGCAATGCAATTGTGTTCTGATGGATTCTCGCATCAACACCCTGTGTGATGAGTTGAGCAAGATGCAAATTGAAGTGATTCCTTCTGGTGCTCTGTCTCACCTCTCTGTCGTGCCAGCCTTGCAAGACCAGATCATCATGGCCCAGCTCAGTGACAAGGGAGTACAGATTATCAAGAAGAATCTCCATCAGAAGATTGAGAAGTATAATTGTTTCCGCCAAGATGAAAAGGGTGTGTTATGGTTTAAAAGCAGATTGGTGATTCCTAAAAACCCGGACCTCAAGAGGAAAATCTTGGATGAGGCTCATCTCTCCAAATTCTCTATGCATCCGGGAAGCACCAAAATGTACCATGATCTGAAGCCTTTGTATTGGTGGACCAGAATGAAAAGGGAGATAGCCAGTATGTATCGGAATGTGACACCTGTCAGAGGGTAAAGGCGAGCCACTTGAAATCAGCTGGAGCTTTGCAACCCCTATCTATACCTTCATGGAAATGGGATGACATCAGTATGGATTTCATTGTGGGTCTGCCCAACACATCTCGCCATCATGATTCAATTTGGGTAATTATGGACCGACTGACGAAAGTGGCACATTTTCTTCCTGTGCACACCACTGATAAGGCTCAAAAGTATGCAGAGTTGTACATTGACCGGATCGTGTGTTTGCACGGATTACCTCGGACCATTGTTTCTGACCGAGGAGCCCAATTTGTTTCCAGATTTTGGGAACAACTGCAGGAGTCTTTGGGAACCAAGCTAATCAGAAGTTCAGCTTACCACCCACAGACTGATGGTCAAACGGAAAGGGTAAACCAAATTCTGGAAGATATGCTGAGAGCTTGTGAGATCGATTGTGGCAAGAACTGGGATAAGCACCTCTCCTTGGCAGAGTTTGCTTATAACAACAGTTATCAATCCAGCCTAAAGATGGCACCCTTCGAAGCTCTCTATGGAAGAAGGTGCAGGACACCACTCAATTGGTCTCAACCTGGAGAGAGAGGAGTTTTTGGACCTGACTTAGTGACTGAAGCCAAAAGGAAGGTCAAACTAATCAGGAAGAATCTAGAAGCTGCTCAGTCCAGGCAGAAGAGTTACCATGATAAAAGAAGAAAACCTCTCTAATTCATGGTGGGAGATTTTGTGTACCTCAAGGTATCACCCACCAAGGGAGTGCAGAGGTTTGGAATTAAAGGCAAGCTAGCCCCTCGTTACATTGGACCTTATGAGATCATCGAAGCATGTGGACCCGTGGCATATAAGCTGAAGTTACCTTCAAAAATGTCTGCCATTCACAGTGTGTTCCATGTATCTCAGCTGAAGAAGCGTGTTCGATTGCCGACCGAGATCATAGCAGAACCAGAATTGAAGATAGAACCAGATCTATCGTACCAGGAGTACCCTTCCAAGGTTCTAGATTGCAAAGAAAGATCAACTCGGGCTAAATCGATCAAGATGTACAAGGTCCAGTGGAGTAATCACTCAGAGGAAGAAGCTACTTGGGAGACTGAGGAATTCTTGAGATCCAACTTCCCCGATTACCTACCTAAGGATGCTGGTACGTAATCACACCCAACCCCTCCTCCTGCCCTTCGAATCTAAATTTCAAAAATATAATCTTAAATCAGGATGAAGTAATCATGCAACAAATTTAAGAAGGACTTCCTTCTGAAGTTGCAAAGAGAATGACATTCGAAGAGCAGTTTGCTCTAATAATAATAACAATAATCACCCACTTCCTATAAGTCTCACCCTTCGCTTCACCCTGGAAGGACTCTGGCCCGAATCTCGGGACAAGATTCCTTTAAGGGGGGAAGGTTGTGACACCCCAGTGTCACCTAGGGTTTCTCTCAAAGTGCTAACCCATGAACCATCATGTTATGTGAACCAAAGTTAAGTATGAACATCAAATTGACTTAAGAATAAAGGATCCACCAAGCCTATACTTAAAAGTATCATGCTCAAAACAAATGGGTTTTTCAAAAAGGCAAAATGTGCAACCCCAACAAAAAAACCCTAATTGAGCCCTATGAGCAAAATTCAAGAGAATGGGGAAAAGGGTATGAAATATTTAAAATCATGGCTTGGGCCAATTATAAACATTGAAATACATTTAATAAGCAACAATAAAGATTGAGGAAGCTTGGCCAAAATAATTCAAATAAAACCCCAAGCAAGCTTCTCATGTGGGGACTCAATAGGAAATTCTGAATTTCAGAATTCTGAATTTCAGACCTTGAGCCAAAGATCAAGCGTGTTCACCTTGATCCCTAACTCAAATCCTAATGACCCCATTAACAAAAACGTGCCTAACTAACCCCTCTGTCGCATGCCAGAAGATGGCATTGGGACACGAGCCCTAGACACGACAAAACCTTGGACTTGCCTCAGATTTGAGCAGGGGGACAAACCGGATTTCCAGGCTCCATATCTCTGCAACCAGTAGGCAAAATTCTATGACCCCCAGACAAGATCGGTAGCTTGTAGGGAGGAGAAGAGGTTTTGTGCACTGACCAAGGCGAGAGCAGGCTCGGATGAGTGACCACAACGCGCCAGAATTTGGGTAGAACGCATGGGCACACGTGTTCGACCCTGGTCGGCACGCTGGTGCTCGCCCAACCCACGCGCGCGCTCGCCCCGGCGTTCGGTCAAGTCCGCCGCGCGCCCTTGCCCTCGGTCGTGCCCGCCCGCGCCTATAAAGCCTCCCCGAGCGCGCCTCACTTCACCCCGCGCTCACCATCACTGGCCAGCCACCCCTCCTTAGCTCCGGCAAGCTCTTTTCCGCCCACCATTGCCGCCAGAGCTTCGGCCACCGTGGCCAACCCACTCCAGTCGCCCCCAAGTCGCGCCAGTGCTTCGGTTAGTTCCGCCATAGGCCCGTGAAGCTCTCCAAGCCCTCGGACCCGGCATAACTTCACCGGAAGCCCGAGATCACCCTCGCCGGACTTCGGTCGCCCGCCTGCACGCGTGGACCGAGCTCTCCGGTGAGCCTTTCTTCAATTCCTCGCGCGCACGTCTTCCCTGGCATCCCGTGAAGCTCTCTGACCCGTTCAATTGAACTATTGCGCCGTGAGTAGGCCGGACTCCTCGCCGCCGACGAGCTCCCCCGCCTGCGCACGCGGACCAGCCAACTCCGACCATCCCCAACGGCGACCCGCACATCGTCGTGACCGTCAGGACCTCCCCTGAACCCTCGACCACCTCACCGGAGCAATCTCGCCGCCGGTAAGCCCCTCCACCCTTTCTTCCGCCGCGGGCACTGTTCAAATTGGGGAATGGACCTCGGGTTAGGATTAGAAGAACCTAGGGGGTTTTCTGTAATGTTAGTGACCCATGTGAATAGTAGCCCAGGGATGAATCCGTGAGGAAAACTTAAAATACCCGCCGGGGACCCCATTGTAAAGTAGTTTTTCATTTAATCAATTCTGTTAATCTTTTTAAAATAACCAGAGAACTTAAAAAATCCATAACTTGATGAATTCTTAATCAAAAGTTGTCAAACTAATTTTGGTAGATCCTAAATATTATGAACTATCATTTAAAAATAATGAACCCTATGCTTTTTGTTCTAGTTTTTAAAGTTTAAAATTAAAAACAGAAACTGACCAAACTTGTTTAATTAAGGAAAATTAGTTTTGCTTCTGTGGTGAACCTAAGAAAATTTGTAGGTATTCAAACCTCATTTAAACACTGTTTTAAAATAGTAGGAACCCCAATATTGAAAAATATAGTGTAGATATCCATTTAAAGCCATTTCTGCCCAGAACTTAGGAAAATCATAAATGCATTAGAAATTAATGAATAGTGAGAAAAATTATTTTTCCTAGTTTGCCTAAGTAACAGAGAACCTAGGAAAAATAAAGGGACCTTTAGTCCAGATCAGTTCTAAATTAAAATGTTTTATTTAGCATCATTCCAGCTAGAAATCAATTATTAGAATTATAAAACCAGACCCAAAATTAACAATAAAAATCCAGTGGATCTATAACCACCAGAACCCAGTACAAAAATAATGAACACCCCAGCCCATCACTTTAAGTAGGGTAAATAAATATGATATGATATTGAGTCATTTTCCAAGTAAATCATGAATAACCAATAATAATGCAACATTGGGCAACCAAAATTTTGCTAAGTCAATGATGAGATAAGCCACCAGAGAAAAATGCAAGTCCATTAAAAGGATGCAAAATAATACATATTGCTAATATTTTATAAGAAAGGCCATTTAATCCAATTAATGCATACCACCCCTTCCCTTAAGCAAAAAGATGCCAAATTTCAGAATGATTGCTCTTGCACAAAATAGAAGCTAAGAAAAATTAGAAATCTGTTGTTTGATATTTTTCAAATATAGTGGTAGTAGAAATCACCCCTTTGGCTAGAAACTTGAGAAAACCCTAGTGAAATAACTACTAGGTATTAATGATTAGAAATTTGTGTCAAGTCATGTTATAGCACCAAAAAGCCAGCAAAAATAAGTTTTAGAGAATTACCTACTGTTAAAATATAGTTGTAGTTCAAAACACCCCTTCTGCCCTAAAACTTGGTAATTTTGTCCAGAAGAAACTATTCACTTTTTGAACCCCAAATTTGGAGACAGAGAATTATACACCAGTAGTAAGCCACTGTAATTTTTGCAGAATTTTTGGAATTTTATTAAAGCAACTTGTAGTTCAAACCCACTCCAAAAACTTAAAAAGAAATAAAGAAAAGGAAAGAAGAAACAAACCTCACTCCAATAAGCCCAACTTGAATTCTTGTCAAAATCTCACTAAGGCTTAAAAAGAATTCAGTGGAACCCCAAAAATAAACCTACCACTTACCTTAGCTAAGTTTGATCCAATTTACCAAGTATACCACTCAAAGGTCTCACATGAGTCTAGTAGATCATAAAGTTGAAATTACTAAAGCACATATCATATCATGCATATATCTTACGCATTGCATTCATTAGATTGTAATCTCGCCGACGGAGAGTACGTGCTCATCCCCAAGCAAGGATCTATCCAAGAGGAGGACCAGGAGCAAGCTTCCGAGGCTGCTATCGAGGATCTCCCTGCAGCCCCAGCTATTGAAGGCAAGCCCCGGTTTTATGCCTAACCATTTATATATGCTACTTTACTACACTTAATGTTTGTAGGTTTTGTAATATGCACTTAAGTGTAGGAGTTGCTTGAAACCTCTAGATGCATGAACTTAGGATTCCTTTTTGAGATGAATACTAGTATGCTAGGTCGAATAGCTGCTTGCTGATCAAGATCTCGGTAGAAGTCGAGTGATTTTTCTAGCACTCGCGCGAGGTCAGGAATTGATTGTATTCATCTTGATAATGGGATCTATGTTAGTCTATGGACTTGGATCTAGGGAGGATGCCTTGACCATGAGACGGGAAAAGGAATTAAGGATTAATGTGTGGATACCTGAGTCAAGCTTTTGAACGTACTAAGCACATGCCGAGAAAAATGGTAACCGGTAAACCTAGTACCTGAGTGAAGCCGGGCGCGGACTTTATCCCTCATGCGACCTGAGATTGGGTCTCCCATGCTAGCTATGGTGGGTACAAGTGCGGTCACTGCACGGCGGCAGCCGGGGTCAGTGGAGCATTGTATGCCAAGGCGGTGAGGCCTGGACGTGAACGGGGAATCGATGGGGACGGTTGTCATGTGCGGGGTCGGAGTTCCCTGACATGCCGTGTGTTTAGGTTTACCTTGCAAGGTTAAAACTCGATTCGAATCGTCTGCTTCTCGCAGCTAATGAGACTGCTTGACCCCTTGTACTGCATCGAGTAAGAAGTGAAATGAGGATTACATGAGATAATTTGTTGATTGAACTAAAATGTTTGTTATCATGTATGCTT
The DNA here is from genome assembly GCA_029449295.1 of Zea luxurians. NCBI lineage: Eukaryota > Viridiplantae > Streptophyta > Magnoliopsida > Poales > Poaceae > Zea > Zea luxurians. The sequence continues at coordinate 5,058,575 of JAOPSE010000027.1, read as the reverse complement.
AGAAGGAGCAAACCTAGCTAAGTTAATGATGATAGAAGTTGAAAAGCTAAAAATGGATTTTAGAAACAGCTAGTGCTTTTGGCAAACCAAACCCCTCAGCCAAACAACTGCATAGTCTAGAGGTAGAGGAGTAGACTCCTCACACCAGGTAAGTCTAGCTAAGTATTAGTATACTCAGCCTTGCTTGTGGCATAATTTTTGCAGGTACCATTCAGGAAATGGTTGATGGTGTGACTTGGCCTACCACCCTGCCACCGGGTTGGACGGTCGAGTGGGATGCTGCTCCGGCAGGAGAGGAGCACAAGGAGTAGTGGGCTAGGCCTTGCCCAATTCCTCGATACCGACGACATCGATTATCCGCTGCATTTTATTTCGTGAACTCTTATTTGCTACTCGAAAAACTCCGATCTATGTAATAACTCAGTACTTAATTTGAGGTTTCCTGTTTTATTGTATTTCTTCTGTGACTCACCTTCGAGTGAGGTTGTGGAATTTGATCCTGGTTAAGTGGCTCCATCAGACTAGATCTGAGGGACTGACGGGTTATTCCGATTTAAGTGTGTTACGGCCCCTGACGCGTGACTTAGGCACTTAAGCTAGAATAATTCGGGTGGTTCTGCCACACATACCTTGTCTTTGATTTGCACTTCTTGCTCGTTTAGCACATAAGAGTTCAAAACATTTGTGTTGGACATTTAATCACCAAAACAATTATAGAAATGGCCCAAAGGCACATTTCCCTTTCAATCTCCCCCCTTTTGGTGATTTATGCCAACACATCAAAAAGCAACAAAAAGAAGTGCAACATCAATGCAAATGAAGACCAAATTCTTTTTACTCAAGATTTGACATATTTGGATCATTCTTTGCCACCACATGGTTTATTTTTGCAAATCAAATTCTTTTTCCTATCTCTAAGTTAAACACACTTGTTTGGGTAAATCGAGAGATATTCCAAGAGTAAAATTTATCAAGTGCCAAAAACTCCCCCTTTTTCCCGTAATAAAAAATTCTCCCCCATAAGAGACCAAATTTTTGCAATAAGAGTATTTTGACAAAAACAAATTCCTAGCTCTTCTAATTTCAAGAGTCACAAGTGGTTGGCTGATCCATTTGTTCCTAGCTCTTCTATTTTCAAGAGTCACAAGTGGTTGGCTGATCCATTTGCTTTGGCCTTAATTTCTCCCCTTTGGCATGAAGCACCAAAACGGGATCATTTTTGGCTCTCTAACCCCATTGCCTCGCCAAAAATGTCAATTAAGAGCAAAAAGGCAATGAGAGCATAAGTATGAACTTGGAATTAAATACACTAATACCGAAGTGCAGTGGAAGTCTTTGTGTCGTCCAAGTTCATTTTCCCTTTCAATGTACCTTCGAGACTACATCGAGTGTACTCAAACAAACAAATTAGTCTCAAAGGAATCAAGTTGTAGCACATCTCCCCCTAAACATGTGCACATTTGCATATAGACTTGTGAGTCCCGGGGAGGGCTTGTACAACTTGAGCACCATAAATAAACAATAATTGATTTAAATGCACAGAGTAACATGATCAAAGGCATAGAACACATGTATGCTATAGATCAATCCAAGTTACGCGAATCTTAGACATTTAGCTCACTACACAACCTGCAAAACCTTTTCTCATCTAAAGGCTTAGTGAAGATATCGGCTAGCTGGTTCTCGGTGCTAATATGGTACACATCGATCTCCCTTTTGTTGGTGGTCTCTTAGGAAGTGATGCCAGATGTCTATGTGCTTAGTGCAGCTGTGTTCAATAGGATTATCCGCCAAGCGGATTGCACCCTCATTGTCACATAGGAGTGAGACTTTGCTCAGATTGTAGCAAAAGTCCTGGAGGGTTTGCCTCATCAAAGTAGTTGCGCGCAACACTGTCCTGCGGCAACGTACTCGGCTTCAGTGGTGGATAGGGCAACGGATGTTTGTTTCTTGGAACTCCAGGACACCAGGGACCTTCCTTGAAATTGGCACATCCCTGATGTACTCTTCCTATCAACCTTGCACCCGGCATAATCGGAGTCTGAGTATCCAATCAAGTCAAAGGTAGACCCCTTTGGATACTAGATCCCAAAGCAAGGCGTAGAAACTAAATACCTAAGAATTCGCTTAACGGTGACAAGGTGACATTCCTTGGGGTCGCATTGAAATCTAGCACACATGCATACACTAAGCATAATGTCCGGTCTACTAGCACAAAGATAAAGTAATGAACCTATTATTGACCGGTATGCCTTTTGATCAACGGACTTACCTCCTTTGTTGAGGTCAATGTGCCCGTCACTTCCCATCGGTGTCTTCGCGGGCTTGGCGTCCTTCATCCCAAACCTCTTGAGAAGATCCTAAGTGTACTTCGTTTGGGAGATGAAAGTGCCGTCCTTGAGTTGCTTCACTTGGAATCCAAGGAAGTAGGTCAACTCGCCCATCATCGACATCTCAAATTTTTGCATCATCACCCTGCTAAACTCCTCACAAGACTTTTGGTTAGTAGAACCAAATACTATGTCATCGACATAAATTTGGCACACAAAAAGATCACCATCACAAGTCTTTATAAAAAGAGTGGTATCGGCTTTCCCAACCTTGAAAGTGTTAGCAATTAAGAAATCTCTAAGGCATTCATACCATGCTCTTGGGGCTTGCTTAAGTCCATAGAGCGCCTTAGAGAGCTTATATACGTGGTCGGGATACCTTTCATCCTCAAAGCCAGGGGGTTGTTCCACGTATACCTCCTCCTTGATTGGCCCGTTGAGGAAAGAGCTCTTCACATCCATTTGGAACAGCCTAAAAGAGTGGTGAGCAGCATAGGCCAATAGTATTCGAATTGGCTCTAACCTAGCCACAGGAGCGAAAGTCTCCTCGAATTCCAAACCTACGACTTGGGCATAACCTTTTGCCACAAGTCGAGCCTTGTTTCTTGTCACCACCTCGTGCTCGTCTTGCTTGTTGCGGAACACCCACTTGGTTCCCACAATGTTTTGCTTTGGACGTGGCACCAGGCTCCAGACTTCATTTCTTTTGAAGTTGTTGAGCTCTTCCTGCATGGCCAACACCCAGTCTGGATCCTGCAAGGCCTCTTCTACCCAGAAAGGCTCAATAGAAGAGACAAACGAGTAATGCTCACAAAAATTAGCTAATCGTGAGCGAGTAGTTGCTCCCTTGCTGATGTCAGCCAAAATCTGATCGACGGGGTGATGTCTTTGGATCGTCGCTCGGACTTGAGTTGGAGGGACCCGTGGTGCTTCTTCCTCCATAACCTGTTCTTCTTGTGCTCCCCCTTGATCCTGCCCTTCTCCTTGAGGTACCTGTTCACCGTCTTGAGTTGGAGGATGCACCATTGTCGAGGAAGATGGTTGATCTTGCTCTTGTAGTTCCTATGGTCGCACATCACCTATCGCCATCGTGCGCATTGCAGCCGTCGGAACTTCCTCTTCATATATATCATCAAGATCAACTTGCTCTCTTGGAGAGCCATTAGTCTCATCAAATACAACGTCGCTAGAGACTTCAACTAATCATGATGATTTGTTGAAGACCCTATACGCCTTTGTATTTGAGTCATACCCTAGTAAAAAACCTTCTACTGCCTTGGGAGCAAATTTAGAATGTCTACCTTTCTTCACCAGAATGTAGCATTTGCTCCCAAATACATGAAAGTAAGAGACATTGGGTTTGTTACCGGTAAGGAGTTCGTAGGAGGTCTTCTTGAGGAGGCGATGCAGATAGAGCCGGTTTATGGCGTGGCAGGCTGTGTTCACACCTTCTGACCAAAACCGCTCGGACGTCTTGAACTCTCCAAGCATCGTTCTCGCCATGTCGATTAGTGTCCTGTTCTTCCTCTCTACCACACCATTTTGCTGTGGTGTGTAGGGAGCGGAGAACTCGTGCTTGATACCTTCCTCCTCAAGATACTCTTCAACTTGTAGATTTTTGAACTCGGACCTGTTGTCGCTTCTTATCTTTTTCACCTTTAGCTCAAATTCATTTTGAGTCCTCCTTAGAAAGCGCTTTAGGGTTCCTTGGGTTTCTAACTTATCCTGCAAAAAGAATACCAAGTGAAGCGGGAAAAATCATCAACAATTACAAGACCATACTTACTTCCCCCGATGCTGAGGTATGCAACGGGTCCAAAGAGGTCCATGTGAAGAAGCTCCAGTGGTCTTGATGTCGTCATCACATTCTTGCTGTGATGAGTGCTTCCCACATGTTTCTCTGCCTGACATGCTGCACAAGGTCTGTCTTTCTCAAAACAGACATCAGTTAGTCCTAACACATGATCTCCCTTTAGAAGCTTATGAAGGTTCTTCATTCCAACATGTGCTAGACGGCGATGCCACAGCCAGCCTATATTAGTCTTAGCTATTAAGCATGCATCTAGATAGGCATTCTCTTTCAAAAAGTCAACTAAATAGAGGTTGCCGTCTAATACACCCTTAAAGGCTAATGAACCATCACTCCGATCTAAAGATAGATACATCTACATTTGTGAATAAACAATTATAACCCATGTTACATAATTGACTCAAACAATAAGTTGTACCCGAGCGATTCAACTAAAAACACTTTGGAGATAGAATGCTCGGATGTAATGGCTATCTTTCCCAATCCTTTAGCCTTGCCTTGGTTCCCATCTCCAAAGATAATCACATCCTGGGAATCCTTGTTCTTGACATAGGAGGCGAACATCTTCTTCTCCCCCGTCATATGGTTTGTGCATCCGCTGTCGATAATCCAGCTTCAGCCCCCGGATGCATAAAACTGCAAGGCAATTTAAACTTGGGTTTTAGGTACCCAACTCTTGTTGGGTCCTACGAGGTTAGTCATAATAACTTTTGGAACCCAAATACAAGTCTTGTCTCCCTTGCATTTGGGTCCCAACTTCCTAGCAACTACTTTTGTGTTCTTGCATGAAAGTACAAATGAAGTATTACAAGCATGATAAATGGTAGAAGGTCTATTGCACATTCTCCTAGGCGCATGAGACATAACATGATTTCTCCGTACTATCGAAATTGTGGCAGAACCTCCCAAGGTATCGGGCCCACATGCACCTGTCCTTGTCCCAAAGACTTCAGACGTTTATGCATGTGCACGAGATAACTTAACAGGATCTGTCCGATTGCCCCAAGGACCTCAGATAAACCACTTACAACCAGAACCATGGGATTAAGTAACACAAATCACACACACCAATATTTTTGCAGCGGAAATCTTATTACCAAATTTTACAAGTACAAAAATTTTATATTATTTTACCGGAGTGATTACAAAAGTATAAGTTTGAAATATATGCTAGCTCAAATGACCATCCTCAGTAAGAAGATAAAGACGGGGTATACTTATATAAGAAGGCTGAGCTCACCGGCACTTAACACCATCAACAGCAGCATAAAACTATAACCTGAAAACAATAGGGAATAGAACCCTGAGTATGGAATTACTCAGCAAGACTTACCCGACTAAAGAAAAAGACTCTAAAGGATATGCTGGATTTAGGAATCAAGGAGAGGCTTTTAGCAAGAATAAACTTAGATACTTTTGCAGAAAAAGCTTACTAAAGTGAGTCCTTACTTTCAATATTTTAATGCCAGATTAAATATTAATAGACTCTGTTTGCACCTAGTCTAATTTCACCATCTCATCAATACAACATCATTTTTATTCATAATGTTCACATTCTGACTTAGGTTGCAGGTCAGTGACCAAGTCTCCACTGTCTGGGGATATAACGACGATCCAAATCGATTTACTCAGCTGAGGATCTCTAACCACACGACATATGTAGCACTTAACCCTTGCATATGTCAACCGTTCCCACAGATCCTCCACAACGTGAACCGGTCCGCGCTACCCGGGAGCACAGTACTCCTCCATCCAGCCTCTAGCCAGGAGGGTACACGCTACTCCCACCATCTCCCACGCCTAGTGCGCGGTTGTCTTTTCACGTATGGAATAGCCGGGTTCAAGCTTACCCTGTCCCATATCCAGGGCATGTGGCCAGTTAAGATAGTCCTTGATCATACAGGCCTACATACACATCCAATCCTTAATTGACCCGGACGGAACATCACCTGTTCCTAGCCCAAGTCCCGATTTAAGTACTTCCACCCTTAGGATTGTTTGTGTTCCTTAGGATGAAAATAGCATTATAGGGAACTTTGCAGTAAGATCCCACCACGCTCTCAATAAAAATATTCTTGCAGGTAGAAGCCATCTTTCCTCAGGATAACCCTTGAGCTAGGCCTTAATGCAAAAGACAACCTCTATCCACAAGATCTGAGCAGGGCTAAGCATTTTTGTAAATCATATTTTGATACTTCATCAGAAGTATCTATAAAGGTATGGATATCAAGGAAGGCAATGCATCAAAGGGTTCCAAGCAACTCCTATAAACCTAATGCACATTTCACTAGACTTAAAGTGTGCAAAAATTTTTAAAAACACAAGGAAGGGGTTGCATGCACCGGGGCTTGCCTGGAATAAACACTAGGTTAGTGTTTGTTAGATGACGTCCGCTTGACGAGTATCCCTCGACCGAGCACTCGCTTGATTTAACCATCTTCAGGTTGGTCCATCAGCTTCACCATGCGGAATAGTCCGCACTTGGGGTCGACTTTGGCTCGTCTTCCGCAGCGTGCGATTAATTAACGTACCTGAATGGAATGCATTATGCACATGAATGCATATCGACGGAAATATTACGAACCTAAATAGTGTTACGCTATAGCGGATTTAAACATCTAGCGGCGAGGCGTTGTAAAATTTTATACGAAAATACTAGTTATCGACGTATGACTAAGCGCAATAATTACGCTTCTCTAAATTAAACGAATCTAACGCAAACATCACGAAACAACAAACAATACATATTTAATATATTTAGCCTAAACACAGTTTATCAGCTAAGTAATTAAATTCTACACTTATCCCTCGCTTTATAAATTATACCATATCTTTATAAGTGATTAAAATATTTTATCATCACACATGCCTACCAAAATTCTACTCGGTCCACTAATTCAGCTAAGTGACCGGAATAGCGAAATAATTCGCCATAGCTGAATCTGGCTCGATAATCGCCAGAACTGCGAAGTCGACGAGAGTTTCGTGACTCACACAATTTATCCAGCACCTAATGAGCATCGCACTAGCACATTAATTTATTTAACGTTCGAACTATTCTAAACAATTCATCAGCTTACCGTTTCAATAGCTGACTCGAATCCGTGAGATTGGTAGTGATTTTCCGATCCAAGCAATTTGTCGAACGCTTGGAGAATATCGTACTGCTAGCTTCGTCTTCACCCGATTCTTGGGATTTCTTAATGACACACGGATCGACGACGATCAGGAGGGTAACGTATATAGAGCTATACTCGCGACGTGATGACGAACGACATTAACTGGCGGAATCGACGACGCGATTGAGAATTAAAGCCGAGCGAGCCGAGAGGGCGCACCGGCGAGCAGGAAACCACATGAGTACAAGATATGGAAAACGACGGCTTGACAACACGCGAAGCGACGACAGTCGAATCAGCACCAAAGCGTTGGCGAATTCGATGAACACGACCACAGTCGCGTGCTGACGCGGTCAAGAAAATTGTGGCTAGCAAGCTTGCGACAGCGCGATGATGGCGTGACAGGACAAACTGAAACAGGGATACGGCAACATGAGGCTTGATTCAATGTGGGGGCTCGACGCGGAAACTTGACATACCGTGGCGAGCAGAGAACTTCGCGCGTGGCCAACAGAGAACTTGCGCGCAGGGGGACGACAAGGCTAAGCGCGCGTTAGGGAGAAATGTCGGCTGCGCGCAGGGTGAACTAGGCACGATAGCCATGGACGAGGTGCAGCTGGGCACACGCGTCTATGGAAGAGGGGAATCCGAGTTGGAGCGACCGCGTCCGCGCAACAGAGAACAGAGAAGCGAGGGGCACGGCGACTAAGAAGACGAGCAACGGTGGCCAGCTATGGCCGGACCCGGAGAAGATGAGGGAGGTCAGCGGCAAAGCAGCTGGTGGGGAAGCTCAGAGATCGCAGTGCGATGTGATGACCGGAGAGGGCGAGTACGCCAAGGACGCGACTGCGAGAGCGCCGGTGAACAGAGGACCTGTACACGAGCAGATGCTGGAGGTCGAGCAGAGAGGCGGCTAGCGACGTGGATGAAGCTGGGGCTGCAGGGAGGCGAGAGATACTAGAGAGGGGTCGACGTCCGAGACCACAGCAGCCGGCGAGCAGAGGAAGGAGCACCGCCATGGCGACGAGCTCGGGGAAGCTGCGGTGCAGCAGGAACCGAGCAGGACGCTGGTAGAGTTGGAGCCGAGCAGGGTCACGTACCCAGTGAGGACGACCGGCACAGAGGGCACGCCGTTGGGCATGGTGAAACGACGGCGTGCACACGCTAGGCCAATAGCTAGAGGGATGGTCGGACAAAGAGCTCGAGCGTGCAAGGAATAGAGATGGAGCCAAACGTATCTACATTCTACAACCTCGGCAGCTAGAACGACGTTGAAGGCTTGAGATGGTATGAGGATGATGCTCGGTGTGCTAGAGCTGAGGAAGGACAACAGAGCGCCAGCACCAAATGACGGATGAAGATATTTTTTTCTAGGGAACCGATGTGTGCTGGACTGGAAGAGAGAACTTGGATGTCGACAGCTTGAAATAATTACAGGGAGAGATAAGCGTCCAGGAGCTGACGCATACAATGGATAAGAAAGAACCAGCTTGAGATATTTAGATATTTAAAGGAGGGGACGGCTGGAGTTAAGGAGAGAGGAGGGCAGTGAAAAAAAATATCCCTGGAAGCCAGCGTCAATTTGAATAGAGGAGACATATAGAACTTTCAGTGATCCAAGAATCCTACGTGAGATATTTCCAAGAAATCAATAATTATCTCCATTGTTCTCTTATTTAAATTCGTACACAACAATATTCTCAATTTTTATCTTAGGATTACTGCTCCGCTTGATTAGAATTCATACTACAAAAGTTTTGGAATCATTTGAGTTCTCTCCCGTTATTTACATCTGGAAATTCAGATCGAGACGAGAAACACACGAACCGAAATACACGGATTTCGGCTTCGGTATTTTAATTACGACTGATTTTGTTAAAGTTAAATTGATTAGAATTTATTCGAGTTCGGCTCTAATTACCTTTATCCGTTTTAAAACGATTTACTACTAAATACTCCTGATTGATAATCTCGCGCAAGATTTCTCTCGGACGATGCGCGATTCCGATTATTTTACCCCGAACATTTAGTTGTCGAGTTCAAATTAATTTGTTCGGGATAAAATCATCCGAGTAAGTCGGACTTCCGAATTCGTATTCACGCGCGCGATGAATTTTAAATATTCACCGACGCACCGATTCTCGGAACAGCTATGTTCCGAATATCACGAAAATTTAGGAAGAGCCCGGATTAATAAAAATAAAACAATGTCGCACTCGCGACAAACAAAACAAATGCGATATAAAAATCACGATAGATGAAAACAATTAGACCTTAGTGTCCGTCTTATTCACTGATATCACGTGCTTAAATCCATACTCGATGTCGAGCGGAATATAAACACCTGGGTTGTTACAGAAATGCATCCCATTTTCCACAATTTCCCAAATACTAGGATGGAGAGAAAATAGATGACTATGCATTTTATGGCTCCAAAATGAGTAATCCTCTCCATCAAAGTGTGGGGGGGGTTTTCTAAGAGGAATAGAAAGTAAATGGGCATTCGAATTATATGGAATACGAGAGTAATCAAAAGAATAATTTTGATTGGCCGTCTTTTTCTTTGACGAGGAGTCGTCGTCGTCGTCCCTTGGTGAAGAAGATGAGGCATCGCTGTCGTAGTAGATGATCTTCTTGGTGCGCCTCTTCTTCTTCCCGTCCCTCTTCTTGTGACTCGAGCCTGAGTCGGTAGGCTTGTCGTCTCTTGGCTCGTTGAAGAGGGATTCCTTCTCCTTGTTGTTAATCACCATCCCTTTTCCCTTAGTATCCATCTCTTTGGGCGGTTAGTCCCTTAGATGAAGAGTATGGCTCTGATACCAATTGAGAGCACCTAGAGGAGGGGGGTGAATAGGTGATCCTATAAAATCAAACACTAAATAGCCACAAACTTGATTGTTAAGGTGTTAGTGAAATCAAGTGGCTATGGAACACGCTCGTGCGAACAAAACAATCATAGGAAGCAACACACGAGACACGCGACTTTTATCCCGTGGTTCGGCCAAGTAACACTTGCATACTTCCACGTTGTGGCGTCCCAATGGATGAGGGTTGCACTCAACCCCTTTCGAGCGATCCAATGATCAACATGAATACCATGGCTTTCTTCCTTATAGTCTTTCTCCCGTTTGTGAGGAATCTCCACAGGTTGGAGCCTCTCGCCCTTACAAGTTTGTCACAAGAGAATCACAGTAGTAAGAGAGGGAGAGCAACACACGCAAGACTCAAATCCGCAGCACACACACGCACACAAGCCAAGACTCGAGCTCAAAACACAGCACCGGGAGTACGCAACTCAAACGAAGCTCAAATCACTAACACAATCGATCAAATGCGTGGAGGCTGAGTCTAAGAGTCTTAGAATGTTTCTTGTAAACTTGGTGTTCTGCTCCATGCGCCTAGGGGTCCCTTTTATAGCCCCAAGGTAGCTAGGAGTCATTGGAGATCAATTTGGAAGGCCATCTTTGCCTTCTATCGAGTGGTGCATCGGACAGTCCGGTGCACCACCAGATAGCTATTGTTCATGTTCGGTGCGCGATCTCCTTCCATATCGGGCGCAGCCGACCGTTACTCCTCGGTGCCGGTTGGCGCACCGGACACTGTCTGGTGCACACCAGACAGTTTGGTGCACCCAGCCGACCGTTGGGAGCAAGCCACATGTCGCACGCTGATCGCGCGGACGACCGTTGGCCACAGGCGGCCGTTGGCTCACCGGACAGTCCGGTGCACAACCGGACAGTCCGGTGAATTTTAGCCACGTCGCCTTTTTCTTTTCCTGAGAGCGATGAGTTCGTCGTGGATGACTCACCGGACAGTCCGGTGCACCACCGGATAGTCCGGTGATTTATAGCCGCGTCACTCCCAAGAGCAGCTGTTCACCGTTGGTTCGCCTGGGGTATCAGACACTGTCCGGTGCACCACCAGACAGTCCGGTGTGCCAGGCCTGAGCATATGTTGGCTGTACACCGCCAACTCTTTTCCAATTCGTTTCTTCGTTTCTTGGCACTGTTTCTAGCACTTAGATAAACTTGTTAGTACTAAAAAACAATTCACTAGGTCTAGAAACATACCTTGTCTTTGATTTGCAACTTCTTGCTCGTTTAGCACATAAGAGTTCAAAACCGTTGGACATTTAATCACCAAAACAATTCTAGAAATGGCCCAAAGGCACAGTTCCCTTTCACATAGTCCCTAAGGGTTCGCCTCATCCAAAGTAATTGCGCACAACAATGGCCTGCGGCAATGTACTCGGCTTCAACGGTGGAAAGAGCTACGGAGTTTTATTTCTTTGAAGCCCATGACACCAGGGATCTCCCCAGAAACTGACAAGTCCCTGATGTGCTCCTCCTATCAATTTTACACCCTGCCCAATCGACATTGGAATATCCTATTAATCAAAAGAGGATCCCTTGGGGTACAAAGCCCAAACTTAGGAGTATAAACTAAATATCGCATGATTCTCTTTACGGCCCTAAGGTGAACTTCATTAGGATTTGCCTGAAATCTTGCACACATGCATACAGAAAGCATAATATCTGGTCGAGATGCACATAAATAGAGTAAAGATCCTATCATCGACCGGTATACCTTTTGATCTACGAATTTACCTCCTATGTCGAGGTCGAGATGCCCATTAGTTTCCATGGGTGTCTTGATGGGTTTGTTGTCCTTCATTCCAAACTTCTTAAGTATATCTTGTATGTACTTTGTTTGGCAGATGAAGGTGCCATCATGGAGTTGCTTGATTTGAAATCGTAGGAAATACTTCAACTCCCCCATCATAGACATCTCGAATTTTTGAATCATGATCCTACTAAATTAACTCTTCACAGGTTGACTTGTTAGTAGACCCAAATATAATATCATCAACATAAATTTGGCATACAAACAAGTCTTTTGCAACATTTTTAGTAAAGAGAGTAGGATCGGTTTTTCTGACTTTAAAGCCATTAGTGATAAGAAAATCTCGTAGGCATTCATACCACGCTCTTGGGGCTTGCTTGAGCCCATAAATCGCCTTTGAGAGTTTATACACATGGTTAGGATACTCACTATCTTCAAAGCCGGGAGGTTGCTCAACATAGACCTCTTCCTTGATTGGTCTAATGAGGAAGGCACTCTTCACGTCCATTTGATAAAGCTTGAAGCCATAGTAAGTAGCATAGGCAAGTAATATACGAATTGACTCAAGCATAGCTACGGGTGCATAAGTTTCATCGAAACCCAAACCTTCGACTTGTGAATATCCTTTTGCCACAAGTCGGGCTTTGTTTCTTGTCACCACACCATGCTCATCTTGTTTGTTGCGGAATACCCATTGGTACCTACAAAATTTGATTAGGACGTGGAACTAAATGCCATACCTCATTCCTTGTGAAGTTGTTGAGCTCCTCTTGCATAGCCAACACCCAATGCGGATCTCTTAGTGCTTCTCCACCCTGTATGGCTCAATAGAGGACACAAAAGAGTAATGTTCACAAAAATGTGCAACCCAAGATCTAGTGGTTACCCTCTTATGAATATCATCAAGGATGGAGTTGACGAGGTGATCTCGTTGAATTGCTTGGTGGACTCTTAGGTGTGGCGGTCTTTGACCCTGAATTTCTTGATCATCTTCCTTTTCTTTATTATCTTCATCTCCCCTTGATCATTGTCCTCCTCTTGAGGTGGCTCATCCTCTTGATCTTCATCCTCATTATCTTGAGCCTAATCCTCATCTTGGGTTGGTGGAGCTGCTTGCATGGAAGATGATGGTTGATCTTGTGCTTGTGTGGGCTCTTTGGATTCCTTAGGACACACATCCCCAATGGACATGTTCCTTAGTGCAACGTATGGAGCCTCTTCATCATCTAGTTCATCAAGATCAACTTGCTCCACTTGGGAGCCATTAGTCTCATCAAACACAATGTCACAAGAGACTTCAACTAATCTAGTGGATTTGTTAAAGACTCTATATGCCCTTGTGTTTGAGTCATAACCTAGTAAAAGCCTTCTACAGCCTTAGGAGCAAATTTAGATTTTCTACCTCTCTTAATAAGAATAAAGCATTTAGTCCCAAAGACTCTAAAATATGAAACATTGGGCTTTTTACCGTTGAGGAGTTCATATGATGTCTTCTCAAGGATTCGGTGAAGGTAGAGCCGGTTGATGGAGTAGTAGGCAGTGTTAATTACCTCAGCCCAAAACCGGTCCGGAGTCTTTTACTCATCAAGCATGGTTCTTGGCATGTCCAGTAGAGTTCCTATTCTTCCTCTCCACTACACCATTTTGTTGAGGTGTGTAGGGAGAAGAGAACTCATGCTTGATGCCCTCCTCAAGAAATCCTTTAATTTGAGAATTCTTGAACTCTATCCCATTGTCGCTTCAAATCTTTTTATTCTTAATCCGAACTCATTTTGAGCCCGTCTCAAGAATCCTTTTAGTGTCTCTTGGGTTTGTGATTTTCCAGTAAAAAGAACACCCAAGTGAAGCGGGAATATCATCCACAATAACTAGACAGTACTTACTCCCGCCGATGCGTATGTAAGCGATCGGGTCGAATAGATCCATGTGGAGCAACTCGAGTGGCCTGTTCGTCGTCATTATGTTCATGTGTGGATGATGGACTCCAACTTGCTTCCCTACTTGGCATGCGCTACAAACCATGTCTTTCTCAAAATGAACATTTGTTAGTCCTAAAATGTGCTCTCCCTTTAGAAGCTTATGAAGATTCTTCATCCCAACATGGGCAAGTCGGTGATGCCAGAGCCAGCCCATATTAGTCTTAGCAATTAAGCAAGTGTCAAGTTCAGCTTTGTTGTCATTAAAATCAACTAAATATAGTTGACCCTCCAACACTCCCTTAAATGCTATTGAATCATCATTTTTTCTAAAGACAGTAACACCTATATCAGTAAATAAACGGTTGTAGCCCATTTTGCATAATTGAGAAATAGAAAGCAAATTGTAGTCTAAAGAATCTACAAAAAACATTGGAAATAGAATGGTCAGGTGATATAGCAATTTTACCCAAACCTTTGACCAAACCTTGATTTACATCCCCGAATGTGATAGCTCTTTAGGGGTCTTCATTTTTTCTCGTAGAGGAGAACATTCTTT